>JAIUJO010000396.1:372500-375000 GCA_023846275.1 Vanilla planifolia | reverse complement strand
AAGAAGATGTAGAAGAAGAAGAAGAAGAAGCAGGAGGAGGTGGAAGAGGAGAGGAGGAGGAGGAGGAGGTGATGGAGGAGGAGGAGGTGATGGAGGAGGAGGAGGAGAACAAGAAGAATAAGAGGAACAAGAAGATGAAGAAAAACAAGAACAAGAACAAGAAGAAGATGATGAAGAAGAAAATGAAGAAAAAGAGGATGAAGAAGAAAAAGTAGAAGAAGAAGAAGAAGAAGAAGGAGAAGAAGAAGAAAAAGAAACAGAAGGTGAGGAAGAAAAAAAGAAGAGGAAGAATAAGAAATATAAGAAGAAGAAGAAGAAGAAGAAGCAGAACAAGAAGTGAGCAAGAAGAAGAAGAAGAAGAATAAAAAGAAGAAGAAAAAGAAGAAAAAGAAGAAAAAGAAGAAGATTAAAAAGAATAAGAAGTAGAAGAAGAAGAAGAAGAAGAAGAAGAAGTACAAGAAGAGATAGAACTAGAAGTAGAAGAAGAAGTAGAAGAAGAATAAGAAGAAGAACAAGAAGTGGAAGAAGAGAAAGATGTAGAAGAAGCAAAATAAGGAAAAGGAGAAGAAGAAAAAGTAGTTGAAGAAGAAGAAGAAGGAGAAGTAGAAGAAAAGAAGAAAGAAGAAGAAGAAGTATTAGAAGAAGGAGGACAAGGAGGAGGAGGAGAAGAAGAAGAAAAGAAGAAGAAGAAGAAGAAGAAGAATAGGAAAACGAAGAAGAAGAAGGTGAAGAAGAAGGAGAAGAAGAAGAAGAAGAAGAAGAAGAAGAAGAAGAGGAAATGAAAGAAGCAGAAGAAGAAGAGGAGGAAGAAGAAGAAGTAGGAGAAGTAGAAGAAGAGGAGGAGGAGGTTGAAGAAGAAGAAGGAGGAGGAGGAGGAGAACGAGGAGAAAAATAAGAATTTGAAGAAGAAGGAGAAGGAGAAGAAGAAGAAGAAGAAGAAGAAGAAGAAGGAAGAGGAGGAGGAGGAGGAGAAGAAGAAGAAGAAGAGGAAGGATAAGTGAAGAAGAAGAAGAAGAAGAAGAAGAAGACGAAGGAAAAGAAGGAGAAGAAGAAGAAGAAGGAGAAGTAGAAGTAGAAGAAGAAGAAGGAGAAGAACTAGAAGAAAAATAATAATAAGAAGAACAAGAGGAAGAAGAAGAAAAGCTAGAAGAAGAAGAAGAAGAAGAAGAAGAGGAAGTAGCAGTAGAAGAAGAAGTATAAGAAGAAGAAGGAGGAGAAGAAGAAGAAGAAGTACATGGAGAAGAAGAAGAAGAAGAACATGGAGAAGAAGAAAAAGAAAGTGAAGAAGAAAAAGAAGAAGAAGAAGAAGAAGAAGAAGAAGAAGAAGAAGAAGAAGAAGAAGAACAGAAGGATGAAGAAGAAGAAGGAGGAGAAGAAGAAGCAGAAGAAGAAGAAGTAGAAGAAGAAGAAGTAAAAGTAGAAGAAGGAGAAGAAGAAGAAGAAAAAGAAGAAGAAGAAGTAAATGTAAAAGAAGAAGAAGAAGGAGAAGAAGAAGAAGTAGAAGTAGACAAAGAATAAATAGAAGAAGAACAAGAGGAAGAAGAAGATGATGAAGAAGACGAAGAAGAAGAAGAAGAAGAAGAGGAAGATGATGATGAACAAGAAGAAGAAGGAGAACAAGGAGAAGAAGAAGAAGAAGAATAAGAATAAGAATAAGAAGAAAATATGAAGAGAAGAAGAAGAAGAAAAAAAAAGGAAAAGAACAAGAAGAATTAAAAGATGAAGAAGGAGAAGAAGAAGAGGAAGAAGAAGAAGAAGAAGAAGGCGAAAAAGAAGCAGAAGAAAAAGAAGAAGAAGCAAACGAATAATAAGAAGAAGAAGAAGATGAAGGAGGAGGAGGAGGAGTGGAAAAAGAAGAAGAAGAAGAAGGAGATGAAGGAGAAGGGGATTAAGAAGAAGAAGAAGAAGAGGAAGAAAACAAAGAAGAAGAAGAAGAAGAAGCGAAGGAAGAAGACGAAAAAGAAAGAGGATGATAAAAAAAGAAAAAAGAAGAGAAAAAAAGAAGAAGAAGAAGAAAAAGAAGAAAAATAAGACAAAGAAGAAGGAGAAGAAGAAGGAGAGGAAGAAGAAGAAGAAGAAGAGGTGGAAGCAAAAGAAGAAAATGAAGAAGAAGAGGAAGATGATGATGAAGAAGAAGAAGAAGGAGAACAAGGAGAAGAAGAAGAAGAAGAAATAGGAGATGAAGAAGAATAAGAATAAGAATAAGAACAAGAATATGAAGAGGAGGAGAAGAAGAAGAAGAAGAAGAAGAAGAAGAAGAAGAATAAGAAAAAGAAGGAAAAGAACAAGAAGAATTAAAAGATGAGGAAGAAGAAGAAGAAGAAGAGGAAGAAGAAGAAGAAGAAGAAGACGAAAAAGAAGATGAAGAAAAGGAAGAAGAAGCGAAAGAAAAAGAAGAAGAAGAAAATGGAGGAGGAGGAGAAGTAGAAAAAGAAGAAGAAGAAGAAGAAGAAGAAGGAGATGAAGGAGAAGGAGATTACAAAGAAGAAGAAGAAGAGGA
>JAIUJO010000396.1:352500-355000 GCA_023846275.1 Vanilla planifolia | reverse complement strand
AACAAGAAGTGGAAGAAGAAGGGGAAGAAGAGGAAGAAGAAGAAGAAGAAAATGAACACGAAGAGGAAAAAGAAGAAGAAGAGGAAGAAGAAAAGGAAGAAGACAAAGAAGAAGAAGACGAAGAAGAATAATAAGAAAAGGAAGAAGAAGTGGTAGAAGAAGAAGATGAAGAAGAAGAAGATGAAGAAGAAGAAGAAGAAGTAGAGAAAGTAGAAGGAGAAGAAGAAGCAGAAGAGGAAGAAGAAAAAGAAGAAGAACAAGAAGATGTAGAGGATGAAGAAGAAGAAGTTGAGAAAGAAGAAGTAGAAGAATAGTAATTAAAAGAAGAAGAAGAAGAAGAGAAAAAGAAGAAGAAGAGGAAGAAGAAGAACCAAAAAAAAAAGAAGATGGAGAATAAAGACGAGAAGAAGGAGATGAGGATGAAGAGGAAGGAGAAGAAGAAAGAAAAAAAAGAGATAGAAGAAGAAAAAGAAGATGTAATAGTAGTAGCAGTAGTAGTAGTAGAAGAAGAAGAAGAAGAAGGAGAAGAACAAGTAGATGAAGAAGAAGATGAAAAAGAAGAAGAAGAAGAAGAAGAAGAAGAAGTTGAAGAAGAAGAAGAGGAAGAGGAAGAAGAAGAAGAAGAAGAAGAAGAGGAGGAAGAAGTTGAAAAAGAAAATGAATAAGATGAACAATTAGAAGAAGAACTAGAAGATGAAGAAGAAGAAGAAGAAGAAGAATAAGAGGAAAAAGAAAAAAACTGAGAAGAAGAAGAAGAAGAAAAAAATACTTATTATAATAATAATAATAGTAATAATAATAATAGTAATAATAATAATAATAATAACAACAATAAGAAGAGGAAGAAGAAGATGAAGAAGAAGAAGTAGAAGAAGAAGTGCAAGTAGAACTAGAAGAAAAGGCAAAGATAAAGTAGAAGTAGAAGAAGTAGAAGAAGAGGAAGAAGAAGAAGAAGAAGAAGAAGAAGACGAGGAAGAAGAAGAAGAGGAGGAAGAAGAAGAGGAAGAAGGACAAGAAGAAGAAGAAGAAGAATAAGAAGAAGCAAAAGAAGAAGAAGAAGAAGAAGAAGAAGAAGAAGAAAAAAAAGAAGAAGAAGAAGCAGAAGAAGAAGGAGAAGAACTAGTAGATGATGATGAAGAAGAAGTAGATGATGATGTCAATGAAGAAAAAGAAAAAGAAGTAAAAGAAGAAGAAGAATAAAAGAAGTAGATGTTGAAGTAGTAGCAGTAGTAGTAATAAAAGAAGAAGAAGAAGATGAACATGAAGAAGATGACAAGTGTAAGAAGTAAAATAAGTAGAAGATGAAGTCGAAAAAGGAGATGGGGAAGAAGAAGAAGAAGAAGAAGAAGAAGAAGATGATGATGATAAAGATAGAGAAGTAGAAGTAGAAGAAGAATTAGAAGAAGAAGGAGGAGAGGAAGAAGTAGAAGTAGGAGAAGAAGAACAAGAACAAGAAGGAGAAGGAGAAGAAGAAGAAGAAGAAAGAGAAGAAGAGGAAGAAGAAGGGGAAGAAGAGGAGGAGGAGGAAGAAGAAGAAGAAGAAGAAGAAGAGGAAGAAAAAAAAGACAAACAGGAAGAGGAAAAAGAACGATACAAAGAAAAAAGAAGACGAAGAATAATAATAATAAGAAGAAGAACAGGTGGAAGAAGAAGAGGAAGAAGAAGAAGAAGAAGAAGTAGAAGAATAAAGAGAAGAAGAAGAAGAAGGGGAAGAAGTGGAGGAGGAAGAAGAAGAAGAGGGAGAAGAAGAAGAATAGGAGGAAGAAGAAAAGGAGGAAGAAAATAAAGAAGAAAACAAAGAAGTATTAGAAGAAGTGGATGAAGAAGAAGATGAAAAAGAAGAAGAACAAGAAGAGGAAGAATAAGGGGAAGAAAAGGAAGAAGAAGATGAAGAAGAAGAAGAACAAGAAGTAGAGGAAGAAAGGGAAGAAGAGGAAGAAGATGAAGAAGAAGAAGAAAGAGAAGAGGAAGAGGAAAAAGAAAAAAAAGAAGAAGAGGAAGAAGGCAAAGAAGAAGAAGATGAAGAAGAATAATAAGAAGAGGAAGAAGAAGTGAAAGAAGAAGAAGAAGAAGAAGAAGAAGTAGAGGAAGTAGAAGAAAAGAAAGTAGAAGAGGAAGAAGAAAAAGAGGAAGAACATGAAGAAGAATAAGAAGATGTAGAGGTTGAAGAAGAAGAAGTTAAGAAAGAAGAAGAAGAAGAATAGTAATAAAAAGAAGAACAAGAAGAAGAAGAGAAGAAGAAGAAGAAGAGGAAGAAGAAGAAAATAAAAAGAAGAAGAAGAACCAGAAGAGAAAAAGGAAGGTGGAGAATAAAGAGGAGAAGAAGAAGGAGATGAGGATGAAGAGGAAGGAGAAGAAGAAAGAAAAAAAGAGATAGAAGAAGAAGAAGAAGATGTAATAGTAGTAGCAATAGTAGTAGCAGTAGTTGAAGAAGAAGAAGGAGAAGAAAAAATAGAGGAAGAAGAAGATGAAAAAGAATAAGAAGAAGAAGAAGAAGAAG
>JAIUJO010000396.1:332500-347500 GCA_023846275.1 Vanilla planifolia | reverse complement strand
AAGAAGAAGAAGAAGAAGAAGAGGGAGAACAAGAAAAATAAGAAGAAGAAGAAGATGATGAAGAAGATGAAGAAGAGATAAAAGAAGAAGAAGAACAAGAACAAGAAGAAAAAGAAGAAAAAGAAGAAGAAGAAGATGAAGAAAGAGAAGAAGTAGAACTGAAGAAGTAGGAGTAGTAGAAGAAGAAGAAGAAGAAGAACAAGTACTAAAAGAATAGGAACAAGAAGAAAAAGAAAAGGAAGAAGTAGAAGAAGGAAAAGAAGAAGGAAAAGATGAAGATTAAGAAGAAGAAGGAGAAGAAGGTGAAGAACAAGAATAAGTAGATGACGAAGAAGAAGAAGAAGAAGAAGAAGAAGAAGAAGAAGAAGAATCAAATGAAGAAGGGAATGAAGAAGAAGGAGAAAAAGAATAAGAAGAAGAAGAAGAGGAGGAGGAACAAGAAGAAGAAGAGGAAGAAGAAGAGAAAGAAGAAGAAGATGAAGAAGACAAAGAAGAATTAGAAGATAAAGAAGAGGAAGAAGTGGAAGAAGATGAAGAAGAAGGAGAAGAAGAGGAAGAAGAAGAAGTAAAATAAGAGGAAGAATAAGAATAAGAAGAAGAAGAAGAGGACGAAGAAGAAAAGGAGAAGAAGAGGTAGAAGAAGAATAAGAAGAACTAGCCGTAGAAGTAGAACGAGAAGAAAAAAAGGAGTTGGAGAAGAAGAAGAAGAGGAAGAAGAAGAAGAAGAAAAAGAAGAAGAAGAAGAAGAAGAAAGAGAATAAGAAGTAGAAGAAGAAGAAGGAGAAGAAGAAGAAGAAGAAGAAGAAGAAGAAGAATGAGACGAAGTAGAAGAAGAAGTGAAAAAAGAAGTAGTAGATGAAAAAGACGAAGAAGAAGAAGAAGTGAAAAAAGAAGTAGTAGAAGAAAACATAGAAGAAGAAGAAGAAGAAGAAGAGGAAGAAGAAGAAGAAGTAGAAGGAGGAGAAAATATAGAGGAGTGGGAGGAAGAAGAAAAGGAAGAGAAAGAAGAAGATGAAGATTAAGAAAAAGAAGTAGAATAAGAAGAAGAGAAGAAGAAGTTGGAGGAGAAGGAGGAGGAGGCGGAGAAGATATAGAAGAGGAAGCAAAAGAAAAAAGAAGAGGACAAAGACGAATAAGAAGAAGAAGAAGAGGAAGAAGAAGACGAAGAAGAAGAAGAAAAAGGAGAAGATGTAGAAGAAGAAGAAGAAGAAAAAGAAGTATAAAAAGAAGTAGATGTAAAAGAAGGAGAATAAACAGAAGAAGAAGAAGAAGAAGAAGAAGAAGAAGAACAAAAAGAAGAAGAAGAATAAGAAAAAGAAGAGGAAGAAGAAAAAGAAGAAAAAGAAATGAAGAAACAAAAGAAACAAAAGAAGAAGAAGAAAGAGAAGGAGAACAAGATGGAGTAGAAGGAGAGGAAGAAGCAGAGGAAGAAGAGAGAAGAAAAGAAGAAGGAGAAGGGGAAGAAGAAGAATAAAAACGAGAAGAAAAAAATAAGAAGAAGAAGAAGCAGAAGAAGAAGAAGAAGAAGAAGAAGAAGAAGGAGAAAAAGCAGAAGAAGAAGAATAAGAAGAAGGAGAAGTTGGAGAGCAAGAAATAGAAGTAGAAGAAGACAGAAGAGAAGGAGAAGGAGAAGTAGAGGAAGAAGAAAAAGAAGAAGCAGAAGAAGAAGGAGACGAGGAAAGAGAAGAAGAAGAAGAAGATGATGAAAAGGAAGAAAAGTTAGAAGAAGAAGAAGACGAAGAAGTAGAAGAAGTAGAAGTAGAAGAAGAAGAAGAAGAAGAAGAAGAAGAAAAGGAAGAAGAAGAGGAAGAAGAAGAAGAAGTGGAAGAAGAAGAAGAAGAAGAATAAGAGCAAAAGGAAGAAGAAAAGAAGATTAAAGAAGAAGTAGAAGAAGGAGAAGAAGAAGAAGAAGACTATTGCGAAGATATAGAAGAAGAAGAAGAAGAAGATTGAGAATAAGAATAATAAGAAGAAGAAGAAAAATTAGTGGCAAAAAAAGAAGAAGAAGAAAACAAAGAAGGGGACTAAGAAGGAGGAGAAGGTGAAGGGGAAGGAGAAGAGGGAGGAGAAGAAGGACAAGAAGAAGAGGAAGAAGAAGAAGAAGGAGAGAAAGAAGAATAAGAAGACGAAGAAGAAGTAGACAAAGAAGAAGTAGAAGAAGAAGTAGAAGAAGAAGAAGTAGAAGATGAAAAAGAAGAAGAAGATGATGAAAAAGGAAAAGAAGAAGAAGAAGATAAAGAAGAAGAAGTAGAAAAAGAAGAAGGAAAAGAAGAAAAAGAAGAAGAAGAACAAGAAATAAAAGGAGAAAAAGATGAAGAATAATAAGAAGCAAAAGAAGAAGAAGAAGTAGAGGACGAAGAAGGGGAAGAAGAAGAAGAAGAAGAAGAATAAGAATAAGAAGAGAAAGAGGAAGAAGAAGAAGAAGAAGAAGAAGAGGGAGAACAAGAAAAATAAGAAGAAGAAGAAGAAGATGAAGAAGATGAAGAAGAGGTAGAAGAAGAAGAAGAACAAGAACAAGAAGAAAAAGAAGAAGAAGAAGAAGATGAAGAAAGAGAAGAAGTAGAACTGAAGAAGTAGGAGTAGTAGAAGAAGAAGAAGAAAAAGAAGAAGAAGAACAAGTACTAGAAGAATAGGAACAAGAAGAAAAAGAAAAGGAAGAAGTAGAAGAAGGCAAAGAAGAAGGAAAAGATGAAGATTAAGAAGTAGAAGGAGAAGAAGGTGAAGAACAAGAATAAGTAGATGACGAAGAAGAAGAAGAAGAAGAAGAATCAAATGAAGAAGGGAACGAAGAAGGAGGAGAAAAAGAATAAGAAGAAGAAGAAGAGGAGGAGGAACAAGAAGAAGAAGAGAAAGAAGAAGAAGATGAAGAAGACAAAGAAGAATTAGAAGATAAAGAAGAGGAAGAAGTGGAAGAAGATGAAGAAGAAGGAGAAGAAGAGGAAGAAGAAGAAGCAAAATAAGAAGAAGAATAAGAATAAGAAGAAGAAAAAGAGGACGAAGAAGAAAAGGAGAAGAAGAGGTAGAAGAAGAATAAGAAGAACTAGCTGTAGAAGTAGAACGAGAAGAAAAAAAGGAGTTGGAGAAGAAGAAGAAGAAGAAGAAGAAAAAGAAGAAGAAGAAGAAGAAAGAGAATAAGAAGTAGAAGAAGAAGAAGGAGAAGAAGAAGAAGAAGAAGAAGAAGAAGAAGAATGAGACGAAGTAGAAGAAGAAGTGAAAAAAGAAGTAGTAGATGAAAAAGACGAAGAAGAAGAAGTGAAAAAAGAAGTAGTAGAAGAAAACATAGAAGAAGAAGAAGAAGAAGAAGAGGAAGAAGAAGAAGTAGAAGGAGGAGAAAATATAGAGGAGTGGGAGGAAGAAGAAAAGGAAGAGAAAGAAGAAGATGAAGATTAAGAAAAAGAAGTAGAATAAGAAGAAGAGAAGAAGAAGTAGGAGGAGAAGGAGGAGGAGGCGGAGAAGATATAGAAGAGGAAGCAAAAGAAAAAAGAAGAGGACAAAGACGAATAAGAAGAAGAAGAAGAGGAAGAAGAAGACGAAGAAGAAGAAGAAAAAGGAGAAGATGTAGAAGAAGAAGAAGAAGAAAAAGAAGTATAAAAAGAAGTAGATGTAAAAGAAGGAGAATAAACAGAAGAAGAAGAAGAAGAAGAAGAAGAAGAACAAAAAGAAGAAGAAGAAGAAAAAGAAGAGGAAGAAGAAAAAGAAGAAAAAGAAATGAAGAAACAAAAGAAACAAAAGAAGAAGAAAGAGAAGGAGAACAAGATGGAGTAGAAGGAGAGGAAGAAGCAGAGGAAGAAGAGAGAAGAAAAGAAGAAGGAGAAGGGGAAGAAGAATAAAAACGAGAAGAAAAAAATAAGAAGCAGAAGAAGAAGAAGAAGAAGAAGAAGAAGGAGAAAAAGCAGAAGAAGAAGAATAAGAAGAAGGAGAAGTTGGAGAGCAAGAAATAGAAGAAGTAGAAGAAGACAGAAGAGAAGGAGAAGGAGAAGTAGAGGAAGAAGAAAAAGAAGAAGCAGAAGAAGAAGGAGACAAGGAAAGAGAAGAAGAAGAAGAAGATGATGAAAAGGAAGAAAAGTTAGAAGAAGAAGAAGACGAAGAAGTAGAAGAAGTAGAAGTAGAAGAAGAAGAAGAAGAAGAAGAAAAGGAAGAAGAAGAGGAAGAAGAAGAAGAAGTGGAAGAAGAAGAAGAAGAAGAATAAGAGCAAAAGGAAGAAGAAAAGAAGATTAAAGAAGAAGTAGAAGAAGGAGAAGAAGAAGAAGAAGACTATTGCGAAGATATAGAAGAAGAAGAAGAAGAAGATTGAGAATAAGAATAATAAGAAGAAGAAGAAAAATTAGTGGCAAAAAAAGAAGAAGAAGAAAACAAAGAAGGGGACTAAGAAGGAGGAGAAGGTGAAGGGGAAGGAGAAGAGGGAGGAGAAGAAGGACAAGAAGAAGAGGAAGAAGAAGAAGAAGGAGAGAAAGAAGAATAAGAAGACGAAGAAGAAGTAGACAAAGAAGAAGTAGAAGAAGAAGAAGTAGAAGATGAAAAAGAAGAAGAAGATGATGAAAAAGGAAAAGAAGAAGAAGAAGATAAAGAAGAAGAAGTAGAAGAAGAAGAAGGAAAAGAAGAAAAAGAAGAAGAAGACATAGAAGTAGGTGGAGAAGAAGAAGAAGAAGAACAAGAAATAAAAGGAGAAAAAGATGAAGAATAATAAGAAGCAAAAGAAGAAGAAGAAGTAGAGGACGAAGAAGGGGAAGAAGAAGAAGAAGAAGAAGAATAAGAATAAGAAGAGAAAGAGGAAGAAGAAGAAGAAGAAGAAGAAGAGGGAGAACAAGAAAAATAAGAAGAAGAAGAAGAAGATGAAGAAGATGAAGAAGAGGTAGAAGAAGAAGAAGAACAAGAACAAGAAGAAAAAGAAGAAAAAGAATAAGAAGAAGAAGATGAAGAAAAAGAAGAAGTAGAACTGAAGAAGTAGGAGTAGTAGAAGAAGAAGAAGAAAAAGAAGAAGAAAAAGAAGAAGAAGAACAAGTACTAGAAGAATAGGAACAAGAAGAAAAAGAAAAGGAAGAAGTAGAAGAAGGCAAAGAAGAAGGAAAAGATGAAGATTTAGAAGAAGAAGGAGAAGAAGGTGAAGAACAAGAATAAGTAGATGACGAAGAAGAAGAAGAAGAAGAAGAAGAAGAAGAAGAAGAATCAAATGAAGAAGGGAACGAAGAAGGAGGAGAAAAAGAATAAGAAGAAGAAGAAGAGGAAGAAGAAGAGAAAGAAGAAGAAGATGAAGAAGACAAAGAAGAATTAGAAGATAAAGAAGAGGAAGAAGTGGAAGAAGATGAAGAAGAAGGAGAAGAAGAGGAAGAAGAAGAAGCAAAATAAGAAGAAGAATAAGAATAAGAAGAAGAAGAAGAGGACGAATAAGAAAAGGAGAAGAAGTGGTAGAAGAAGAATAAGAAGAACTAGCCGTAGAAGTAGAACGAGAAGAAAAAAAGGAGTTGGAGAAGAAGAAGAAGAAGAAGAAGAAGAAGAAGAAGAAGAAAAAGAAGAAGAAGAAGAAGAAAGAGAATAAGAAGTAGAAGAAGAAGAAGGAGAAGAAGAAGAAGAAGAAGAAGCAGAAGAAGAATGAGACGAAGTTGAAGAAGAAGTGAAAAAAGAAGTAGTAGATGAAAAAGACGAAGAAGAAGAAGAAGTGAAAAAAGAAGTAGTAGAAGAAAACATAGGAGAAGAAGAAGAAGAAGAAGAGGAAGAAGAAGAAGAAGTTGAAGGAGGAGAAAATATAGAGGAGTGGGAGGAAGAAGAAAAGGAAGAGAAAGAAGAAGATGAAGATTAAGAAAAAGAAGTAGAATAAGAAGAAGAAGAAGAAGAAGTAGGAGGAGAAGGAGGAGGAGGCGGAGATGATATAGAAGAGGAAGCAAAAGAAAAAAGAAGAGGACAAAGACGAATAAGAAGAAGAAGAAGAGGAAGAAGAAGACGAAGAAGAAGAAGAAAAAAGAGAAGATGTAGAAGAAGAAGAAGAAGAAGAAGAAGAAAAAGAAGTATAAGAAGAAGTAGAAGTAAAAGAAGGAGAATAAACAGAAGAAGAAGAAGAAGAAAAAGAAGAGGAAGAAGAAAAAGAAGAAAAAGAAATGAAGAAACAAAAGAAACAAAAGAAGAAGAAGAAAGAGAAGGAGAACCAGATGGAGTAGAAGGAGAGGAAGAAGCAGAGGAAGAAGAGAGAAGAAAAGAAGAAGGAGAAGGGGAAGAAGAAGAAGAATAAAAACGAGAAGAAAAAAATAAGAAAAAGAAGAAGCAGAAGAAGAAGAAGAAGAAGAAGAAGAAGAAGAAGAAGGAGGAGAAAAAGCAGAAGATGAAGAATAAGAAGAAGGAGAAGTTGGAGAGCAAGAAATAGAAGAAGTAGAAGAAGTCAGAAGAGAAGGAGAAGGAGAAGTAGAGGAAGAAGAAAAAGAAGAAGCAGAAGAAGAAGGAGACGAGGAAAGAGAAGAAGAAGAAGAAGATGATGAAAAGGAAGAAAAGTTAGAAGAAGAAGAAGACGAAGAAGTAGAAGAAGTAGAAGTAGAACAAGAAGAAGAAGAAGAAGAAAAGGAAGAAGAAGAGGAAGAAGAAGAAGAAGTGGAAGAAGAAGAAGAAGAAGAATAAGAGCAAAAGGAAGAAGAAAAGAAGATTAAAGAAGAAGTAGAAGAAGGAGAAGAAGAAGAAGAAGAAGATTGAGAATAAGAATAATAAGAAGAAGAAGAAAAATTAGTGGCAAAAAAAGAAGAAGAAGAAAACAAAGAAGGGGACTAAGAAGGAGGAGAAGGTGAAGGGGAAGGAGAAGAGGGAGGAGAAGAAGGACAAGAAGAAGAGGAAGAAGAAGAAGAAGGAGAGAAAGAAGAATAAGAAGACGAAGAAGAAGTAGACAAAGAAGAAGTAGAAGAAGAAGTAGAAGAAGAAGAAGTAGAAGATTAAAAAGAAGAAGAAGATGATGAAAAAGGAAAAGAAGAAGAAGAAGATAAAGAAGAAGAAGTAGAAGAAGAAGTAGAAGAAGAAGAAGGAAAAGAAGAAAAAGAAGAAGAAGACATAGAAGTAGGTGGAGAAGAAGAAGAAGAAGAACAAGAAATAAAAGGACAAAAAGATGAAGAATAATAAGAAGCAAAAGAAGAAGAAGAAGTAGAGGACGAAGAAGGGGAAGAAGAAGAAGAAGAAGAAGAATAAGAATAAGAAGAGAAAGAGGAAGAAGAAGAAGAAGATGAAGAGGGAGAACAAGAAAAATAAGAAGAAGAAGAAGAAGATGAAGAAGATGAAGAAGAGGTAAAAGAAGAAGAAGAACAAGAACAAGAAGAAAAAGAAGAACAAGAAGAAGAAGAAGAAGATGAAGAAAGAGAAGAAGTAGAACTGAAGAAGTAGGAGTAGTAGAAGAAGAAGAAGAAAAAGAAGAAGAAGAACAAGTACTAGAAGAATAGGAACAAGAAGAAAAAGAAAAGGAAGAAGCAGAAGAAGGCAAAGAAGAAGGAAAAGATGAAGATTAAGAAGAAGAAGGAGAAGAAGGTGAAGAACAAGAATAAGTAGATGACGAAGAAGAAGAAGAAGAAGAAGAAGAATCAAATGAAGAAGGGAACGAAGAAGGAGGAGAAAAAGAATAAGAAGAAGAAGAAGAGGAGGAACAAGAAGAAGAAGAGGAAGAAGAAGAGAAAGAAGAAGAAGATGAAGAAGACAAAGAAGAATTAGAAGATAAAGAAGAGGAAGAAGTGGAAGAAGATGAAGAAGAAGGAGAAGAAGAGGAAGAAGAAGAAGCAAAATAAGAAGAAGAATAAGAATAAGAAGAAGAAGAAGAGGACGAAGAAGAAAAGGAGAAGAAGAGGTAGAAGAAGAATAAGAAGAACTAGCCGTAGAAGTAGAACGAGAAGAAAAAAAGGAGTTGGAGAAGAAGAAGAAGAAGAAGAAGAAAAAGAAGAAGAAGAAGAAGAAGAAAGAGAATAAGAAGTAGAAGAAGAAGAAGGAGAAGAAGAAGAAGAAGAAGAAGAAGAAGAAGAAGAAGAAGAATGAGACGAAGTAGAAGAAGATGGAGAAAAAGGAGGAGAGGAAGAAGAACATGAAGAAGAAGAAGAAGAAGAAGATGATGAAGAAGAAGAAGAAGAAGAAGAAGAAGAAGAAGATGAAGAAGAATGGGAAGAAGAAGAGGAAGAAGAAGAAGAAGAAGTAGAAGTAGAAGTTTAAGAAGATGAAGAAGAAGTGGAGGAAGACGAAGAAGAAAAGGAAGAAAAAGATGATGTAGAAGGCAAAGAAGAATAAAAAAAGAAGTGGAAGAAGAACAAGAAGAAGGCGAAGAAGAAGAAGAAGGTAATGCTGCTGATGAAGATGATGATGATGATGATGTTGAAGAAGAGGAAGAAATAGAAGAAGAAGAAGATGATGATGAAGAGAATGAAGAAAATGAAGAGGATGAAGAAGAAGAAGAAGAAGAAGAAGAAAAAGAAGAAGAAGATGATGATGACAAAGAAGAAGGAGAAGAAGAAGAAGAAGAAGAAGAAGAATAAGAAGAAGAAGAAGAGGAACTAGACGAAGAAAGACTAGAAGTTGAAAAGAAAGTAGAAGAAAAGAGAAAAGATGATGAAGAAGGAGAAGAAGATGAAGAAGAAGACGAATGAGAATGATAAAAAGTAGTAGTAGAAGAAGAAGAAGAAGTCGAAGAAGTTAAAGAAGTAGAAGGAGAAGAAGAAGAAGAAGAAGAGGAAGATGAAGAAGAAGAAAAAGAAGAAGTAGAAGTAGTTGAAGAAGAAAAAGAGGAAGAAGAAGTAGAAGAAGAAAAAGAAAAAAAAGAATAAGAAAATGAAGTAGAAGAAGCAGGAGTAGAAGCAGAAGAAGTTGAAGAAGAAGAAGAAGAAGTAACTGAAGAAGTTGAAGTAGAAGAAGAAGAAGAACAAGAACAAGAAGAAGAAGAAGAAGAGGGAGAACAAGAAGAATAAGAAGAAGAAGAAGAAGAAGATGAAGAAGAAGAAGAAGAAGAAGATGAAGAAGAAGAAAAAAAGAAACAAGTTGAAGAAGAAGAAGAAGACGAAGAAGATGGTGTTGATGATGATGATGATGAAGATGAAGAAGTAGAAAAAGAAGAAGGAGAAAAAGAAGATTAAGGAGTAGAAGAATAAGAAGAAAAAGAAAAAGAAGATGAATAAAGACAAGAAGAAGAAGAAGAAGGAGAAGAAGAGGAAGAAGCAGAGGAAGAAGAAGAGGAAGAAGAAGAAGCAGTAGTCAAAGACGAAGAAGAAGATCAAGAAGAAGTAGAAGGAGAAGAAGAAGAAGACAAAGGAGAAGAAGAAGGAGAAGAAGTGATAGAAGAAGAAGAAGAAGTAGAAGAAAAATAAAAATAAGAAGAAGATGAAGAAAAAGAAGAAGAAACCAAAGAAGGAGAAGAAGAAGGAGAAAAGGAAGAAGAAGAAGAAGAATAAGAAATAGAAGAAGTAGAAAGAATAGAAGATGAAGAAGAACAAGTAAGATAAGAAGAAAAAGAAGAAGAACATGAAGAAGAAGATGAAGATGAAGAAGAAGAAGAAGAAGAAGAATAAAAGGAAGAAAGAGTAGAGGGACAAGAAGAAGAAGATGAAGAGGATGAAGAAGAAGAAGAAGAAGAAGCAGAAGAACAAGAATAAGAAGAACAAGAAAAAGAACAACAAGTCAAAGAAGAAGAAGACAAAGAAGAAGAAAAAGAAATAGAAGATGAAGAAGAAGAATTAGAAGGAAAAGAATAAGAACAAGAAACAGAAGAAGAAATAGATTAAAGAAGACGAAGTTGTAATAGAAGAAGAAGTTGTAGTAGTAGTAGTAAAAGTAGAAGAAGAAGAAGTAGTAGTAGAAGAAGAAGTTCAACAAGAAGTAGTAAAAGAAGAAGAAAAAGAAGCTGAAGAAGAAGAAGATAATGAGGAAGAAGAAAAGAGGAAGGAGGAGAAGAAGTAAAAGTAGAAAAAGAAGAAGTAGAAAAAAAGAATAATAAAGAGAAGAAGAAGAGAAAGAGGAAAAGGAAGAAGGAGAAGATGAAGATCAAGAAGAAGAAGAAGAAGAAGAGGAAGAAGAAAAAGTGAAAGAAGAAGAAGAAGAAGAAGAAGAAAAGGAAAAAGAGAAAGAAGAAGAAGATGAAGAGGAAGTAGAAGAAGAGGTGTATCAAGAAGAAGAGGTGGGAGGAGGACAAGAAGAAGAAGAAGAAGAAGAAGAAGAAAGGGAGGAGGAAGAAGAAGTAGAAGAAGAAGAAGATAAAGAAAAGAAGAAGTAGAAGTACTAGAAGAAGAAGAAGAAGAAGAAGATGTAGTAGTTAAAAAAGAAGAATAAAAAGAAGAAGAGAAGAAGAAGAAGATGATGAAAAGAAGCAGAAGAAAAACCAGAGGAAGAAGAAGAAGATTGAGAACAAGAAGAAGGAGAAGAAGAAGGAGATGGTAAATAAGAAGGGGAAGAAGAAGGAGAAGAAGAAGAAGAAGAAGAAAAAGAAGAAGAAGAAGATGATGAAGGGGTAGAAGTAAAAGATGCAAAAGTAGAAGAAGACGCCGTACAGGATGGAGGAGAAATAAAAGAAGAAGAAGAAGAGGAGGAGGAGGAGGAAGAAGAACAAGAAGAAGAAAAAGGAAAAGAAGTAGTAGTAGTTGTAGTAAAACAAGAGGAAGAAGAAGAAGAAGAAGAAGTAGAAGAAATAGATGAAGAAGTAGATCTTGAAGTGTATGATGAAGAAGAAGAAGATGAAGTGAAAGAGGAAGGAGGCAAAGAAGAAGAAGAAGAAGAAGATGAAGAACAAGAAGAAGAAATAAGAGGAGATGAAGAAAAAGAAGAAGAAGAAGGGGATGGATAAGAAGTAGAGGAAGAAGTAGAAGAAGAATGAGAAGAAGACGAAAAAGAGGAAGTAGAAGTAGAAGAAATAGAAACGTAGAAGTAAAAGTAGAAGACAAGTAGTAGTAGTAGTAGTAGAAGAAGAATAATAAGTAGTAGTAAAAGAAGGAGAAGAAGAAAATGAAGAATAAGAAGAAGGGGAAGAGGAAGAAGTAGAAGAAGAAGAAGAAGATGAAGAAGTAGAAGAATAAGTGGAAGAGGAAGAAGAAGAAAAAAATGGAAGTTGAAGAAGATGAAGAAGAAGAAGAAGAAGTAGAAGACAGAGAGGAATAATAACAAGAAACAGAAGAAGAAGTAGATGAGGAAGAAGTTGTAGTAGAAGTTATAGTAGTAGTAGTAGTAGTAGTAGTAGTAGAAGAAGAAGAAGAAGAAGAAGGTGGTGAAGAAGTAGTAGTAGTAGTAGAAGAAGAAGTCGAAGAAGAAGTAGCAAAAGAAGAAGAAGAAGAAGCAGAAGAAGAAGAAGAAGAAGAAGATAATGAAGAAGAAGAAAAGGAGGAGAAGAAGAAGAAGAAGATAAAGAAGAAGAAGAAATAGAAGAATAAGAAGAAGGAGAACAATAAAAACTAAAAGAAGAGGAAGAGGAAAGGGATGAAGATGAAGAAGATGAAGATGAAGAAGAGGAAGAATATGAGGAAAAAGAAAAGTGAAAGAAGTAGAAGAAGAGGAAGAAGAAGAAGAAGAAGGAGAAGTAGAAGAAGAAGAAGAAGAAGAAGAAGAAGAAGGAGGAGAAGAAGAAAGAGAAGAAGAAGAGGAAGAAGTAGAAGACGAAGTAGATGGTGAAGGAGAAGAAGAAGAAGAAGAAGAAGAAGAGGAAGAAGAAGGAGAAGAAGAAGAACAATAAGAAGAAGTAGATGATGAAGAAAAAGAAGAAGAAGAAGAAGATGATGAAGAAGATGAAGTAGAAGAAGTAGAAGTAAAAGAAGAATAAGAAGAAGAAGACAAAGAAGCATAAGAAGATGAAGAAGGTAAAGAAGAAGATGAAGAAGATCACAAAGAAGAAGAAGAAGAAGAAGAAGAATCAGGACCAGAAGAAGAAAAGGTAGAAAGAGAAGTAAAGGAGAAGAATAAGGAGAAGATATAGAAGTACAAGGAGAAGAAGAAGGGGAAGTAGAAGAAGAAGAAGGAGAAATAGAAGAAGAAAGAGAAGAAGAAAGAGAAGAAGAAGAAGAGAAAGAAGAAGAGGAAGAAGGAGGAGGAGAAGAAGAAGATGAGGAATTTGAAGAAGTTATAGAAGAGGAAGATGAGAAATAAGAAAAAGGAGAAGAAGAACAAGAAGTAGAAGAAGAAGAAAAAAAGAAGTAGAAGAAGAAGTAGAAGAAGAAGATGATGTGGAAGAAGAAGAAGAAGCAGAAGATGAAGAAAAAAGAGAAGAAAAAGAAGGAGAAGCTAAAGATGAAGAAACATAAGAAGAAGTTGAAGGGGATGATGAAGAAGAAGAAGAAGAAGAAGAAGATAAAGAAGAGGAACAAGAAGGAGAAGAACATGAAATAGAAGAGGAAATAGAAGAAGTAGAAGAAGTTGAAGGGGAAGAAGAAGAAGAAGTAGAAAAAGAAGAAGAAAAAGAAAAAGAAGAAGAAGTAGAAGAAGAAGAAGAAGCAGAAGAATAAGTAGTAGAAGAGGAAGAAGAAGGCGAAGAAGAAAAAGAAAAAGTAGAAGTAGAAGAAGAAGAAGAGGAAGAAGTAGAAGAAGAAGTAAAAGAAGAAAAAGTAGAAGTAGTAGATGAAGAAGAAGTAGAAGAAGAAGAAAAAAAAGTCGAAGAACAAGAAGAAGAAGAAGAAGATGAAGAAGAAGAAGAAAAAGAAGGAAAAAAGGAAGTACTCAAGGAAGAAGATGTAGAAGAAGAAGAAGATGTTTAAGGAGAAGAAGAAGAAGAAGAAGAAAAGGTAGAAGATGTAAAAGGAGGAGGATGAGAAGAGGAAGAAGAAAGAAAAGAAGTTGAAGAAGGAGAAGAAGTAGGAGAACAGAAGAAGAGGAAGAACAAGAAGTAGGAGAAGAAGAACAAGAAGGAGAATAGGAAAAGAATAAGAAGAAGAAGAAGAAGAAGAAGTAGGAGATCAAGAAGTGGAAGAAGAGGAAGAAGATGAGGAGGAAGAAGAGGAAGATCATGAAGAAGTAGAAGAACAAATAGAAGAAGAAGAAAAAGTGGAAGAAGAAGAAGAAGAAAAAGAAGAAGAAGGAGATGTAGAAGAAGTAGAAGAAGAAGAAGAATATGACGATGATGATGATGATGATGAAGAAAAAGAAGAAGAAGAATAAGAAGTAGAAGAAGAAGAATAAGTAGTTGTAGAACAAATTAAAAGAAGTAGAAGAAGAAGAACAACAAGAACAACAACAAGAATAAATAGAAGAAGAAGAAGGAGAAGAAGAAGAGGAAGAGAAAGAAGAAGCACAAGCAGTAGAAGAATAAATAGAAGAAGAAAAAGAAAAGAAGAAAAAGAAGAAGATGAAGAAGTTGAATGTGAAGAAGAAGAAGGAAAAAATGTTGGAAAAGAAGAAGGGAAAGAAGAAATAGAAGTAGAAAAAGAAGAAGAAAAAGAAGAAGAAGAAGAAGAAGAAGAAGAAGATGAAGAAGAAGAAGCAGAAGAAGAAGTAGAAGAAGTAGAAAAGGAAGGAGAACAAGGAGAAGAAGGACAAGAGGAAGAAGAACAAGAAGTTGAGGGAGAAGAAGATGAAGAAGTAGAAGGATAAGAAGAAGAAGAAGACAAAGAGGAAGAAGAAGAAGAGGAAGTAGAAGTTGAAGGAAAAGATGAAGAGGAAGACAAAGAGGAAGAAGTGAAGAAGTGGATGAAGAAGATGAAGAAGGAGAAGAAGAAGAAGAGGAAGAAAAAGAAGTAGAAGTAGTAGTAAAAGAAGAAGAAGAAGAAGATGATGATGGTGATGATGATGACACAAAAGAAGAAGAAGAAGAACAAGGCATAGAAGTGGAACAAGAGGAAGAAAGAGAATTAGAAGAAGAAGGCTAAGAAGTAGAAGAAGAAATAAAAGAAGAAGAAGAAGAATAAGGAGAATGAGAAGAACTGGAAGAAGAAGTAGGACAAGAATAGGCAAAAGATGAGGAAGAAGAAGAAGAAGAAGAGGTAGAAGAAAAAGAAGGAGAAGAAAATCAAGAAGAGGATGAAGAAAAATAATAATAAGAAGAAGAAGCAGAAAAAGAATAATAATAATAATAATAATAATAAGAGAACATGATGATGATGATGATGATGAAGAATAAGAAGAAGAAAAATTAGTAGAATGAGAAGTAGAATTAGTAGAAGAAGAAGAATAATAATAATAAGAACAAGAAAAAGAACAAGACAAACATGAAGAAGAAGAAAAAGAAGAAGAAGAAGAGGAAGAATAAGATGAACAAGAAGAAGAAGAAGAAGAGGAAGGAGAAGAAGAAATGAAGAAGAAGAAGAAATGAAGAAGAAGAAGCAGAAGAAAGACAAGAAGATGAAAGAGAAGTAGAAGTAGAAGAAGAAGAAGAAGAAGAAGAAGAAAAAGAAATAGAAGATGGAGAAGAAGAAGAAGAAGAAGATGAAGATTAAGAAGAATAAGTGGAAGAAGAAGAAGTAGAAGAAGAAAATAACAAAGATGGAGAGGATGAAGGAGCTGAAGAAGAACAAGAAGTGGAAGAAGAAGAAGAAAGAGAAGGCAAAGGCAAGAAAGAAGAAAAGAAGAAGAAGAAGAAGAAAAAACAAGAAGTACAAAAAGATGAAGAAGAAGATGAAATAGAATATTAAGAAGGAGAAGAAGAATAACTAAAAGAAGAAGAACAACAAGAAAAGAAGAAGAAGAATAAGAAGAAGAAGAAGAAGAAGAAGAAGAAGAAGAAGAAGAAGAAGAAGAAGAAAAATAAGAAGGGGAAGAAGTAGACAGAGAAGAAGTAGAGGAAGAAGATCAAGAAAAAGAAGGAGAAAAAAGAGAAGAAGATGAAGGAGAAGGAGAAGGAGGAGGAAAAGAAGACAAAGAAGATGAAGAAGAAGAAGTACTAGTAGTACTCGTAGTTTCAGCAGTAGAAGAAAAAGTAGAAGAAGAAGAAGATGATAAACAAGCAGATGAAGAAGAAGAAGTTTAGAAAGAAGAAGAAGAAAAAGAAGAAATTGAAGTATAGGAAGAATAAAAAGAAGAAGTAGAAGTGGTAGAAGTAGATGAAGAAGAGAAGAAGAGGTAGAAGTAGAAGAAGAAGAAGAAAAAGAAGAAGAA
>JAIUJO010000396.1:307500-320000 GCA_023846275.1 Vanilla planifolia | reverse complement strand
AGAAGAAGTTAAATAATAATAAATATTATTTGAAGAAGAAGAAAATGAAGAAGAAGTGAAGAAGAAGAAGAAGAAGAAGAAGATGATGATGAAAAAGAAAAAGTACAAGAGGAAAAAGAAGGAAAATAGGAAGAAGATGAAGGAGAAGAAGAAGGAAAAGAAGAAAAAGAGGAAGAAGAAGATGAAGAAGAAGAAGGAGAAGAAGGACGAGAAGAAGAGGAAGAGAAAAAAGAAGAAGAATAAGTAGTAGAAAAACAAGAAGACAAAGAAGAACAAGAAGAAGAAAAAGTGGAGCAAGAAGAAGAAGAAGTAGAAGACGAAATAGAAGAAGAAGAAGAAGAAGAAGAGCAAGAAGGAGGAGGAGAAGAAGAAGAAGAAGAAGAAGAAGAAGAAGATGATGAAGATGATGACGATGATGATAAGGAAGAAGTAGATGAAGAAGAAGCTAAAGATAAAGGCAAAGAAGAAGAAAACGAGGAAGAAGAAGAAGAGGAAAAAAAGAAGCAGAAGATGAAGGAGAAGAAGAGGAAAAAAAGAAGCAGAAGGAGGAGAAGAAGAGGAAGAAGGAAAGAGGAATAAGAAGAAGAAGAAGAAGAAGAAGAAGAAGAAGAAAAAGAAAAAGAAGAATAAGTAGAAGAAGAAAGAGAACAAGAAGAAGAAGGAGAAAGAGAAGATGAAAGAAAAGAAGAAGCAGAAAGAGAACGAGAAGAAGAAGATGGAGAAGGAGAAGAAGGAGAAGATGGAGAAGAAGAAGTAGAGGAAGAAGAAGTAGTAGTAGAAGAAGAAGAGAGATAAGAAAAGTAAGATGAAGAATAAGAGGAAGAAGAAGAAGAAGAAAAAGAAGTTGATGAAGAGGAAGAAGAAGAAGAAGAAATAGAAGTTGATGAAGAGGAAGAAGAAGAAGAAGAAGATAAAGAAGAGTGAAAGAAGAAGAAGAAGAAGAAGAAGAAGAAGAAGAAGTTGTAGTAGAAGAAGAGGAGGAATAAGAAGAATATGAAGAAGAAGAGGAAGAAGAAGAAGAAAAAGATGAAGAAGAGAGGAAGAAGAAGAAGAAGATGATGAAGAAGAAGAAGAAGAAGAAGAAGAAGAAGAAGAAGAAGATGAAAAAAAATTTGAAGAAGTTGAAGAGGAAGAGGAGGAAGAATAAGAAGAAGAAAAATAAGAAGAAGAAGAAGAAGAAGAAGAAAATGAAGCAAAAGCAGAAGAAGAAGAAGAAGAAGAAGACGAAGATGAAACAGAATAAGAATAATAAGAAGAAGAAGAAGATGATGATGATGACAAAAAGACAGAAGTAGTAGAAGAAGAAGAACAACAAGAAGAAGGAGATGAAGAAGAATAAGAAGAAAATGAAGAAGGAGAAGAAAAACATGAAGAAGAGGAAGTAGAAGAAGAAGTGGAAGAAGGAGAAGAAGATGATGGAGAAGAAGAAAGAAAAGAAGAAGAACAACAAGAAGAAGAAGATGAGGAAAAAGAAGAAGATGAAGAAGAAGAAGAAGAAGAAGAAGTTATAGAAGACGTAGTAGAATAAGAAGAAGAATAAGAAAGAGAAGAAGAAGAGGAAGAGGAAGAAGGAGAAGAAGAAGAAGAAGATGATGATGAAGGAGAAGAAGGTGGAGAAGAAGAAGAAGAAAAGAAGAAGAAGAAGAGGAACAAGAAGAAGTAGAAGAAGAAGGAAAAGAAGTAGAAGAAGTAGAAGAAGAAGAAGAAAAAGAAGAAGAGGAAGAATAAGAAGAAGTAGAGGAAGATGTACTAGAAGAAGAAGGTGATGACGAAGGATTTGTAGAAGAAGTAGAAGAAGAACAGGAAGAGGAGGTGGAATAAGATGACGAAGGAGCAAGAGAAGCTGAAGAAAACGAAGAAGAAGAAGAATATGGAGGTTAGGAAGAATTAAGGGAAGAAGAAGAAGAATAAGAAGAAGATGATGATGATTTTGATGAAAAAAAAATAGTAATAATAATAATAATCATAATAATAATAATCATGAGAAGATGATGATGATTTTGATGAAGCTTTTCGCGTCTTCATCTTCCTTCTCCAACTCGCTCGCCGGCAGGCCTTTGACGGGTGGACAATGTCCTAGATGGATCATCCGCCAATCCGAAGGTCATTTGCTGAGGTCCTCGGCAAGGTCGAGGAACCTTCCCCTTGCAAGATTCGCAACTCCTCGTTCTACAAGGGAGCTCCGGAGGTGGCTTTCTTGCCTGAGGACGTGGAGAAGCTGGCGGCGCCGCTCAAGTTTTCTCTAGTGGGGAAGTTCTCACATGGTAGGCCGCCGGTTGTCGCCATCCGCTCCACCATGTCCAAGTTCGGGTTCCGCCATGAAGTTCAGGTGGGTCTCTTAAACCAACGCCACGTTCTCCTCCGGTTCGCGACGGAGGAGGACTACCTGCAATGCTGGATGCGGAAGGTTTGGTTCATCCAAGACTTCCCGATGAGGCTCCTTAAGTGGTCTCCGACCTTCCGTTATGAGGCTGAGCCGTCTCTGGTTCCGGTTTGGGTCGCCTTCGACCAGTTGCGGATTCACCTGTTCAACAAGGCTTCCCTGTTCTCAATCGCGACAAACGCTCGGAAAAACCCCTGAAGGTGGACACAGCTACAGCGGCCATGTCCCGGCCCAACGTCGCCAAGGTCTGCGTCGAGATTGACCTCGCTTCCCAACTGTCGGAGCGCATTCGTATTTCCTCCATTCCCGGAGTGAAGGCGGGTGGATTCTGGCAACGAGTGTCTTATGAAAACCTACCCTCTTACTGCTCCAAATGCCTCACCATCGTCACGACGCTTCCGGGTGCAAGAACAGAGGTGGTCAGAAGAAATCCACGCTCATCGGCACGAAGGCACAACCCCCCACGCAGGCTAAGCAGTTGATGGATAAGGGCAAAGCCCCAGCAACTCAGCAGGACCTTCCGGAGCCTAAGGCCTTTAACGATCCTGGCCAGTGCTCTCATTCTTCCAGTCAGTTGGCGCGGTCTGATGCTCTGCCTTTGGACTCCCTGCCTTGGCCTCCCCCTGGGCCTCGGGGCGATGGCATCCTGGGGCCGTCTCCGGCCCCTCCCTCCTGGTGAATGGGGCGATCCAACCCCGGGAAACTATATCACCTCTTACGGCCTCTGCGGTCTGCAGGCCAACCCCTATCCCCTCTCCACCGCTCGAAGAAGGGGAGCTTAAACCCCCCACGGAGCCCTTGCTCCGTGCAACCGTCCTGGCACTCCACCCAGTTCACTGTTGGTACAACGGGAGGAGATGGTGTAGAAGCTGGATGCCGCTCCCGCCTCCTCCCCCCCCCCTTCGCCGCCTCGCATCTCCCGGGCCATGGATGGTGCTAACAGCGACAATGAGTCGCGGTCCACCTCCCTCATTTCCAGACGATCCTCCCTTCTTGGAAGTGCTCTCGAGGAAGAAACGGAAGAAGAAGAGATGTGAGTTCAACCTGAGCTGCCGATCCCGGTCACCAGGAGCTCCTCGAGCTCAGTCCCTCCTTCCCCCCCCCAATGATCAATTCGCTGACGGTGGAATGCCCGAGGGGTGGCGAATAATGCCACCATCGGAAGACTCAAGAAGCTCATCTCCTCCTTCTCCATCGACGTTCTTATTCTGTTGGAACCATTCATTAGCGGGGACCAAATCCCACCCATCTGCTGTAAGCTTGGGCTCATGGACGGGATATGCTCCGGCAATGGAAAAATTTGGATTCTTTGGTCGAATCGGTGTCTGGTTCGACCCATCGGTCCTCTGCCCAAGCGATCCTCTGCCATCTTTCTGTCGGAGGCATGCCTCCTTCCTTCTTCTCAGCTGTCTACGGTCAACATTCCAGACCCCTCCTGCGACCTCTCTGGGAGGACCTCTTGGCTCACTCTGCGACTGTTGCTTCCAGCCCTTGGTGGATCTGTGGTGACTTTAACGTCACCTTGCACTCCGTCGATGTTTTCGCGCACGGCGCGATTTAACCGATCTGCGGCCGACGACTTTCAGCAACTAATCGACTGCACGGGGTTGCTAATCCCGCCGGTCTCGGGCAGCAACTTCACTTGGCAAGGTAAACGCAATGGGAAAGTCATCCTCAAGCGGCTCGACTACTTCCTCTGCAACTCTCGCTGGCTGGACCTCCTGCCGGACGGGCACATCGACATCCTCACCAGAATAGCCTCGGACCATGCCCCGATTCTGTTCCGCGCCTCTGGCGTGCGGAATCGGGTCGCGCGTCCCTTCAGGTTCCTTAATGTGTGGCTGACTCACCCGAATTTTCACCAAGTGGTCAACAGGTCCTGGTGCGAACCAATAGCAGCTTCAGGCCTCTTTAGGTTTTCGGGTAAGCTCACTCGTCTCCGGAAGGACCTGAAACACTGGAACTCGGAAGTCTTCGGCAATATCTTCATCAACAAGGCGAAAGGCGGAGGAGGCGGTTTGCGAGGCAGAGCGCATGCTTGACTCGGCCCTCTCCCCGGACGCAGAGATTGCCCTGAAAGCTGCCAATGAGAACCTCAAGTCTTCTCTCGCCCGGGAAGAGGAATTCTGGAAGCAAAAAGCTGGCCTCCGCTGGCTCCGTGATGGAGATGCAAATACGGCCTTCTTGCACGCCTCCGTCAACGTCAAAAGGCAATCCCTGAAGCTGAACAGACTGGAACTTCCGGACGGTGGTTGGACTGAATCGGAGGATCACCTCTGCGAGACCATCTCCAATCACTTCAACTCCCACTTCAGCGGCCATGGCGGCTCCCCGCAGGCATCGAGAAAACTCCTCCTCCTGATCCCTAGCCTCGTTTCGGCAGCCGACAACTTACAACTTTGTGGCGGGGCAACGATGACAGAAGTGAAGAATGCCATCCAGTCGATGAGAGACTCCAGCGCTGGCCGGGCCGGACGGGTTCTCGGTCTTATTCTTCAAATCGTGCTGGGACGTGATCGGCGATGACTTGACGGTGGCCGTAAATGATTTCCTGGAGGGCACGAAACTTCCTCGGTCAGTGGGCGCTGCTTGGTTATGCCTCATCCCGAAAGGCTCCGCGGTCACAACTCTCGCTGAGCTTCGGCCGATAGCCTTGTGCAATGTCGTCGGGAAGCTGCTGTCGAAAATCCTTGCTAACCGCCTCAGTCCTCTCCTTACAACCCTGATCTCCCTGGAGCAAGCCACCTTCATTCGTGGCAGGAACATAGCTGACAGTATCCTATTAACGCAAGAGATGATCCACCGCATTGACCGGAAACGGAAAGTGCCCAACGCGCTGTTCAAACTTGATTTCAGGTCGGCCTTTGACAAAGTCAGCTGGCGGTTCCTGGGTGAGGTGTTGGAAGCATTTGGTTTCCTCTGCACACTTTCGTCGCCTTGTTGGCAACATCCTCGATGCTTCCTGCGCTCTCGGTCCTTGTCCAACGGCGAACCGAGAGGCTTCTTCAAATCCTCATGTGGGGTCAAACAGGGGGATCCTCTTTCCCCCCTACTATTCCTTGCTCTCCATGGATGTCCTGAGTCGCGGAATCGCAGGTCTGGTTCGTTTCGGGCAGAATGGATAAATTCTCTTCCCCAAGACTTTGCCGACCGGGTCTCCCACACGGCCTTCGCAGACGATTTTACTATTTTTTCCTCTGCGAGAAGGGAATCGGTCTCCAATTTTGCTGGCCTACTCAATACATTCTGGAGGCCTCGTCTCTCTCGCTCAACTTATCTAAATCACTGGTAATTCATGGGAAGCTCACTCCCGAAGGCTCTTGTTCGTTCCACGAAATCAATTTTGAGCTTCAAGCGAGCGCAACTCCCGCTTTATGCACCTGGGTTGTGCTCTCGATAAGGGAAGACTGAAATCGATTCACTTCCAACCTCTGCTGGAGAAGTAGAGGAAAAAGAAGCAGAAGAAGAAGAAGAAGAAGAAGAAGAAGAAGAAGAAAAAGTCGTAAAAGAAGTGAAGAAGAGGAAGGTGAAAAGAAGAAGAAGAAGAATTAGAAGAAGAAAAAGATGAAGAAGAAGAAGAAGTAGTAGTAGTAGCAGAAGTAGAAGAACAAGAACAAGAAGAAGAGGAAGAAGAAGTGGAAGAAGAAGAAGAAGAAAAAGTAAAGGAAGAAGAAGAAAAAGGAGGAGAAGAAGAAGAACAAGGAAAATAAAAAGAAGAAGTAGAAGTAAAATAAGAAGAGAAAGAAGAAGTGATGAAGAAGAAGAAGAAGTAGAAGTAGAAGAAGAAGCAAAAGAAGTAGATGAAGTAGAAGAAGAAGAAGAAGAAGAAGAAAAAGAAAAAATAAGTAGAAGAAGAAGAGAATTAAGAGGAAAAAGAAAAAGAAGAAGGAGAACAAGAGGAAGAAGAAGAGGAAGTAGAAGAAGAAGAAGCAGAAGAATAACAAGAACAAGAAGAACAAGAAGAACAAGAAGAAGAAGAATAAGTAGAAGAAGAAAAAGAAGAAGAAGAAGGAGATGAAGAAAAACAAAAAAGAAGATGAAGAAGAAGAGCTACAAAAAGGGGAAGGAGAAGAACAAGAAGAAGAAAAGAAGAAAAAGATGGAGAAGAAGTAGAAGAAGAAGAAGAAGAAAAAGAAGAAGAAGAAGAAAAAGAATAAGAATAAGAAATAGAAGAATTAGAAGAATAAGAAAAAGAAACAGAAGAAGAAGAAGAAGAGGAAGAGGAAGAAGAAGATGATGATGATTAAGAGGAAGAAGAAAAAAGAAGAAAGAAGTAGAAGAAGAAGAAGAAGATGATGATGATGATGAAGAAGAAGAAGAAGAAGAAGAAGAAGAAGAAGAAAAAAGGAGAGGAAGAAGGAGAAGAAAACAAGAAGAAGAAGGACACGAAGAAGAAGAAGAAGAAGAAGACAAAAGAACAAGTAGTTAAAGAAGAATAACAAAAAGTAGAAGAAGAAGAATGAAAAGAAGAAGAAGAAGAAGAAGAAGAAAAAAATGAAGAATAAAAAGGAGGAGAAAAAAAACTGGAAGAAGAGGAAAAAGATGAAGAAGAAGTAGTAGTAGTAGTAGAAGAAGAAGAAGAATAAGAAAAAGAAGTAGAAGAAGAAGAAATTAAATAATAATAAGAAGTAGTAGTCGAAGAAGAAGAAGAAGAACATAAGGAAAAAGAAGGAGAAGAGAAGAAGAAGAAGGATAAGAAGAAGGAAAAGAAGAAGAAGAGGAAAAAGATGATGAAGAAGAAGAAGGAGATGCAGGAGAAGGGGAAGAAGAAGAAGATGAAGAAGAAGAAGAAGTAGAAGAAGAATAAGTAGTAGAAAAAGAAGAAGATAAAGAAGGAGAAGAAGAAGAAAAAAAGGAGCAAGAAGAAGAAGAAGAAGACGAATTAGAAGAGAAGATGAAGATCATGACCATGATGATACGGAAGAAGTTGATGAGAAGATGCTAAAGAAAAAGGCAAAGAAGAACAAAAAGAGGAAGAAATAAAAGAAGTAAAAAAGAAGCAGAGAAGGAGGAGGGGAGAAGAAGAAGAAGAAGAATAATAAGAAGTAGTATAAGAAGAAGAAAAGGAATAAGAATTAGAAGAAGAAGAAGAAGAAAAAGAGGAAGAAGAAGAAGTAGAAGAAATAGAAGACGAAGAAGAAGATGAAAGAGAAAAAGAAGAAGAAGATGAAAGCGAAGTGGAAGCAAAAGTAGAAGAAGAACCAGAAGAAGAAGAAGCGGAAGAAGAGGAGGAGGAGGAGGAAGAAAAAGAAGTAGAAGAAGAAAATGAAGAGGAAGAAGAAGAAGTAGAAGAAGGAGTAGTTGTAGTTGTAGAAGAAGTAGTAGAGGAAGAAGAAGCTGAAGAAGAAGAAGAAAAAGAAGTAAGAGAAGAAGAAGAAGAAAAGAAGAATGATAAGAAGAAAGAAAAGATGAAGCAAAAGAAGGATTAGAATAAGAAGAAGAAGAAGAAGAAGATAGATTAGAAGATGATATAGGAGTATTAGTAAGAGGAGAAGGAGAGGAATAATAAGAAGAAGATGATGAAGAAGAAGAAGAAGAAGATGAAGAAGAGTAAAGGGAAGAAGAAGAAGAAGAAGTAGAAGTAGAAGAAGAAGAAGAAGAGGAAGAAGAAGAAGTAGTAGTAGAAGAAGTAAAGAAAAAAAAGAAGAAAAAGAAAAATAAAAAAAAGAGTAAGTAGAAGAAGAAGAAGTAGAGGAAGAAAGAAGAACAAGAAGAAAAAAGAAGAATATGAAGAAGAAGAAGAAGAAGAAGAAGAAAAAGATGAACAGGAGAAGAAGCAAAAGAAGAAGAAGAAGAAGAAGAAGAAGAAAATGAAGAGAAGAAAAAGAAGTATAAGAAGAAGAAGAAGAAGAAAAAGAAGAAGAAGAAGAAGAATAAGAACAAGAAGAAGAAGTAGAAGAAGACATAAAAGAAGAAGAAAAAGAAGAAGATGAAGAAAAAAATGAAGTAGAAGAAGAAGATGACGATGAAGAAGAAGAAGATGAAAGAAAAGAAGAACAAGAAGCAGAAGAAGAGGAAGAAGAAGAAGAAGAAGAAGAAGAAGAA
Source organism: Vanilla planifolia (assembly GCA_023846275.1). NCBI lineage: Eukaryota > Viridiplantae > Streptophyta > Magnoliopsida > Asparagales > Orchidaceae > Vanilla > Vanilla planifolia. Next base: position 311,572 of record JAIUJO010000396.1, on the reverse strand, counting down.
GAAGTAGAAGAAGAACCAAAAGAAGAAAGATGAAGAAGAAGAAATACAAGAAGAAGAAGAAAGAGAAGAAGAAGAAGAAGAAGATGAAGGTGGAGGAGAAGAAGTAAAAGAAGAAGAGGAAGAAGAAGAATTAGAAGAATAAGAAAAAGAAAAGAAAAAGAAGTAGAAATCAAAGAAGAAGAGGAAGTAGAAGAAGTAGAAGACAAAGAAGAAGAAGAGGAAGAAAGAAGAAGAAGAAGGAGGAGAAGAAAAAAAAAGAAGAAGAACTAGAAGTAGTAGTAGAAGAAGGACTAGAAGAAGAAGATGGAGAGGATGGAGGAGAAGAAGCACAAGAGGAGGAAGGAGAAGAAGAAGAGGAAGAAGAATAAATCAAAGAAGAAAGGGAAGAAGTAGTAGAAGAAGAAGGAGAGGAAGAAGAAAAAGAAGAAAAGTTGTAGTAGCAGTAGTAGTAGTAGTAGAAGAAGAAGAAGAAGTTGATGATGATGATGATGGTCAAGAGGAAGAATTAGAAGATGATGAAGAAGTAAGAAATAGAAGAAGAAGATGAAGAAGAAGAAGATGTTGTAGTAGTAGTAGTAGTAGTAGTAGAAGAAGAAGAAGAAGAAGAAGAAGAAGAAGAAGAAGAAGAAGAAGATCAGGAAGAAGAACAAAAAGATGAAAAAAGAAGGTCAGTAAGATGAACAAAAAAAGAAGAAGAAGAGGAATAAGAGGAAGAATTAGTAGAAGAAGAAAGAAAAACATGAAAAAGAAGAAGAAGAAGAAGAAATTAAGAAGAAGAAGAAGAAGAAGAAGACAAAGAAGTAGAAGAAGAAGAGGATAAAGAATAAGAAGAAGAAAAAAGAAAAGGAAGAAGAAGTAGAAGAATAATAATAATAAGAAGAAGAATTATAAAAAGAAGAAGTAGAACAAGAAGAAGAGGAAGGCAAAGAAGAAGGAGAAGGACAAGAAGGCGAAGGGAAGGAAGAAGAAGAAGAAGAAGGAGAAGAAGTAGTAGAAGAAGAAGACGAAGTAGATGAAAAGGAAGAAGAAGATGAAGAACAAGACGTAGAAAAAGAAGTAGAAGAAGAAGAAGAAGATGATGATGATGAAAATGGTTAGGAAGAAGTAGAAGAAGAAGAAGAAGGGAAAGAAAAAGGTGGAGAAGAAGAAGAAGAAGGGGAATAAAGAGAAGAAGAAAAAAAGAAGCAGCAGAAGGAGGAGGAGAAGAAGAGTAAGAATAAGAAGTAGTAGTTGAAGAAGAAGACGAATAAGAACAAGATGAAGAAGAAGAGGAAGGAAACAAGCAAAAAGTAGAAGATGAAAAAGTAGTTGTAGAAGAAGAAGAAGAGGAAGAAGAGGAAGAAGAAGATGAAGAAGATGAAGAAGAAGAAGATGTAGAGAAGCGGATGAGTAACAAGGAGAAGTAGAAGAAGGAGAGGAACAAGAAGTAGAATAAGAAGAAGTAGATAAGGAAGAAGAAGAAGAAGAAGATGAAGAAAGTGGAAGAAAAAGAAAAAGAAAAAGAGGAAGAAGAAGAAGAAGAAGAAGATGGAGTAGAAGTAAATGGAGGAGAAGAAGGAGGAAAAGAAGAAGGAGAAGGAGGAGGAGGAGGAGGAGAAGAAGAGGAAAAGGAAGAAAAAGAAGAAGAAGATGCAAAAATAGAAGAAGAAGAAGAAAAAGAATAGGAAAAGGAGTAGTTGTAGAAGAAGAAGAAGAAGAAGAAGAAGAAGATGAAGAAGAAGAATTAGAAGAAGTAGTAGTAGAAGAAAATGAAGATTAAGAAGACGAAGAAAAAAAAGAAGAAAGAAAAGAAGGTAGAGAAGAAGGAGGAGAAGTAGAAGAAGAAGAAGAAGAAGGAGATGAAGAAGAAGATTAAGAAGAAGAAGGTGATGAAGAATAAGAAAAAGGAGAAGATGCAGAAGAGGAAGAATAAGAAGAAGAAGAAGAAAGAAAAAGAAGAAGAAGAAGAAGAAGTTAAAGAAGAAGAAGAAAAAGAAGTAGAAGAAGTAGAAAAAGAAGTAGTAGAATTGCGAGAAGAAGAAGAGGAGGAAGAAGAAGAAAGAGAAGGGGAGGAAGAAGAAGAAGAAGAAGTAGAAGGAGAAGAAGAGGAATAAGAAGTAGAAGAAAAAGAAAAAGAAGAGGAAGAAGAAGAAGAAGAAATAGAAGAAGAAGAGCAAGAGGAAGAAGAGGAGGAAGAAGAAGAAGAAGAAGAAGTAGAATAGTAAGAAGAAGAAGAATGAGAAGATTATGAACAGGAAGAAGAAGGAAAGGAATACGAAGAAAAAGAAGAAGAGAATTAGAATTAGAAGATGGTGAGGAAGGGGACGAAGAAGAAAAGGAAGAAGGATAAGAAGAGAAACAAGAAAAATAAGAAGTTAAACAAGAAGAGGAAGTAGAAGAAGAAGAAGAAGATGAAGAAGAAGACGATGAAGAAAATGAAGAAGAAGAAGAAGAAGAAGAAGAAGAAGAAAGAAGAAGAAGAAGAAGAAGATGATGAAGAAAGAAAATGAAGAAGAAGAAGAAAAAGAAGAAGTAGAGGAATAAGAAGGAGAAGTATAAGAAGAACATGAAGAAGGAGAAGAAAAAGAAGATGATGAAGATGATGAAGAAGAGGAAGGAGAAGAAGGAGAACAAGAAGAAAAAGAAGAAGAAGAAGAAGAAGGCGAAAAAGAAGTCGAAGATGGAGAAGATGAAGAGGAAGAAGTAGAAGCAGAAGAGGAATCAGAAGAAGATGAAGAAGTAGTAGTAGTAGTAGTAGAAGAAGAAGAAGAAGAAGAAGAAGAAGAAGAAAAAGAAGAAGAAAAAATGGAAGAAGAAAAAGTAGTAGAAGAAGAAGAAGTAGAAGAAGAGGAAGAATAAGAATAAGAAGAAGAAGAAAAAATAGAAGAAGAAAAAGGAGAAGAAGAAATGAGAAGAAGAAAGAAAAGTGGAAGAGAAGAAGGAGAAGCAAAAGAAGATAAAGAAGAAGAAGAAAGAGGAGGAGGAGAAGAAGAAGAAGTAGTCGGAGGAGAAGAAGAGGGGTAAGAAGAACAAGAAGAAGAAAAAGAAGAAGAAGAAGAAGATGAAGAAGAAGAAGAAGAAGATGAAGAAGATGTAGTAGAAGAAGATGAAAAAGAAGAAGAAAAAGATGGAGAAAAAGAAGAGGATGAAGAAAAAGAACAAGAAGAAGAAAAGAAAGAAGAAAAAGAAGAAGACAAAGAAGATTATTAGAAAGAAGAGAAGAAGAAGAAGAAGAGGTAGAAGAAGAAGAAGAAGAAGAAGAAGAAAAAGAAAATGAAGAAGAAGAAGTAGAAGAAGAAGTAGAAGAAGAAGAAGAAGAAGATGGAGAAGAAGATGAAGAAGAAGAAGAAGAAGAAGAAGAGAAAGAAAAGTAGAAGATGAAGATAAAGAAGAAGAAGAAGAAGAAGAAGAAGAAGAAGAAGAAAAACAAAAAGAAGAAGAAGTGGTGAGGAAGGTGATGAAGAAGAAGAAAAGAGGGAGAAAAAGAAGAAAAATAATAATAAGAAGAAGATGATGAAGAAGAAGAGGAAGTAGAAGAAGAAGAAGAAAAAAGAAGAAGAAGACGAAGAAGAAGAAGAAGAAGAAGAACAAGAAGAAGAAGAAGAACAAGAAGAGCAAGAAGAAAAAGAAAAAAAGAAAGTAGTAAAAGAAGAAGAAGTCGAAGATGAAGAGGAACAAGAATAAGAAGAACAAGAAGAAGGAGGAGGAGAGGAAGTAGAAGAAGGAGAGGAAGAAGGAGAAGAAGAAGGAGAAGAAGAAATAGAAGAAGAAGGAGAAGAAGAAGAAGAAGCAGAAATAGACGAAGAAGTAGAAGAAGAAGATGTAGAAGAAAAGGAAGAAGAACAAAAAGAAGAAGAATAAGAATGAGAAGAAGAAGAAAAAAGAGAAGAAGAAGAAGAACAAGAACAAGAAGAAGATAAAAAAGATGAAGTAGGAAATGAAGAAGAACGAGAAAAAGAATGACAAGGAGGAGAAGAAGAAGAAGTAGTAGTAGGAGGCAAAAAAGAGGGATAAGATGAAGAAGAAGATGGAGACGAAGAAAAAGAAGAGGAAGAAGAAGAAGAAGTAGAAGAAGAAAAAGTTGAAGAAAAAG
>JAIUJO010000396.1:295000-302500 GCA_023846275.1 Vanilla planifolia | reverse complement strand
TAAAGATGAAGAAAAAAAAGTAGAAGATGAAGGACAAAACGAGGAAGAAGAAGAAGAAGAAGAAGAAAAAGTTGAAGAATCAGAAGAAGAAGATGAAGAAAAAGAAGGAGAAGAAAAGGAAAAAGAAGAAGAAAAAGAAGAAGAAGAAGAAGTAGAAGATGAAGAAGAAGAAGAAGAAGAAGAAAAAGAAGTAGAAGAAGAAGCTAAATAATAATTAGTATTTGAAGAAGAAGAAGAAGTAGAAGAAGGAGAAGGTTAGGAAGAAAAAGAAGAGCAGAAAGAAGAAGAAGAAGAATATTATGATGTTCATGAAGAGTAAGAAGAAAAAGATGAAAAAGATGAAGAAGATGAAGAAGAGCAGAAAGAAGAAGAAGAAGTAGTAGAAGAAGAAGAGGAAGTAGAAAAAGAAGAAGAAAAGTAGTAGTAGAAGAAGAAGAACAAGAACCAAAATTAGAAGAAAAAGAAAAAGAAGAAGGAGAAGAAGAAGAAGAGGAAGATGAACAGAATGAAGAAGAAGAAGGAGAAGAACAATAATGAGATGAAGAAGTATTAATAAAAGAAGAAGAGAAAGAAGAAGAGGATGAGCCAGAGAAGAAGAAGAAAAAGATGTAGAAGAAGAAGAAGAAGTGCAATAAGTAGAAGCAGAAGAAGAAGAAGAAGAAGAAGAAGAAGAAGATGAAGACGAAGATGAAGAAGAAGAACTAGTAGAAGAAGAAGTATTAGTTGTAGAAGAAGTAGATGTAGAAGTAAACTAATAATATTAATGATAACAATAAGAAGAAAGTGTGGAAGAAGAAAGGAAAGATTAAGAGGCAGAAGAAGAAGCAGACCAAAAACAAGAGGAAAACAAATAAGAACAGGAAGAAGAAGTAGAAGAAGAAGAGGAGGAAGACGAATAAGAATAATAATGAAAAGAAGAAGAAGAAGAAGAAGAGTAGGATGAAGTAGAGGAAGAAGAAGTAGTAGTAGATGATGGAGAAGAAGAAGAAGCAGAAGGAGCAGAAGAAGAAGAAGAAGAAGAAGAAGAAGAAGTTGTAGTAGAAGAAGAAGTAGAAAAAGTAGAGGAAGAAGTAGTAGTAGTAGTAGAAGAAGAAGAAGAAAAAGAAAAAGTAGTAGAAGAAGAAGTAGAAGAAGAAGAAGTAAAAGAAGAAGAAGTGAAAAAATGAATAGGAAGAAGAAGAAGAATAAGAAGAACAATAAGAAGGAGATGAAGAAGTAGTAGAAGAAGAACAAGTAGAAGAAAAAGATGAAGAAGTAGAAGAAGAGAAGAAAAAGATGAAGAAGTAGTAGTAGTAGTAGTAGTAAAAAAAGAAGAAGAGGAAGAAGAAGTAGAAGAACTAGAAGAAGAAGAAAACAAAAAAGATGTAGAAGAATAAGTAGTAGTAGTAGTAGTAAAAGAAGAAGAAGATGAAGAAGAATTTGTAGAAAAAGAAGTAGTAGTAGTAGTAGAAGAAGAAGATGAGAGAAAAAACTAGTATAAGAAGAAGAGAAAGAAGAAGAGGAAGAAGAAGAAGTAGTAGTAGTAGAAGAAGAAGAAGATGATGATGATGAAGAAAAAGAAGATGAAGAGGAAGAAGAAGAAGAAGAAGAAGAAGAAGAAGAACAAAAAGAGGTAGAAGAAGAGGCAGAAGAGGAAGATGAAGAAGGAGAAGAAGAAGAAGTAGAAGAAGAAGAAGAAGAAAGGGAAGGAGAAGAAGAAGTAGTAGTAATAGTAGTAGCAACAGAAGAAGAAGAAGAAGAAGAAGAAGAAGAAGAAGAAGAAGAAGTGGAAGAAGAAAAAGAAGAAGAAGAAAAAGTTAATGATGAAGAAGAAAAAGGAGAAGAAGAGGAAGAAGAAGCATGAGAGGAGGAAGAAGAAGATGAAGTAGAAGAAGAATAATAAGGCGAAGAAGAGGTGAAGAAGAAGAAGTAGAAGTAGAATAAGATGTAGAAGAAGTAGAAGTAGAAGAAGAAGAAGAAGTAGAAGAAGAAGAAGAAAAAGAAGAAGAAGAAAAAGAAGTAGAAGAAGAAGAGGAATAGGGGAAAAAGGAAAAGAAGAAGAAGAACAAGGGGAGGAAGAAGAGAAAGTAGTAGTAGTAGTAGAAGAAGAAGAAGAACAAGAACAAGAAGAATAGGAAGAAGAAAAAGAAGAAGAAGAATAAGAAGAAAAGAAGAAGAAGAAGAAGCACAAGAGAAAGAGGTAGAAGAAGAAGAAGAAGAAGAAGAAAAGAAGAAAAAGAAGAAGAAGAAGAAGAAGAAGAAGAAGAAGAAGAAGAAGAAAAAGAAGAAGAATTAGAAGAATAAGAAAAAGAAGAAGAAGAAGAAGAAGAAGTAGAAGAAGAAGAAGAAGATGATGATGATGATGAAGAAGAAGAAAGAAGAAAGAAGAAGAAGAAGAAGAAGAAGATGAAGGAGGAGAAGAAGAAGAAGAAGAAGAAGAAGAAGAAGAAAAAGACGTAGAGGAAGTGGCAGAAGAGGAAGGTGGAAAAGAAGAAGAAGAAGAATAGAAGAAGAGAAGTAGTAGTAGCAGAAGAAGAAGAAGACGAACAAGAAGAAGAGGAAGAAGAAGTGGAAGAAGAAGAAGAAGAAGAAGAAGAAAAAGTAGAGGAAGAAGAAGAAGAAGAAGAAGAAGAAGAAGAAGAAGAAGAAGAAGAAGAAGCAAAAGCAGAATAAGAAGAGAAAGAAGAAGTGATGAAGATGAAGAAGTAGAAGTAGAAGAAGTAAAAGAAGTAGATGAAGAAGAAGAAGAAGAAGAAGAAAAGGAAGTAGAAAAGAAGAGGAAGAGAAGGAAAAAGAAAAAGAAGGAGAACAAGAGGAAGAAGAGGAGGAAGTAGTAGTAGAAGAAAAACAAGTATAAGAAGAATAAGTAGTAGAAGAAAAAGAAGAAGAAGAAGATGAAGAAAAACAAAAAGAAGATGAAGAAAAATAAAAAGTAGATGAAGAAAAAGAGTAAGAAAAAGGGGAAGAAGAAGAAAAGAAGAAAAAGATGGAGAAGAAGAAGAAGAAGAAGAAGAAAAAAAAGAAAAAGAATAAGAAGAAGAAAAATAAGAATTAGAAGAATAAGAAAAGAAGAAGAAGAAGAAGAAGAAGAAGAAGAAGTGGAAGAAGAAGAAGAAGATGATGATTAAGAAGAAGAAGAAGAAAGAAGAAAGAAGAAGAAGAAGAAGAAGATGATGAAGAAGAAGCAGAAGAAGAAGAAGAAAAAGAGGAAGAAGAAGAAGAAGAAGAAAGAGGCGAGGAAGAAGGAGAAGAAAATAAGAAGAAGAAGATGGACAAGAAGAAGAAGAGGAAGACAAAGAATAATTAGTTAAAGAAGAAGAACAAACAGTAGAAGAATAAGAATGAAAAGAAGAAGAAGAAGAAGAAGAAGAAGAAGAAAAAGATGAAGAATCAGAAGAAGAAGACGAAGAAAAAGAAGTGGAAGAAGAGGAAAAAGAAGAAGAAGAAGTAGAAGAAGAAGAAATTAAATAATAATATGAAGTAGTAGTCGAAGAAGAAGAAGAAGGAGAAGAAGAAGAAAAAGAAGAAGTAGAAGAACATGAGGAAAAAGAAGGAGAAGAGGAAGAAGAAGAAGGAGAAGAAAAAGGAAAAGAAGAAGAAGAGGAAGATGAAGATAAAGGAGAAAAAGGAGGAGGAGAAGGAGAAGGAGAAGAAGAAGAAGAAGAAGAAGAAGAAGAAGAAGAAGAAGAACAAGAAGAAGATTGATAAGTAGTAGAAAAAGAAGAAGATAAAGAAGAAGAAGAAGAAGAAGAAGAAAAAGAGGAGCAAGAAGAAGAAAAAGACGAATTAGAAGAAGAAGATGAAGATGATGACAATGATGATAAGGAAGAAGCAGATGAAGAAGCAAAAGAAAAGGCCAAAGAAGAAAAAGAGAAGCAGAGACGGAGGAGGAGGGGAGAAGAAGAAGAAGAAGAAGAAGAAAAAGAGGAAGAAAAAGATGAAGAAAAAGAACAAGAACAGGAAGAAGAAAAATAAGAAGGCGAATAAAAAGAAGAGAAAGATGAAGAAGAAGAAGATGATGCTGAAGAAGAGGAATAAGAAGCAGTGGTGGAAGAAGTAAAAGAGGAGGAAGTAGAAGAAGAAGAAGTTGTAGTAGAAAAAGATGAAGAAAAAGAAGAAGAAAAAGAAGGAAAAAAGAAGAATAAAATTAAGAGGGCGAAGAATTAGAAGTCGAAGAAGAAAAAAAAGAAGAAGAAAAAGAAGAATATGAGGAAGAAGATGAGGAAGAAAAAGTTGAATAAGAGAAGAAGAAGAAGGAGAAGAAGAAGAAGAAGAAGAAGATGAGGAAGAATAAGAAGAAGAAGAAGACAAAAGAAAAAGAAGAAGACAAAAGAAAAAGAAGAAGAAGACGAAGAAAGAGAAGGCAGCGTTGAAGGATATGAAAAAGAAGCAGGAGAAGAACAAGAAGTGGAAGAAGAAGAAGAAGAAAAAGAAGAAGTGGAAGTAGTAGTAGAACAAGAAGAAGGTGAATAACAACAATAATAATAATAATAATAATAATAATAATAATAATAATAATAATAATAATAATAATAATAATAATAATAATATGGCGAGGAAGATGGAGAGGAAAAGAGGAAGAAGGAGAGGAAAAGAGGAAGAAGAGGAAGAAGATAAAGAAGATGAACAAAAAGTAGTAGAAGAGGAAGAAAAAGACAAAGAAGAAGAAGAAGAAGTCGAAGAAAAAGAAAAAGAAGAAGGAGAAAAAGAAGAAGAAGAAGAAGTAGTAGAAAAAGAAGAAGAAGAAGAAGAAGAAGAGGAAAAATAAGAAAAAGAAAAAGTAGAAGAAGTTAAATAATAAGAAGAAGAAGTAGTAAATGAAGAAGAAAAAGAAGAAGTAGAAAAAGAAGAAGCAGAGAAGAAGAAGAAGAACAAGAGGAAGGAGAAGGAGAAAAAGAAGAAGAACCAGAAGGATAAGTAGAAGGAAAAGAAGAAGAAGAGGAAGAAGAAGATGATGAAGAAGTAGAAGAAGGAGGAGGAGGAGAAGAAGAAGAAGAAGAAGAAGAAGAAGAGGATGAAAAAGAAGAATAAGATGTAGAAAAAGTAGATGACGAAGAAGAAGAAGAAGAAGAGGAGGAAGAAGAGGAAGAAGAAGAAGACAATATCGAAGATGAAGAAGAAGAAGAAGAAGAAGATGAAGAAGGAGAAGAAAAAGAAGAGGAATAAGGAGGAGAAGAAAAAGTAGAAGGAAAAGAAGAAGAAGAAAAAGTAGAAGAAGAAGATGATGATGATAAAGAAGAAATGAAGAAGAAGAAGTAGAAGAAAATGTCAAAGAAGAAAAAGAGCAACATGGAGAAGAAGAAAAATAGAAGTAGAAGAAGAAGGAGATGGAGAAGATGATTAAGAAGAAGAAGAAGTAGTAGTTGAAGAAGAAGAAGTAGTAGAGGAAGAAGGAGAAAAAGAGAAGCAAAAGAAGAAGTAGAAGAGCAAGAAGAAGATAAAAAAGAGGAACTAGAAGAGGAAGGAGAAGAAGAAGAAGAGGAAGAAGAATGTGAAGAAAAAGATGAAGTACTAAAGGAGCAGAAGAAGAGGAATAATAATAAGAATAAGAAAAAGAAGAAGTAGAAGTAGAAGATGAAGAAGAAGAAGAAGAAGTAGCAGATGAAGAAGAAGAAAAATATGAGGATGAAGAATAAGAATAAGAATGAGAAGAAGAAAAAGAAGAATAAGAGGAAGAAGTGGAAGAAGAAGAAGTAGAAGAAAATTAAGAAAAAGATGAAGAAGAGAAGAAGTAGTAGTAGTAGTAGAAGAAGAAGAAGAAGAAAAATAAAATAAAGAAGAAGGAAAGAAGAAAAAGAAGAAGAAGAAGAATAAGAAGAAGACATAAAAGAAGAAGAAGAAGATGATTAATAAGTTTTAGAAGGAGAAGATGACGAAGAAGAAGAAGAGGAAGCAAGAGAAGAATCAGAAGTGGAGGAGGAAGAAGAAGAAGAAGAGGAGGAATAGGAAAAACAAGAAGATGAAGTTGAAAAAGGAGGAGAAGAAGAAGGAGAAGAACTGGAAGGAGGAGAAGAAGGAGAAGAAGAAGTATGAGAAGAAGAAGAAGAAGAAGAAGAAAAAGAAAAAAATGAGGAAGAAGTATTAGAAGAAGAAGAAAAAGAAGAAGGAGAAGAAGAAGAAGAAGAAGAAGAAGGTTATGATGTAGAAGAAGCAATAGCAGTAGAAGAAGAACTAGATGAAAAAGATGAAGAATAAGAGGAAGAAGAAGAAGAAGAAGAGGAAGAATAAGAAGACAAGACAAAGAAGAAAAAGAAGATAAAGAAGAAGAACAAAGAGAATAAGAAGCACATAAAGAAGAAGAAAAAAAAGAAGAAGAAAAAGTTATAAAAAAAAAGAAAAAGAAGATAAAGAAGAAGAAAAAAGAAAACCAGAAGCACATAAAGAAGAAGAACAAAAAGAAGAAGAAGAAAAAGTGGAAGAAAAAGAAGAAGAATAAAAAGAAGAAGAAGAAAAAGAAGCAAAAGATGAAAAAGAAGAACAAGAGGCATAGGAGGAAGAAGAAGAATAAAAAAAAGAAGAAGAAAAAGAAGAAGAAGATAGATAGAGTAAAAGAAGAAGAAGATGTAGTAGAAGAAGAATAAGAAGAAGAAGAAGCAAAAGAAAAAGAAGAAGAAGAAGAAGAAGAAGAAGAATATGAGGAAAAAGATGATGAAGAAAAAGTTGAATAAGAGAAGAAGAAGAAGGAGAAGAAGAAGAAGAAGAGGAAGATGATGAGAAAGAATAAGAAGAAGAAGAAGACATAAAAGAAAATAAAGATGTAGAAGAAGAAGAAGGAGATTGCAAAAATGAAGGATATGAAGAAGAAGCAGGAGAAAAACAAGAAGTGGAAGAAGAAGAAGAAGAAGAAAAAGAAGGGAAGTAGTAGTAGAACAAGAAAAAGGTGAAGAATAAGAATAAGAAGAACAAGAAGAAGAAGAAGAAGAATAAGGCAAGGAAGAAGGAGAGGAAAAGAGGAAGAAGAAGAAGAAGGCAAAGAAGAGGAAGGAGATAAAGAAGAAGAACAAAAAGTAGAAGAAGAGGAAGAAAAAGATGAAGAAGAAGAAGTCAAAGAAAATGAAGAAGGAAAAAAAAAGAAGAAGAAGAAGTAGAAGAAGAAGAGGAATAATAAGAAAAAGAAAAAGTAGAAGAATTTAAATAATAAGAAGAAGTAGTAAATGAAGAAGAAGAAGAAGAAAAAGAATAAGAAAAAAAAGAAAAAGAAGTAGTAGAGAAGAAGAAGAAGAACAAGAGGAAGGAGAAGGAGAAAAAGAAGAACCAAAAGGATAAGTAGAAGGAAAAGAAGAAGAAGAAGATGATGAAGAAGTAGAAGAAGGAGGAGGAGGAGAAGAAGAAGAAGAGGAAAAAGAAGAAGAATAAGTTGTAGAAAAAGTAGATGACGAAGAAGAACAAGAAGAAGAGGAGGAAGAAGAAGAAGACAATATGGAAGATGAAGAAGAAGAAGAAGAAGGAGAAGAAAAAGAAGAGGAATAAGGAGAAGAAGAAGTAGAAGGAAAAGAAGAATAAGAAAAAGAAGAAGAAGAA
>JAIUJO010000396.1:7500-287500 GCA_023846275.1 Vanilla planifolia | reverse complement strand
GTAATTCAGAGTAATACAAAACGTGGTTAGATTGAGACAAAACAAACATTGCTAGATCTCAACAAGCCTTATCAAAACAAATATTCATATATATATATATATATATATATATATATATAATATTTTAGTTCTTATAATTTCAAAATTATTTACAAGAGATTTTTATTGAAACTCTATTTGACAATTAAGAATTTTACACTAGATAATCTTAATTTTAAAAAGTTTTTACTTTGATTTAGTTATATTACAATGCAAATATTATTCTCTTCTCTTTTGAAATTTCGATGTTTTGATTCTACTATATTATATTACTTTAATTTATCATATTTCAAATTTAATATATCTATATATATATATGTCTTATACTAAAAAATTATTTATTATTATTTAGTATTAATTATTTTGGAATATTGTATTAATTTCAAAAAGATCTAATCTAGATGGGCTGAATAATTGTCAAGGAGCACATCTCAATGAGGTCTACTAAATAAAACTTTATTTTAATATTTTAATATTTTTATTTTTTTATTTGGGTAAGCTTTACAAAGCTTTAAATTATTACATGGTTTGTTGGTTAGTTATTTTACACTTTATCTCACTAGCATCTAAAAATTTAACTTTCCTATACCATTTCTCATTTTTTTTAAGATTTCTTTTTTAATTTGGTTATATTTTTATGCAGCTTAAAATCTATTATCTTGAGGCTTTTACATCATTTTAATTTTATTTTATTATAGTACCAAAAGTAATCTCTTTTCAACTTTATTATATATTTTATCAATATTAAGTAATAATTTATTAACATTTATTTTGGTTATTCATAATAATAGCAACTTAAAATTTTTTAAAAAAACCTTATTAAATTTAGTATATGGAACTTATTACATTCATATATTCAAATTGAATATATTTAAATAGTTCATATTTTAAGATTTTGGAACGTTTTACATGAAATATCGATTCGAACCTAATTTATTGATTGGTCATGCTACACTCGATGTCCTTATTATCTTGGAATGAAATTTGTAGGTTCAATATTTCAATTTTTTCAAATGTTTTTCTTTGATTTTATTATATTACTACGATACTCTCATTCTCCTCTTTTGTGAACCTTACATCGATTTCATTTCATTATAATACATAACATTAATTTACCTCATTTAAGCATTATTATACACCTACTTCATATTAAAGTAACTATTATTTTATTTATATTTATTTAATTTTTAAATTTCTTGTAATTCCAAATCATATTTAATAAAGAAGAAAAAACACTATTATGTTTATCTCCAAGTTCTCTTTCCAACAAATTCATTGATATATTTATTTAATATTTTATTTTTCAAAAGTTTAGCATGTTTTTTGACTAATTCTTTAATACTTAATTTGATAATCAAGGATGTTACACTCCTTCCACATTGTATCTTGGAATGTTGATTTTTTGAGGAAATTAACTATTATTGTTAATTTGTTTTTGATTTGGTTATGTTGCCATTAAATACAATTTCTCCTCTATTATTAGAAATATAACAATATAATTTATTGATATTAAATTAACACAATTTATCTTATATGAAATTCTGGCATATTTTTACTTCAAAATAAATTAATTCTTTATGTTTATTTAGTATTGTAATTATTTTTTGTGTTTCCTTGTAATTCCAAATGAGGTCTAATCAAGATGAAAGAAATGTCATTAGATTTGTCTATATGAGCTCTATTCAGTTAATTAGTTTTTAATTTTTTTAATATTTTATTTTCTCTAGTTTTATTAGGATTTTTGAGAAAATTATAATTATGCATGATTTGATGAATGAGGATTTTATAGTAAATCTTTTTTGGTATATTGCAGTAGAACTTTTTTGCACAATTTGTTTCAATTCTGTAAAGTTTTTTCTTTGATTTTTTTATATTACTATGAAACTCTAAATTTACACTCATCTCACCTTTACATAGCTTCTATTTGACTATATCAATTGAATCAACTTATCCCATTTCAACTTTATCATATATATTTACTTTTCATTAAAATATTATTTTTTTATTATTAATGTTTTTTTTGAAATTCACAATTACTCCAAATTAGTCGAATTGGGATGCCAAAATGTTATTGGATTAAATATTTATTTATGTATTTTTAATGTTTATTTTCTATAGTTTTAGCAAGTTTTGTTACACATTTTAACACAACAAATTTGTAAATCGAGAATTTTAATCAGAATTTACTTTATATCTTGGAATGCATAATTCTTGTATAATTTATCCCAATTCTTGAACTTTTCATCTTGAAATTGTTATATTACTATGAAACCTTAATTCAAATAGAACTAAATGAAAGAAAATAATTTTGAGTAAATTTGATAAATTATATTTGAAAATTTCATTTTAAGATAATGATGAGATTGAGTGTAATATCTTGGTTCATTAAATTAAGTGTGAACCAAAATGTCATGTAACATACTCAAAATCCATAAAAATACTTCTTAAAAGAATAGAAATAAACCTTTAATTGGATAGAGACTTTCAAGAGAAGTTCATTGTTTTTTTTTCATTTTGATTGAACCTCATTTTTTATTGTTACGAATTATAAATCGAAATAATTATAAAGAGTAATAAATTATTTTTTATATTTGGTAAATATTTGTTAAACCAAAATTAAACAAATAAAGGCTTTCTTGTATTAGCAAAACAGAGTGATGTGAAGAGCACAAGAGAGTAGATTATTTATAATGTAGTATAACCAAATTGTAGGAAGAAATTTGAGGATATGAGGCAAAATGTACGATAAAGTAGCATTTCAACAGACGAGAGAAATAGGGTGAAGCATTCATGGTCATGAAATAAGGTATGAATTGATATTCTTAGTAATAATTTCCATGATAGTAATAAAATAAAAAACTTAAAATTATAGAATTGAAATTTTATTTGCATAAAAGTCTTTAAGGAGGGTCAAATGTTTTTGAAGCATGCTAAAATCATAAAAAAATAAAATATTTAAATATCAAATTATTAATTAGAGAGACCTCAACGAGACAAGTCCATTAAGATTTGTTTCAACTTGACAAAACCTCGTTCGAAGCAACTACAGATAGTAAAAAATAAACATAAATAATAAACAATTATTTTTTGAATATTATTTAAATATGTAATAAAGTTGAAAGTGACAAATTAAAGCAATATAAGATAACCAAATCAATGTGTTGCAAAAGGTCACTAAAGATTAGAATTAGAGTTTCAAACTTATAACACCAAAGCAATGAAAAAAGTTCTAAATAATTTGACAAGTTGTGCTAGAAAGTTACGTTCCATTATATAAAAGAGATCAAGTTTGATATTCTCAGCTACCAACTAAGTTACCAATCATAATGTCTCATAAAATGTTCCAAAATCATGGAAAATAAAATATTGAAAAGTATACAAATTAATGTCTAATTGTATATAGCTCATCAAGACTGGTGGAATGACCTTTGTCTATTTTGAATTTTGTTTCTTGGAATCATTACGAATTAGAAAACTTAATGAACATAAATAATAATAAGTTTCTATTTTGATATTAAGTAAATAAATATCAATGCTACATGGGAAAAATTAGAAAAAGTTTAGTAATTTAAACATAATGCAAACCTTCCATGGGATGATAATTATTATTTATTTTTTAAGCATAACCAAATAAAAAAGAAATATTTGAAGAAATGAGATTAATTGTTTCAAAAAGTTGCATGTAAAATACTTAAGTGATCGAGTGCTATAGTTTCTATTTTAAAGTCACATAAAAAGCAAAATGCCTTCTAATGAATGCAAGAACCTTAGGAAATATAATATTTAGATATTTGAAAATGAATATTAAATTTCTTTTCATGATATTAAGAAAACTAAGCATGGCATCCTTGATAAAAAAATCAAATATTTATCAAAATTAGACACAAACCAAGCACATATAAAAGAAAATGTCATGTAAGACACTCAAACTCCATAAAAATACTTATTAAAATTATAGAAATAAACTTTTAATTTGATAGAGCTTTTCGAGAGATGTTCATAGTTGTTGGTTTCATTTTGATCGAACCTCATTTTTTATTGTTATGAATTATAAATTTAAATAATTATAAATAATAATAAATTACTTTTTTATATTGGGTAAATATTTATTAAACAAAAATTAGGCAAATTAATGCTTTCTAGTATAAGCAAAATAAGTGATGTGAAGAACACAAGATAGTAGATTATGTTATAATGTAGTATGAGCAAATTGTAGGAAGAAATTTGAGGATATGAGGCAAAATATATGATAAAGTTGCATTTCAAGAGACTAAGGAGATAGGGTGAAACATTCATTGTCATGAAATAAGGTATGAATTGTATTCTTAGTAACAATTTCCATGATAGTAATGAAATGAATTTTTAATTACATAAATGACTTCTAGAAGAATCAAATGTTTTCTGAAGCATACTAAAATCATAAAAAATTAAATATTTAAATATCAAAATATTTATTTAAGAGAGCTCATCGAGACAAGTCAAACAAGGTTTGTTCCAACTTGACAAAACCTCGTTTGGAGCAACTTTGAATAGTAAAAAAACCATAAATAATAAACAATTTATTTTTAATATTATTTAAATATCTAACAAAATTGAAAGTGATAAATTGAAGCAATATAACATAACAAAATCGATGTGTTGCAAAAGGTGACCGTTGATGAAAGTTAGAGGTTCATAGTCATAAAACCAAAGCAAAGAAAAAAGTTCTCAATAATAAGGCAAATTATGCTAGAAAGTTACATTCCATTAAATAAAAGAGATGAAGTGTGATATTCTCAATTATCAATTAAGTTACTAATGGTAATGTCTCATAAAATGTTCCAAAATCATCAAAAATAAAATATTGAAAAGTATAAAATTAATGTCTAATTGTATATAGCTAATTGAGACCGGGGGAACAACATTTGTCTATTTTGAATTTGGTGTTTCTTGGAGTCATCACAAATTAGAAAACTTAATGAGCATGAATAATAATAAATTCCCATTTTGATATTAAGTAAAAAAATATTAATGCTACATAAGATAAATTTGAGAAATTTAAGTAATGTAAATAAATAATATTGTTATATGATATTGAGTAATGCAAAAGTCACATGGGACGATAATTATTATTTATTTTGAATATAATCAAATAAAAATGATGCATTTGAAGAAATGAGATTAATGGTTTGCAAAATTTGTATGAAAAATATTTAAGTGATTGAGTGCTATATTTTTTATTTTAAAGATAGATAAGAAGAAAAATGCCTTCTAATGAATGCAAGAATCCTAGGAAATATAATATTTAGATATATGAAAATGAATACTAAATTTCTTTTCATGATATTAAGAAGATTGAGGATGGCATCCTTGATAGAAAAATCAAGTATTTATAAAAATAAGACACAAATCAAGCACATATAAATGAAAATGGAATAATTTAAAAAAATAATTAATATATTGTACGATTTAGGTAGCGAGCCAAATCCAATGATGTTTATTCTTTCTTAATTGACCTTGTTTGAAATTACTGTGAACTGCCAAAAATAACAAGCATAAATTATAATAAGTTATCATTTTAATGTTAAGTAAATCTACCTCACAATTGAAATAAGATAAATAGAATAATGGAAATATAACAAAATTAATGTGATGTAAGGTTTACAAAAGTGGAGATTTAGAGTTTGATTGTAATATAAGAAAATCAAAGAAAAAAAATTTAAGAAATGAGATAAATTGTATGAAAAAGTAGCATCACAATATATTATAGGATTTGAGTTGAACATCCTTATTCATCAAATAAGGTTGAAATCTAAATTCCTCATAAAACATGACAAAACCTAAGTAAATAAAATATTTAGAATTATAAAAAAATCAATACATGACTGTATATAGCTCATTGAGGCAAACCGAATAACATTTGTTTCATCTCGATTGGATTTGGTCTAGAATTACTATAAATTAATTAAGTAAAAATGCATAAATAATAATAAATTACAATTTTTTTATTAATTAAATAATAATTTAAAAAATTAGATAAATTAAGAAAATGAAATACAATAAAATCAATGGGATCTAATACAATAATAGAGGAGATTTCTTACATTACTGTTTTCTCACCCTTATGTTTGATGAGTCAAGTTTTAAATGATTAACATATTATTTTAATGGGATTGTTTAGTGTGGAAACAAATTTAATTATAAAGAACAACCATGCACCTTTAAAAAACATAAATTAGTGGTCCTCAAAACACTTCGGAGTGCTAAGTTGGCTTCAAGAATTGAAGACATGTGCATCAAATTTGAAAATGTTTCTCTTTTTTTGCCATAGAATGTTACGCTTGTTGATTATAAGAAAGATCTCCATTCATCTCTCTTTTAAATCAAAATTTAAGCATACAATTTGATTAATCTTTTTTTATGAAGCATATAGAAATCCATTTTTTACTCTATCTTTTGCTTAGTCAAATCTATATCTTTGTAAAATTCCTTGTGTAGTTTTAAATTTTGGGTAAATTAATACTTTTATTATATTAAATTTTCTTATTTAAAAAGTTAAACCAAATCAAAAGCTATGCCCCAAAACAAAGTAATTTTACTGAGCTTGCTCGAGTTAGCATTTAGAAACATATGTACAAAAGATTGGAACAAAGTCAAATAAGGACCTGGTAATGGCCTTTGTATAGTGTAGAACGTAATAAAGGTAATGTGTTTAAAGGGTAGCTTTAGACCCAAAATATAGCATGTGTTCCCATAAGCACAAGAGTGAACGAGGTGTTGAAATCCTGAGCACATAAGGAACCCAACCATAGTTCAGCCAACATTATCCACATATAAAAGATATTATAGAGCACTAACTGTTGTTCCAATAAGTAATGTGGTAGTAAGTTCTATCCAACATTTGTTGGCTAAAGAATGTGTTATTTCTTACTATTCAATCTTCGATCGAACAATACCTATTTGATCAGTTAGAAGTGCTCATTTTTTGCTTAAAATCAAATGACCAAGATCATGTTCAATTTCGTAGAACAACATCGATTATTTTGACTTTTACAATCAATATCAAATCCTTTTATTCCATTCATTAATCAAATGATCATGATCACATCTAACTTCATGAGATGGTCAAGACCTAATTTTTCTCAATCCAAACCTCCATAACTCATGCTCCATTTTGATGTTTAATGAATGACCATGACCTCCTCAAGGGAGTTCCATTGACTCCTCTTGATCCTACATATTAGCTATTTCACTAGCCAATATATGTACCATTGCAGGTAGTGCTTGGAAACATTTTTTAATAAGTTTAAAAATTTTTTAATTTATTTTGAAGCATCTATTAATAACATTTTTCTTTGATTTTATAAAGGTTATAACAAAAGTTTTTCTATGTTTATCTAAACATTATGAATGAAATGACCAACGAACATGAACAAGATTTTAGCATCTTAAAGAAAGGCTATGACAAATTCCACCAAACTACTTGAATTTGTTGTTGTAATCATTATATTTAAGTGTTCAACAATTAGTTTGTTCATAGTTGATATTATCAAAACTTCAAGTGCAGTTCTTTTATCTTATTGTCCTTCATTATTTAAGAGTGAAAAGTTTTTTATTTGTAAAAATGTCTTTAAAAATGTTATTCAAAAGATTGATAATGATTTGTAGAATTTTATTACTCATTGTTTTGTGCTTCCCAAAGATAGAAGTTATTAGTCAGTTTATGTTAAAGGAATTAATTCTTTATTTTGTATATTGCTTGAACAAAGTAGTCTGAAAATGTGTATGGCCACAACATATTTTGAAATGATGTAAGGATTACATAGGTTGTATAGTGAGAATGAATCTTAAGATATTGATGGTAAAAAGACATGAACATAAAAAAAGAAGAAAAGAAGGAGAGGAAGAAGAGGAAATTCAATTTAGAGATGAATCATGGAAATAAACGTGTATAAAAAACTTTTAATTCTAGCCATGAGTCTATCATGGAATCTTTTAATGAAATATAAAATTCTTTTAATAAATTTGTTGCTAAGAATAAAAAATTTATTAACATGTATGATGTTCTTCAAATGTTTATGTAAAATTTGAATATAGAATCTTTGAATTGCATGAACAATGTGATGCACTTAAAGAGAAAAATATTTCTTTAATAAATAAGTTCATTACTATATTTCTAATGTCTCATGTTTGAAAGCTTCAAATAAAAAATATGAAATTGAATAGTCAAAATATATTAAATTCAATAATTATTTAAAATTAGAGAATGAAAATTTAGGAAAACAAAATTGTTTACTTAAAAGAGAAATTAATAAAATTTTAAAGAAATACATGATCTAAAGTCTAATTATCCTAGTTTATTTTCTCATGTATATACTTGTAGCCGTATCCGTGTACCTCCATGCACTAATTCATTTAGTGATTTGGAAAATAGTAATCTTTACTTGAATGCTTCACATATGCTTGAACGTGTTTAATCTTTCAACCATGTAACAAGAAGTAATGCAAGTTTGAATGATAATTGTAGATTATTAAAATCATATACCAATGTGTGCAATACATCTTGTATTCCTTCTTTGCATCTATTTAATTATCAAGATATGTCAAATATTATCTACAATTATTGATAAAATTTTGGACATCTTACATTTGATTTCCCAATTAGGAAATCAATAAATCTAAAGAATAATAGATACATGTGGATGCCTAATAGAAATCATTGTAAGGAATGAAGATAAGATATAAAAGAATTAGAGAGTTAAACTAATTTTAATTTAATGGTAACGAATTTTAAAAATAAGGTATCTCTATGATTATTTCAAGGAATTAAGAATATGAGATAAATTTTATCTCCCACTTAGGAAATCATGTAAGGGTGTGCAATGGATAGGAAAAAACAAAAAAATAGGTCATGTAGAATATTAACCAAAAGATTAGATGCTAATTAGTTTATATTTGGAATTAATTGATTGATTTTTTGAAAGCAATATAAATTTGAGATTTATCGTTGTTATTTAATTTTACATTATTTATTTTCTTTCAAATTGAAAAGAGATAATTGAAAATTTTGTTAAATTGATTTGATAATTAGAGAGAAAAAACCATATATGTTATATGTGATTGGTCAATTACAAAAGGCACTTAATGAAAAAAAAAAATAATGAGTAGATGAAGTAACTAATGAGCCTATTTTTGAATAAAGGAAAATATAAATTAGATAATAAGGAATATGGAGATGAAGCAAGTCAGTAGCTATCCTGAGTTTGGTAGTATCAAAATTAATTGGAATAAATTAAATGATACCCTCAAGTTTCCATGAGAGAAATTCATCATAGTACATATGCAGTAATCATAGAATGAATATTTATTGAAGTCCTAAAGGGTATAGGTTCATATCATGAATTGATAATAGAAAGTCTTGATAAAAATCAAGTATAAGAATTAATTCTTAGGCTTAGTGACCGACAATTTATTAGAGGAATTAATGTAAGATTTGACCTTAGTAGAGGTTATGTCTTAGATGGTTAATAGAATTAGATTATCTAACTTTAAAGTAAAAAGTGGCTTATGTATTTAAAAAACATCTTCTATGTTGTTGTAAATTACAAGGGAAAGTTCCACTTTAAGATACTAAGGACATTGAGTATAACATTCTTGATCTCCAAATAACATATGAATTTAAATGATTAGTAAAGCATACAAAAACCAAGAAAAAATAATTAGAAATATCAAAATGAACACTAAATTAGATAAATGTTATAGAGAAGAGTCCAATGAATTTGTTATAGGTTTAATAGATCTTATTTTGAATTATTATGTATTTTAAAAAAAATAGCATAAATATAAATCAATCATTTTTTAATCTTAAGTGATATAACTTGAGGAAATGTAATGTAATAAAATTATTGAAATATAAAAGCTACCTTTCACAATAATAAGAATTTTGTAGTAATATAACAAAATTAATTCAAAACATTTTAGTAAACATGATAAACCTTGCGTGAAATTTGAATTTCTAGTTACTAAGTAGATTAGTTGTGGTGTCCTCAAAAGACAAATTTGTTATTATTGAAAATGCCTTCAAATATATACTAAAATCTTAAAAACATTTATAAATATTAGAAAGAATTATTTAATTGGAAAGGGCACATCAAGATGGGTCAAACTACATTTGTTATGTCTTGATGAAACCACATTTCAAATAACAATGATTCATAGAAATGACTAAGCATAAATAATAGTAAATTACTTTTTTAATATTAATTAAATAGGTATTAAAATTAAAAGAAAAATTCATACAATGCAAGCGATGTAAATTTCAAATGAGATGACAGTAGAGTTACTCTATAGTGTAACCAAATTGAAGAGAAAATATTCTAAAAAGTGAAATAAATTATGATAAAAAGTTGCATTGCGAAATACTATGGAGATCGCATGCATCATCATTCATTGCAAAATAAGTTACAAATAAAAATATTTCATAAAACTTGCCAAAAGCATAAAAATTAATAAAATAATTAAATGAATATTTAATTAGATTGAACTTATTAAGATGTGTGATGAAGTTGATTTTATGTGAATTTGTTTTTTTGGAATTACAACCAATTACAAAGTAATTAATAATATTAAAATAATTAATTATATTTTATATTGCATAAAAAATGGTAAAGCTTAACTGAGGTAAATAAAAGCAACGTTAAATAACCAAATTAAAGTGAAATATGTGAAGAAATGAGATAAAATATATAGGAAACTTCCATTCCAAGATGATTAGGAGATCGAGTGTAACAACTATAGTTATAAAAACAAGTACAAATAGAAATATTTTGCAAAGGAAATGAATATTAGACAGGGACCAACAAGTGTAATATCTCGAATGAAAATTATTTGAAATTACCAAAAATTATAAAATGAAATAACAAAAAATAACAAAATTTTTTTATTACAATGTTAAGTAAATATATATTAAACATAAAACATGATTAGTTAAAGCAACATGATATGAGAAAAATAATAATTTTTAAAACATGGTCAAAATCATAATATATCATTAAACATGCCAAAACTCTAGAAAAAAAAAGATTTCAATATACTTAAAATTATTTAAATGAGTATTTACCATTAAGAGAATTCCAATAATGTTTATTTTATCTCAATTAAACATCATTTGAAAATACTCAGTTACCAAAGCCAATAAGGGAAAATAATAACAAATTATGATTATGATATTAAAAAAATAGATATCATAAAGTCCATTTGTCGTTAATTAAAGTAAAATATTCTAGCCAAATTAGTGCAATGCAAATAAAACATGAGATGAGATCTAGAACTATGTACTATTTTAACCAACCTGGGAAAAATTAAAAAGAAATAAGGAAACTTATAAAGCAAAGTTGTGCTTCCAAGATGCAAAGGAGATAAACTATAAAATTATTAATTAATAATTTATTTATTTATTAAAATGACTTATACTCATTCCTAAAACACTCAAAAAAAAATTAAAAATTTAAAACTAAATATTTATTTGGATAGAGCTCATCCAGGTGAGCGACGGTGATTATTTTTCTCAAATATACCTTGTTTTGAAATATTATGAACTATCAAAGAAATAAACATAAGTAGAAATGAATTATTGAATAAATAATAAGGAAGTAGATAACAAAGATGAAATTAGGTAAATAGAAGCAATGTAATGAAACCAAACCAAAGTGATATAACAGTCACATGAGATGAGAAATAGAGTTTCTTAGTAATATAACAAAAACATAATAAAAAATTTGAAAAATTGAGATTAATTATACTAAAATGCAACACTCTAACATAGTAAGAAAATAAACTATAACATGCTGAATTATAAAATCATGAACTTACCAAAATATCCCATAAAGTGCACAGAAAAGTAAATAAGCCAAAAAAATGAAAAAAATAATTTTATATTGAGTAAATATCTTTTTAAAGCTAAAAAATTGATATCGCCAAGAAACAAAATATAGAAAAAAATAACAAAAAAGTCACATGATAAAAATTGAAAGCTACATTGCAAAACAACCAATCAAAGAGAAAACTTTTAAAAATTGAGATACATTATATTTTATTATCGCATTGCGAGATATTAAAAACGCATGTGTAGTATTCTCAATCATAAAATATGGTAAAAATCAAAATATTTTTAAAAGCACCCTAAAACTAAAGAAAATAAAATATTTAAATATGTTCAAGCGTATATTTAATTTTATATAGTTTTATAAGTCAACTCCAAATCTATTTATTTTATCTCAATCAAACCTCATCTAAAATTACTAAAGTATGAATATTAATAAGCACAAAAGATAAGTAACTATTTTTTAATATTAATTAAATATATTTCAAGCATGGGATGTGTTAAATGGAGGCAATTTAGTATAAAAAAATCATTGTGCTATAGTGATATACAAGTTGAGATTTAAAGTAATGCAGTAATATAACCAAATAAAGTATAAAATTAGATTAAATAAGATAAACTATAAAGTAATGTTACGTTTCTAAGACATAAACATGTTTGAGAGTAACATGCCAGATTGACAACTTTGTTACGTATCAAAATGTCTCATATTCTATGATAAAATCATAAAAAATAAAATATTTCAAAAAAATATAACATTGAATATTTAATTGCATGTAGCTATCTTAGACTAACCTATGATGTTGGTTTCATCTTAATTGGACTTTGAATGTTTATGAGTTATGCAAGTAAATATGTATAAGTAATAATAGACTACTCTTTTGATATAAACTAAAAAAATATTAAAGCTAAAATGAGATAAATTTAGGAAATGTTATCTTGTAAAATAAAAATGATACATAGGTTACAAGATTAAAGAATTAGAGTTTTACAATTATATAAACAAATCGAGGAGAAAAATTTGGAACTGCGAGATAAATTATATAGTAAAGTGTCATCCCAAGATACAAAGGAAATCGAAGATCATATCCTTAATGGTAAAATATTAAACAATTGAAATAAATCGTAAAATGTAACAAATATTTGAAAATAAAATTTTTCAAATTATAGAAAAGTATATTTTAATTAGATAAAGCTCATAAAGACAAGTCAAAAGGTGTTTCTTTTATCTAGTTCAAAATATTTTTAAAATTACTATGAGTTAAAAAATTAAGAATAAATTAAAGACATTATTGTTTCAGTTTTAAATAATTATGTATTAAATGACAAATAAATATAAATGGAAGCAATATGATACCAAAAAGTCAAAGGAATGAATAAAAGAAAAGAGTATTGTATTGCATACCAAAATAATAAAAAATAAATATTAAAAAATAAATAAAATGATATATTATAAGATAAAGCTCTTGGGGATGACTAATAATATTTTATTTATATCAATTAAACTTAATTTGGGAGTAAAGTGAATTACTATAGTTAATAAACACAAATATTAATAAATTATTATTTCAATAAATATAAATATAAATTAAAGTTGAAACAAGATATATTGAAGTAATAAAATATAACCAAATCAAGCTCATTTAAGGATCACATAGACAATTTAGAATTACAAAGCTATTTAACAAAATGAAACTGTAAGCTCTAAGAAAATGAGATAAATTGCACTTGAAATATGCATTCCATGTTGCTAAAGAGATTGAGTGCAACATTTGTGACCATCAAATTAGGTATAAAATGAATGTCTTATAATGTAAGCTAGAGTCATGAAAAAATATATTTAAAAATAGAGAAATGAATGCTTAATTTAATAGAGTTTGTCGATACTACACCAATACTGTCACTACGTATATCATGTGAATCAAAAATTTGATGAAATAAGATAAATTTTACATGAAGGTTATATTCCAAGATACTAAGTATATCAGGTGTAATAGTCTTGATCATCAAATTAACTATGAATCAAAATGTCTTCTAAAGCATTAAAAAATCATAAAAAATAAAATATATGAAAAATGCAAAAATGAATATTTTGTTAAAAAATGAAAGATGAATACAATTCCAACATCAATTAACTCATCTAAATAGGACCTTGATTTGATTAACATAAAATTACAAAGGAAAATACAAATAAGTTCTAATAAATGAAAATTTTATTATTAAAAACATTTTAATTAACCTAAAATTAGATAAATTGAAATAATATAATATTAAAAAATAAAAGCATTATAAAGATAATATCAGAGGAGATTTTGGGTTAGTAAAAAATCGAACCAAATCAATGAAATAGAAACATCACATTATAGACAAATTAGGGTTTCATAATAGCATAAAAAATCTATACAAAACATTTGAAAACATTACCTAAATTATATGAGAAAGTTGCATTGTATGATATTAATGAGATCAAATTGATAACCTTCATCCTTAGATCATATATGAATAAAGCTTTTTCAATAGGCATGTGAATAATTCTTAAAAATAAAAAATTTACAAATATTTAAATTAATATTTAACGTGATAGAAGTCATCAAGATCTATCTAGGAATGCTTTGTTTCATCTTGATGGAATATGCTTAATTTATAGTAAACATATAGAAACACTTATAGAAATAAGATAAACTATAAATGAAAAATTATTGCAAGGTCTAGGGAAATTGGTTGTAACATCCTCATTTATCAAATCGATTATAAAAAAATATCTATAAAAACATGACAAAATAAACTAATATATACTTTTTTGAAAATATAAAAACTATTATCTAATTAGACAAAATTTTCATGAGGAAAGTCTAAAGATGTTTATTTCATCTTGAGTAAATATTGCTTAAAATTACTATGAATTAACAAGGTAAATAAGAATAAAGAATTATCAATTATTATTTTTTATGAAGTAAATATATTTTAACATCAAAATGAGATAAGTTAAAGCATTGTAATATTGACTAATCAAAGACATGAAAGGCTTACATAAGATATGATTTAGAGCTACATAGTCAAATAAGCAAATCAAAGTATAAAATTTGATGAAATGAGATAAATTATTTGGAAAATTTGTGAAACATGAAAGTGATGGGATTTAGTGTAGAACCATCAACTGTCAAATAATATACAAATGAAAGTGTCTCTCAAAACATACAAAACCATAGATTATAAAATATTTAAAACCATATAAATTAATATATAATGCGATAATGCTTGTCATGATTATTATAATTAAAACCATTCATCTGATTAGGCCTTATTTTAAATTAATGTCAATTACTATTTAATTAAAAATAAAAGTTAAATTACATTTTTAATATTAATAAAATATAGATTAAAATTAAAATAGTTTAACATAATGAAATAAAATAAAGGCTAAGGAAGCACGAGAATAGAACCTAAGTTCGACTGTGATTAACCAAACAAATGTGAAAAATTTCAACAAATGAGACTAGCTCCATGATAAATTTTCATTAAAAAAATACTACAGAGATCATTGTAACATCCATGATCATCAAATTATGTACAAAATAAAATTTTTGTGAAGCATGTCTAAACCCTAGAAAATAAAATATTTAAAATAAAATGAATAAATTTAAGGAGTAAAACTAATTTTGATGTGTTAAAAGATGTTTATTTCCTCTTTATCGAACATTGTTATAACTTGTTTTGAACTACTAAAGTTAGTTAAAAAAACAACAATAAATTATTTTTTAAATAAAGGAGAACTATATTTCAAAATTGAAATGAGATAACTTGAAGTAATACAATATAGCCTAATTAAAGAATAGGAAAAGTAACATGAGAAGTTAATTAGAATCTTTTATTAATATTAAAAATAAGAAGATTGGAAAAATAGAGGAATTTTTCAAGAAATATTTGATCCAATATGTTAAAAGGAGTTATTATGAAATCTTTGATCATCAAACCTAGTTTGATAAAGTTTGCTTCATCTTCATCAAACCTTATTTGGAATTACAATGATTTAGTCTGATAAAAGCCATAGAAAATATTGAATTAAATATTTTATATTATATAAATATGTATTGAAGGTAAAATGACATAAATTTAAGTAATATAACATAAAAAATTAATGTAAAGGTCAGAAGAGTGGTAATTAGAGTTGCTTAGCAATTGAATTGATGAGGTAGGTATGAGTATAATGATATTTTTTTCGATTGATCGAACCTCATTCGAAGTTACTATGAATTAGAAAAGTAAACACGTATGCATAGCAATAACTTCGTGTTTTAGGGGTGAAGAAGTACATAATAAAGTTTATATAAGATAAATTGTAGAATTAAAATATAACCAAATTATAGACATATAATAGTCACATGAGTGGAGAACTAGCATCACATATTGCTATATCTAAATTAAAGTAAAAAAATTTGGTGAAATAAGAAAAATTTTATGTGAAAGTTGCTTGCAACGATACTAAGGAAATGGAGTGTAACACCCTCACTCATCAAATCTTATACTTATATATTAAAAATTAGAAGAGAAAAGATAAAGCAATAAAACAAAGCAACATAAAGGTCGCACAAGTGTAGAAAGAGAATCTTATAACAATATTAGAAAGTTAGAGTAAAAAAATTTAATAATTGAGATAAATTATATGAGAAAATTACGTCCCAAGGGCCCTATGATTGTGTAACATCCATTATTATAAAATCATGCATGAATCACAACATCTTATAAAGCCTAGAAAAACTATGGTTTAATTAAAATATTTAAAAATTTAAAATATATATTTAATTATATAGGCCATGTTGGGGCAAGTCTAATGATAATTGTTTCATCTTGGTAAAGACTCTTTTGGAATTACTTCAAATTAAAAAAACAATTGACATAAATAATAAAAAATTATTATTTAAATATTAATAAATTTATATTATAACAAAAACATGAAAATTTGATGCAATATAATATTAGTAAATTAAATGTACTTGTCACATGAGAAAACTTCGTGTTTCCATTGTAGTTGATGTAAATTGATGTCAAAAAATTTTAAAGTTAGCATCAATTTCATAAGAAAATAGCACTATAAGTAAAGTCAAAATTGAGTGCACATCCTCGATTGTCAATTAAGGAAAGAATTGAATCATCACTTAAAACATGCCAAAATATTAAAACAAATAAAATATTTTAAAATTAAAAAATGAATATTTAACTTTATATACCTCATCTAGATGAGTCCAATGACATTGTTTCATCTTTCTTAGAGCACATTTTGAATTATTATGAATTA
The DNA here is from genome assembly GCA_023846275.1 of Vanilla planifolia. Lineage (NCBI taxonomy): Eukaryota > Viridiplantae > Streptophyta > Magnoliopsida > Asparagales > Orchidaceae > Vanilla > Vanilla planifolia. Next base: position 270,305 of record JAIUJO010000396.1, on the reverse strand, counting down.
ATAAAAAAATAAGTATAAAAAATATTAAGTTAAATTATGCATTAAGTAAACATACATTAAAGAAAAATTAGATAAATTGAATCAATGAAGGAAAACTAAAAAATCAACCTAAGGATGGCAAGAGAGGAGATTTGGAGTCACATAGTAATATAATAAAATAAATAAAAGAAGTAGAAAAATACGATAAATTACATGACAAAGTTGCATACCATGATACTGAGAAGGGTTGGAATTACTACAAATTGCTAAATTAAAAAGCCATGAAAATATCAAATTATAGTTTTAATAATAAGTAAACATTGTGAAAGCCTAACTAAGATAAATTAAAAAGAATGAAATATAAATATACTTTTGGAGGAGATTTAAAATTTATTTTTAATATAACCAAATAAAAGAAAAAAGTTTAAAGTGATATAATTTGTATAAGAAAATTTCATTCCAAGTTAGTAGGGAGATTCAGTTTAACATCCTAGTACATCAAATCAAGTATGAATCAAAAGTTTTAATAAATTGTGCCAATATTATCGTAAAATTAAAAAATTGAAATATAAAAAAAAATTATTACATGGAGTCCATTGCGATAAGTCAAATGACATTCATTTCATCTACGTGGAACTTCATTTTGGTTTACCAGGTATTTCAAAAAAATAAGCGTAAAGAATAATAAATTATTATTTAAATTTTAAGTTAATATATATTAAAGTTGAAATGAGATAAATTCACGTAATGCAATATAATAAATTGAAGCAACATAAAGCTAATTTGAGAATTAACATAGTAATATGATCAAAACATAGTAAAAGCTTTGGACAAATGAGAATAATTGTATGGTTGAGTTCTATTCTAAGATATTAAAGAGATGTAGTATAACATGTTTAATAAAAAAATGAAAGTAAAAGTTTAAATTTCTCATAAAAAGGTTTTAATAATGAAAAATAAAACATTTTAAGAAAATGAAATGAATCTTTAATTACATATAGCTTGTGAAAATGAGCCAAATGATATTTCCATCCTCTCAATCATACCACAATTCAAATTACTACAAAATACAATTTTATATTTATAAATAATAATAAATTGTTATTATAATTTTACATTAATATAAATTACAATTTGAATTTGTTAAATTGAATGAATATAATATTACCAAATCAAATTAATTTAAAGTTCACATGAGTAGACATTTAGAGTTGTATAGCAAAATAAGGAACTTAAAGCAAGAATTTGGAAAACAATTAAAATTGTGAGGCAATGTTCAATTCTAAAACAAAAAGGAATTTGAGTGCAACATTCGTGGTCATTAAATTAATTAAAAATTGAAAAAGTCATAAAGCACATCAAAACTTAAAAAATTGTCGTATTTAAGAATATAAAAATAAAATTTTTTTTGGATATAGCTCGTTATGATGAGCCCATCAACATGTTTTTCTTCCAAACAAGTGCTTAATTGGAATTTTTGTGATTTACCAAAGAATATAGGAATAAATAGTAGTAAAGTATTATTTTGATATTATATACATTTATATTAAATCCAAACATGAGATAAATTAGAGAAATATCATTTAATGAAATAAAATTCATGAAATAACCAGACGAGAAAAGATTTTTATTTGCATAAACTATATGTTAAAAAGTTTTAGTGAGGTAAATTGTGCAACAATGTTACATTCTAAAGTAAGAAGTACTTTGATTGTAATATTCTAGATTGTCAAATTAGTTTCAAAATGTAATGTCTTCATAAACAACCAAAAATATTAGAAAATACAATTTTTTAAAATATAACTGTGCTTATTTAAATCAATATATTTCCAAAAACATATGTAATGATGTTTATTTTGTCACAGTTAGACAACATTTGAAATTAGTGCGAGTTATAACCAAAAATAAACATTAAATATAAATTATTTTTTAATGTGAAATAAATACATAATAAAGTTGAAAAGAGATAAACAAAAGCAATGTAATGATGTTTATTTTGTCACAGTTAGACAACATTTGAAATTAGTGCGAGTTATAACCAAAAATAAACATTAAATATAAATTATTTTTTAATGTGAAATAAATACATAATAAAGTTGAAAAGAGATAAACAAAAGCAATGTAATACAACTAAATCAAAGTGATGTACAGGTAAAATAAGGTGTAACATTATTTCTCATAAAAGTTATAAAAATAAATACTTATATATTTTGAGCAAATTAAGGTAAGTCTAATACTTTAATGTAATGACGTTAATTATAACATAATGTTGCACTTCGAGATACTAAGGAAATCAACTATAATACCATCAATCATAAAATCATGAACATGTCCAAATATATCGTACAATGCACAAAAATTTGATAGAGCATGTTAGGTCCAGTCTAGTAACATTTGTTTCATCTCAAATTAACATTATATTAAAGTATTATTTTGTTATTATTTTTTCCATTTTTTTATTAGTAATTTAAAATCAAAGAAATGCAAATGTTACATGAGAAGAAAACTTGTGGTAAATAGTAGTATAACTTAACAAAGTGAAAAACTTAAAGCAAATGAGATAAATTATATCAAAAAATTGTATTCTAAGATATTAAAAGTTCAAGTGCAACAACATCAAATGACAAATGAGATATGAATTAAACTTTCTCATAAAAATTATAAAAAGAAATACTTATATATTTTGAGCAAATTAAGGTAAGTCTAATATTATTTGTTTTATCTCCATCACAGCATTTAGTAATTTGTACGAATTACAAAATTAAATAAGAACAAATAATAATAAAGTTTACTTAAATTTTAAATAAATAAATATATTAAAATTGGGATGAGAAAAATTGAAGCAATAAATTTTGGCTAAATTATGGAAATGTACAGGTGACATAGATGGAGATCTAGACTAACATAGAAATATAAAAAAAATTAAAGAAATAAAGGTGACGCAATGAGATAAAGTGTGCCAAAATTTTGTATTCCAAGATATTAAGGACATTAAGTGTAAGGTGCAATATTGCTAAATAAAAAGAGAAGAAAACTGTTTATTAAAATGTGCCTAAAATATACAAAAGAATAATTCAAAATAAATAAATTAAAAATATAATTGGATAGGGCTCAAGGAGAGAAGTATAATGACATTTAATTTCTCTAGATCAGACATCATTTGGACTTGTTATGATGCGCAGAATTAAATAGTTTAAAAATGTAATAAATTATGTTTTTAATTTTAGAGAAATATATAATAAACCTAAAATATCATAAATGGAAGTTAAGTAGTTTAACTAAATCAAAGTTAACATTTTGAAAAAATAAGAAAAAGTTTGTAAGAAAGTTGCATTCGAAGATCTAAAGAGATCGACTATTAATGTCTTAATCACCAATCATGCATGAATAACATTATCTCATAAAATATGCTAATATTTTATAAAGCCCATTGGGACAAGTTGAATGACATTTGTTTCACCTTAAATGGACCATATTTGAAATTACTTCAAATTACAAATGTAGATAAGCAAAATAGTTAAAAAAGTATTTTTTAAGTATTGTGCAAATATGTGTTTTAAGCTAAAAAGTGATAACTTGAAGTAATAAAATATAAGCAAAACAATGTGACATAGTTGTCAAATGAGAAGAGATTTAGTGTACATAGTAAAATAACCAAACAAAGGGAAAATTTGAAGAAATGACATAAATTATATTTGAACAACATATTGCAAGATATTAAAAAGGACATGGGTAACATTCTTGATTGTAAAAAAGTTATACAAATAAAAATATCATGTAAAGCATTCCAAAACCCTTTAAAATGAAATATTTTAAATTATTATTAATTAGATATAGGTTTTTAGGACAAGTGCAAAAACATCTATCTCATCTTGATTAGACTTAATTTCAAATTATTACAAAATGTGACTATAAATAAGAAAAAATAATAGCAAACTATTTTTTTTAATACTCAATAAACATATGTTAAAGATGGGCATGTTAAATAAAGGCAATGTAATCTAAGAAAGTTAACGCAATGTAGCAACACACAATATGAGATTTAGAGTAATATTGTAATATAATGAAAGAAAGTGAGAAATTTATTAAAATGCGAAAAACTACAAAGGAATGTTGCATTTCAATGATCTAAAGATGTTTGAGAGTAACATGCTCGATTTATGACTTAGTTATAGAATGAAATGTCTTGTATTCCATGTTATTATTATAGAAAAAAATATTTCAAAAAAAAAATGAAAACAAATATTTCATTACTTAAAGCTCACCAAAATGAGCAGAATAATATTTGTTTCTTGTGAACTAGACCTTGTTTAATTTTTTATGAATTACCAAAGTAAATATGCATAAATAATAAAATTTTACAATTTTAATATTAAGTAAATGTATATTAAAGAATAAATGAGACAAATTGATGCAACATAATATAACCAAATGTGAACCATAAAAAGTTGAAACATTGAAGAATTAGAGTTTCTTAATCATTTAGCCATATCAAAAAGAAACATTTGAACAAGTGACACAAATCTTACAAGAAAGTTTTACTCCAAGGTGCTATGAGATCGAGTGTGACATCCTCAATCATCAAATTAAGTGCAATATAAAATGACTCGTAATGTGTAACAAAATATTTGAATTTTAAATGCTTAAAAATATATAAAAGTTTATTTTAACTTGATATAACTTATAGTGGTAATTCAAATGTTCTTTATGTTTTCGAGTTTAAAACATGTCATGAATTTTGTTGAATTAACACAAGTAAACAAGCATAAATAATAAAGAAATATTATTTTGATTTTAAAGAATTATACATTAAACCTCAAATGAAATAAATAAAAGCAATACAATACAACCAAATCAAAAAATGTAAAGGTAAAAATGATTAAATTAGAGTTATTTAGTAGCATAACCAAATCAATGAAAATAAATTCAAAAAAATGTGATAAAGTTTATTAAAAATTTAGAATGAAATATAGTAAAGAGATCAAGAGTAGCATCCTTGATCATCAAATCTATTATAAATAGAAATATCTATAAAAGCATTGGAAAATTAAAGAATATATAATTTTTCAAAAACATAAAACCTTTTATTTTATTAGGAATAGTTTGATGAAAAAGTCTAAAGATGCCTATTTCATCTAGATTAGATAACACTTCAAATTGCCATGAATCACCAAGGCAAATTAGAATAAATAATTATCAATTGTTATTTTTCATTAAGTATATATTTAAGTAAAATGAGATAAATTATCACAATGTAAAATTAACAAATCAAAGAATTGCAAGGCCTACATAAGATACAGTTTAGAACTTTTTTTTAATGCCAATTTCCATTATAAATAAAAAAATAATAAATTATCTTTTTAGTATTAATACAATATAGGTTAAAATTGAAATAATATAAATTGAGATAATTTAATATGACCTAATCAAATCAAGGTCAAGGAAACATGAGAATAGAATTAAAGTTTGATAGAAATATAGCTAACTTTCAACAAATAAAACCAACAATATCATGAATTTTCATTTCAAAGTACTAAGGAGATTGATTGTAACATCCATGATCATCAAATTATGTAAAAAATGAAATTTCCATAAAGTATTTTTGAACACTAGAAAATAAATATATTTAAAATAAAATGAATATATTTAATTTGATAAAACTGATCAAGATGTGTCAAAAGATGTTTATTTCCTCTATCAAACTTTTTAAGAGTTGTTTTGAACTACAAATTTTAATTCGCAAAAGGAATAATGAATTATTTTTTAAGTAAAGGAGAACTATACTTTAATATTGAAATGAGATAAGTTGAAGTAAAGCAATATAACCTAATAAAAACATGATAAAGGTCACATGGGAGGATAATTTAAGAAATTTTTGATAAAATTAAAAAATAAAAAGATTTGGGAAAAGGAGAAATTTTAGAAGAAATTTGTAATGTAATCTTTTCACAAGACTTAATATGAAATCTTCAATCATCAAACCTGGTTCGACAAAGTTTGCTTCTTCTTTATTGAACCTTGTCTTGAATTACAATGAATTAGTAAGGTAAAAAAACCATAAAAAATATGGAATTAAATTTTTTATATTATGCAACTATATATTAAAGGTAAAATGACATAAATTTAAGTAATATAACATAAAAAATTAAAGTGTTGTAAAGGTCACATGAGAGCAGATTTAGAGTTCTTATTATTGAATTGAGCTCATAGATATGAGTCTCAGGATGTGTTTTTCTACTGATCAAATGTGATTATGAGTTATTGTGAATTACAATAGTAAATAAGTATGGATAGCAATAATTTGCTATTTCAATGTTAAGTTAGTACATAATAGAGTTGATATAAGATAAATTAAAGAACTAAAATATAACTAAAACACAGAACATATAATAGACACAATAACAGAGAACTAACATTACATAATATTGCTAAATCAAATTAAAAACAATAAAAAAAACAAGAAAATTTAATGTTAAAGTTGCTTTCAAAGATAATAAGGAGATAGAGTGTAACATCTTCAACCTTCAAATCTAAAACTAATTAAACCTTTTAATAAATGAATGTACAATATCTAGAATATATATCATTTTAAAATATAAAATATAACATTTGATTGAATAAAACTCAATGAGAGGAGTATAATGAAATTTCTTTCATCTTGGTTGTATCTCGCTAAAAGCTACCTCAAATTTTAATAGTATATAAGCATATAAAACAATAAATATTTATTTTAATTTTAGGTAAATATGTATAAAAAATTAGAAGAAAAAGTTAAAAAATGAAATACGACAAAATCAAAGAAAGAAATAAAACAAATGAAAATCAATTTAATGGTGGCACGAGAGAATATTTAGAATTATATAGTAATATAATAAAATAAAAGTAAAAACTTAAAAAGAATATGATAAACTATATGGTAAAGTTGCAAACCATGATACATAGAAGGTATAGTGTGAAATCCCTGATCATTAAATCATGTATCAAAATATGCAAAAACTATAGAAAATTAAATATTTGAAAAGATAAAATAGTTTTATCAAGAAAGAAATTATTGAGACAAGTCTAATGAAATGTATTTCATCTAGATCTAGCCACGTTTTGAACTATTACAAATTGCTAAGTAAAAATGCATAAAAATAGAAAATTGTTATTTTAATAATAAGTAAATATATATTAAAGCCAAACGAAGATAACTTAAAAGAATGAAATGTAACAAATTCATAGTGATTTAAATATCAAATGAGAGGAGATTTAAAATTAAATCTTAATATAAAGAAATAAAAGCCGAAATATTTAATGTGAAATAAATTGTACAAAAAAATTGTATTCCAATTACAATAGAGATTCGGTTTAACATTCTAGAACATCAAATCATGTATGATTCGAAAGTTCCTATAAAGTGTGCCAATAATATAGTAAAATTGAAAATTTGGAAATATAAGAAAATTATCACATAGAGGTCGTGAGATGAGTCAAATGACATTTGTTTCATCTTCGTGGAACTTCATTTGGAATACTTATGTGTTACAAAGGAAAATAAGAATAATAAATAATTAAGTATTATTTTAATTTTAAGTTATTATGTATTGTAGCCAAAATGAGATAAATTGATGTAATGTAATATAACAAAAAGAAGAAATGCGAGCGTCATTTGATAATTAAAATTGTAATGTGATGAAATTAAAGCAAAAACTTTGAAGAAATGACAATAATTGTGTGGCAGACTTATATTCGTAGATATTAAAGCTATGTAGTGTAATATGTTTGATAAAAATTTGAAGTAAAAGTCTCAATCTCATAGAAAAAAGTTATAACAATGGGAAATAAATCATTTTAAAAAAATAAAACAAATCATTAATTACATAGAGCTCTTGAAAATTAGTCAAATGATATTTGTTTCCTCTCGATCATACCACATTTTAAATTACTACAAAATACAATTTCATAAGCATTAGTAATGATAAATTATTATTCTAATTTTAAATTAATATGACTTACAATTGGAATTAGATGAATTGAAGAAATATGATATTACTAAATCAAATACAAGTAAAGGTCATAAGAGTTGACATTTGGAGTTGCATAATAAATTAACCAAATCAAAGCCAAAAATTTGAAAAAATTAAATAAAATTTTAAGTAATGTTCAATTCTAAAATACAAAAGAAATTGAGTGTAACATTCTTGATCATTAAATTAAGTAAAAATTAAAATAACTCATAAAGCACATCAAACTGCTAAAACATTATAGTATTTAAGAATATAAAAATAAAAATTTCATTGGATATAACTCGTTAAGATGAGCCCATCAAAATTTTTTTCCTCTAAACTAAACCTCAGTTGGAATTCCTATGATGTACAAAACAAATATAGGATTAAATGATAATAAATTATAATTTTATTTATATATATGCTAAACATGAGATAAATTAAAGATATATATTTTAATCAAATGAAGTTGATGAAAAAGTCACACGAGAAAAGATTTTTGTTTACATAAAACTATAACCAAATAAATGTCAAAAACTTTTAGTGAGGTAAATTGCACTACAATGTTGCATTCTAAGATATTGGGATGTTTGATTATAATAATGTTGATTGTTAAATCAGTTTTGAAATATAATTCCTTTAGAAACATTCAAAAATATTAGAAAATAACTTTTTTTTAAATATAAAAAAGAATATTTATTTTGAAATAACTCATAAAAGATACCCAATTATTTTTTTTCTCGATCAGACAACATTTGAAATTAGAGGAAATCATAACAAAAAATAAAAATAAATTGTTATTTTAATGTCAAATAAATAGATAATAAAGTTGGAAAAAGATAAACAAAAGCAATGTAACTCGACCTAATCAAAGTGATGTAATGGTCAAATGAGGTAAGAATATAGTTTTGTTAGTAATATAAAAAGATCGGAGGAAAATCTTTAATGTAACGAGATAATTATAACGTAATGCTGCACTTCGCGATACTAAGGAAATCAACTATAATAACCTCAATTATAAAATTATGAACGTATCAAAATATGTTATCATATTGCACATTTTGTCAAGTCTGATGATATTTGTTTCATCTCAAATTAAACTTATTTAAAATTAAATTGAAGGAACTTAATAGTAGTAAATTGTGAAAAATTTAATAATAAATGAGATAAATTAAATGAGAAAATTTTATCCCAAGATACTAATGAGATTTGGTGTTACAGCATCAAATGACAAATGAGATATGAATTAAAATTTTTAATAAAAATTTTGACAATAAATATTTATATATTTTGAGCAAATTGAGATTAGTCTAATTTTATTTTTTTATCTCTGCCGAAGCATGTTGGCAATTTGTATGAAATACCACATTGAAGAAGCACAAATAATAACAACTTTTGTTTAAAATTCTAAGTAAATATATATTAAAGTTGGTAAGGAAAAATTTGAAGCAATATATTCTTACTAAATCAAAGTCAATGTAGAGGTCACATAGGTGGAGATCTATATTAACACAGAAGGATAAGAAAATCAGAGCAAAAAATTTGAAGAAATGAGATAAATTGTGTCAAAAGTTTTAATTTCAAGATTTTAAGAACATATAGTGTAACGTACAATATAGTTAAATAATAAATAAAAGAATAAGTCTAAATTAAAAAAATATAATTGGAAAGACCATGAGGAACTAAGTACAATGACAATTAGTTTGTCTCAATCAAACATCATTTATACCTACTATGATGTTTAAAATTAAATAGCTTAAAAATATAGTAAATTATTTTTTAAATTTAGGGAAATATATAATAAACCTAAAAAATCATAACTAGAAGTTAAGTAGATTAACTAAATCAAAGTGAACAATATGAAAAAACAAGAAAAATTATGTAGGAAAGTTGGATTCGAAGATACTAAAGAGATCGACTATTAATTGCTCAATCGCCGTATCATGCATGAATCAAAATATCTCACAAAATATGCAAATATTTTATGGAGCCCAATGGGATAAGGGGAACAGCATTTGTTTCATCATCAATGGACCATATTTGAAATTACTATAAATTACAAAAATAGATTAGCAAAATAGTAAAAAAGTATTTTTTTAGTATTGTGTAAATATATCTTTTAAGCTAAAAAGTGATAACTTTAAGTGATAAAATAAAAAAAAAGTGACATAGATGTCAAATTAGAAGAGATTTAGAGGCACATAGTAAAATAACAAAACAAAGAGAAAATTTGAAAAAATGACATAAGTTATAGTTGAAGAACAAATTGCAAAATATTAAAATTTAACATGTGTAATATTCTTTATTGTATTATGTTATACAAATCAAAATATCTTGTAAGGCATTCTAAAACCCTTGAAAATAGAATATTTTAAATGGTTCTAATGTATATTTAATTTGATATAGGATGTCAGACAAGTGGAAAAATATCTATCTCATCTTTATTGGACTTAATTTGAAATTATTACAAATTGTGAATGCAAAAAAAGAAAATATAATAACAAACTTATTTTTTAATATTAAGTAAACATATGTTAAAAATGGGAACGTGTTAAACAAAGGCAATGTAATATAAGAAAATCAATGCGATTTAGTGGCACACTAGATGAGTTTTAGAGTAACATTGTAATATAACCGATGAGAGTGGGAAATTTAATGAAATGAGATAAAATATAAAGGAATGTTTCATCTCCATGACATAAAGATCTTTGAGAGTAACATGCTCGATTGATGATTTCGTCCCAAATTGAAATCTCTCATATTCCATGCTATTAATATAGAAAATAATATATTTCAAAAAATATATAAAAATGACTATTTCATTACATAGAGCTCACAAAAATGTGGCCAATGATATTTATTTCAAGTCAATAGGAGCCTTTTTTTTATGAATTACCAAAGTCAATCTGGATGTATAATAAAAATTTACTATTGTAATATAAAATAAATGTATATTACAACATAAATGAGAGAAATTAAAGCAATGTAATATAGCCAAATATGAATTATAAAAATGGTGCAAGGTTGAAGAATTAGAGTTATTTAATCACATAGCCATATCAAAGAGAAACATTTGGAGAAGTAAGATGAATTTCATAAAAAATTTGTATTTGAAGATAGTATGCCAATCAAATGTGATAACCTCAATCATCAAATAAAGTGTAATTTAAAAAGACTTGTAAAGTTTAACAAAATATTACAATACAAAATGTTAAAAATTTATAAAACTATATTTTAAGTTGATAGAGCTTATAGAGGTAATTCAAAAGTTTGTTTTTATAGTTTAAAGAATGTCATGAATTATAATAAATTAACATAAGTAAATGGGCATAAATAATAAATTTTTTTAATTTAAAGAATATTGTATTAAACCAAAAATAAGGTAAATTGAAGCAGTATAATATAACTAAATGAAAACAATGTGAAGGTAAAAAAGATTAAATTAGAGTTGCATAGTAATATTAACAAATAAATGGAAATGATTTTAAGAAATGTGAGAAATTGTATTTGAAATTGATACTCAAAGATATAGAAGAGATCAAGAGTAACATCATCATTGACAATCAAAACTAGTAAGAAAGAAAACGTCATTTATAACATGAATACCCATATAAAATAAGATATTTAAAAAAATGAAATCAATTCATTATGTGATAGGGTTTGTTAGCAGATCTCCAAAAATATTCTCATTGCATTGGTCTATCCTAGTTCTAAAATACTATGAATTACTATAGTTAATGAGCATAAAATATCTAGAAGTTACTAAGAATGTTAAGTGTAACAATCATTATTACCAAATTAGGTATGAACTAAAATAACTAGATAAGCATTAAAAATGCTTAGAAAGTAAGATATTAAAATAATATAAAAACAAACATTTGGTTAAAAATGGCATGTCAAGAAAATTCAAACATTGATTATCTCATCTCGATAAAAACTCATTTTGTTTTAATAAAAATTACCAAAATCAACTGAATAAATAGTAATAAATTATTATTTTAAAATTCAAAATATATATTAAATCTAAAATAAGATAAATTGAAGCAATATAATGTTACAAAATCAATGAGATAAAGCTCACATTATAGGAGATTATAAGTTACTAATAAAACCAAATTGAAGAAATCTAAATATCACATGAGAGAAGAATTAGAGTTTCATATTTCTACAACCAAATCAAAACAAATCATTTGAAGAAATTACATAAATTATATGAGAAATTCCATTCCAACATACCAATGAGATTTTATTACAACCATGATCCTTAAATCATATGCAAATCTAAACTTCTCAATTAACATATTAGAAATCCTTAAAAATAAAATATTTAAAATTTTTTAAATGAATATTTAATGTGACTGACCTCATCAAGATGTGCCTAACAACCTTTCTTTCATTTTCATAGAATAAAATTTTACATTACTACGAATTACCAAAGTTAATAATCATTAAAAAATATATAAAAAAGACAAAAACTAAAAAATTGTTTAAAAAAAAAATTTAAGGTTCACTAGACGAATGATTTAGAGTTACATAGTCATGTGGCACTATCATAAAAAACATTAAATAGAAAGAAATAAACTTCACATGAAATATTCCTTCAAAGGAATAAGGAGATTGGTTAGAACGTCCTCAATAATCAAATCAGTTTTGAATTAAAATATCTATAAAACCAAGCTAAAACTACATAGCATATAATACTGAAAAATCTAAAAAAAATTATGTTTTTGGATGAAGTTTGATGATAGAATCTAAATACGATTGTTTCATCTCGATCATACCACAATCCAAAGTACTATGAATTACAAAGTTAAATTAGAACAAATAGTGATCAATTATTATTTTAATATTAGGTTGCCATATATTAACATGAAAATGAGATAAATTAAAGAAATTTAGTACTACCAAATAAAAGATTTGTAAGGCTCAAATTAGAAGATTTATAGCTACAAAGTTATATAAGAAAATTAAACGAAAAAATTTGATGAAATGACATAAATTGTTTGGCAAAGGTGCCTTCCAAAAAGGTAAGGGGATTGAGTGCAACATCACCATTTTTGAATCATATACAAATGAAAACGTCTGCTAAAATATGCTGAAACCCTAGATTATAAAATATTTAAAACAATAGAAATGGATGTTTAATTTGATAGACCTCATCAAGATGATTATAATGATGACGGTTTTGACTTTATTGGATCAAATTTTTATTCACTATCAATTAACAAAGTAAATATATATATATATATATATATATATATATATATATATATATATATATATATATATATATATATATATATATATATAAACAATAAAAATTATATTTTTAAATATTAAGTAAATATAAATTTATACTAAAATCATATATATTGCATAATTTAATATGACCAAGTAAAATCAAGGTTAAGGATACATGAGAATAGAGTTATAGATTGATAGTCATATGACCAAATCAAGTGAAAAGTTAGATGAGATTAGTCATAACTTAAATATGAAATTCAAACTACTGAAGAGATTCAACGTAAGATCATTGACCATCTAGTTTGCAACGAATTGAAATTTCTCTAAAGCAAATTAAAATAATAGGAAATAAGTCAGTTAAAAACATAAATAAAAGAGACAAATTTTAGAAGAATGTCACGATCCAATATATTAAGAAGATCAAGTATGACATTCTCAATCACTAACCTTGGTTCAAAAGAGTTTGCTTCATCTTCATCGGACAAAGCTTGGAATTACAGCGAATTATTGAAGTAAACTAGCATAAAAAATATTAAATTAATTTTTTATTTTATGTAAATATATATTAATGGTAAAATTATGTGAATTAAAGTATTGTAATATAATCAAATAAATGTGATGTAAAGGTCATAAGTGGACATATTTAGAATTACATAGTTATGGAGATGAGCTGGTTCAAATGAATCTAATCATATTTGTCTTTAATTGATCAAACCACAATAAAAGTTATTATGAATTACAAAAGTAACTAATATTCATAACATTACTTTTTTATTTTAATATCAAATAAATGCATATTAAAGTTGGTATAAGATAAATTGAGGTAATGAAATTTAAGAAAATCATAGATGTGTTATTTTTAATCTCTATTAGGGCACATTTTGAATTGCTATTAAATAAAAATAAGATAAGTATAAATAATATTAAGTTATTTTTTAATATTAAATAAAAATATATTAAAGAAAAATGATATAAATTGAATCGTTGTGCCAAAACTAAAGAAAATAGATCTATTATTTACATTGGAGATGATTTAATGTGACATGGTAAGATAATGAAATAAAAGAAAAAAAATTCAAACAATATGATAAATTATATGAGAAAGTTGCACACCATTATACTAAGAAGGTATAATATAAAATCCTTTATCGTTAAATCAAGTAGGAATCAAATTATCAGTTAAAAATTTTCCAAAACAATAGAAAAGAAAAGATTTAAAAAAGGTAAAAAGAAATGTTTATAAAGAAACTACTTATTCAGATGTGTGTAATGATATTTTTTCATCTTGATCTAACATCTTGTGAAATCAGTACAAATTACTAAATCAAAAAACTTAGAAGTAACAAATTATTATTTTATTAACAAGTAAATATATGTTAAGGCTTAACTTGGATAAATTAAAGTAATGTAATCAATCTAATTCAAAGTGATATAAGATATTATTAAATATAAAATGAGATAAATTGAAGAAAAAATAATTTTACCTAATATAAGATGTGAGGTTTAGAGTTAAAATATATTATATCCAAATCTATTCAAAAAAATAAGAACTTGCATAAATTGCATGTGAAAACTAAATTCTAAGATATTAAATAGATTGATTGCAACATCCTTAGTCATCAAGTTGAGTATGAATCAAAATGTAGAAAACAAAGTATTTTATCTGATAAAATTGAATATTTTATCAGATAAAGCTTGTTCAGACGAGTCCAATGTCATATGTTGTGTTTCTATTAGAACTTTTTTAGAATTTCTCCAAATCATTAAATTAAATAAAAATTAAGATTTAAAATATTGTTTTAATATCAGCAAAAAATATTGTCTTAATTGCGAAATATTAAAGCAATATAAAATAGCCAAAACAAACACAAGTATAGTTACATGAATGCAAATTTCTATGTACATAATGACATTGTAACATCATAATAGAACATCTCAGAAAACGATATAAATTCTTTTGGACGGCTATATTCGAAGATATAAAGGAGATCAAGTGTAATATCATCAATCATTAGATTAGTTAGAAATTAAAATATATATTAAACCCTATTAAAACCTTATATAACAAAAATATTTAAAGATATAAAAATAAATATTTAATAAGATAGGACTTAGCATTATTAGTAAAACAATATTTATTTCATCTTTATCTCCCCTTTTCTCCAACTACTGCAAACTATAAACGTAAATAGCATAAATAATAATAAAATTTATTTTAATATAAAAAAAAAAATATATTAAATCTAAACTGAGATAAATTGAAATGAACTAATGTAATCAATTAGAAGACATGCAATGCTCCCTGAAGAGGAGGTTTAAAGCTACATAGTAATATTAGAAAATTAAAATAAAAAATTTCATGAAATGACATAAATTGCACGAGAAAGCTGCATTACATGAAAAAATGATCATCGAGTGTAACATCCTAAATTTTTTAGAAATGGCATGTATTTAAATGAATCATAAAGCAGGCAACAGAATTGCAAAATAAAATATTTAAACATACAAGAATTTTCATTTAATACAATTTGAGAGATTTAAAGTGACATTGTAATATATCCAAATTGTTGCAAAAAATTTTAGAAAATAAGTTAAATTGTATATGCATGTTGATTTCAAGGTTTTAGGAGATCAAGTTTAGCATCTTGAAATGATAAATTAGACAAGAATAAGAAAACCATAAATAAATTCAAAAAGTACACTAAAAAAACCATAATAAAACTATTAAAAAAAATAAATGAATTTTTAGTTATATGGAGGTTGTAGAGGCAAGTTGAATGGCATTTGCATGTTTTCCATCGCTTTATTTGGAATTGTTGAAAATCATGAAAAAAGAATAAATAACAAAAAAATTCTTTTCTAAATCTATGTATAAATATAATAAATCTAAAATATCTTTTATTGATGCAATGTAATAATGCAAAATGAAAGTATTATAATGGTAATATGAAAAGAGGTTTAGGGTTGCATAGTAAGATTTAAAAAAAACACAGAATTGATGAACTGCAAGATAAGTTTTCATTTAAAGATATTAAAAACGATGTGTATACTATTCTCAATCATCAAATCAATTATGAATGAATATATCTCATAAAGCTTGCCAAAACCCATGATAAAAAATATTTTAAAAGATAAAATAAATACTTAATTAGATGGAGCTCGTTGTGATGAGTTAAAATCAAAGTGAATTAGATGTCAAGTGACAGGAGAACTAGAGTTTTATATTAATATCACCAAATTAAAACAAAATGATTTGAAGAAATAAAGTAAATTGTGTAAGAATACTACATTCCAAGATTCTATGAATATTAAGTGAAACTTTATTGATTGTCATAATAGTTATGAATTAAAAACTCTAGTTAAGAATGCTAAAGCCATAAAAAAATGTTTAAAAACATAAAATAAATAATTTAATCGATAAAGATATTTTGGGACAATTCCAATGATATTTATTTCATCTCCAATGAAACTCGTTCTATATTACAAGAAATTACCAACTATTATTCTCTTGTCATGCAAAGTTAAAATTGCTTTGATGTGATCATATTACATTATAAAATTTATCATAGTTCTGCATTTTATGTAATTACTAAATGTTAAAATAATAATGCCTTATTGTTTTTTCTTATTTATTTTATGTAATTACTAATCTTGATGACCTCTATGTGATTAAATATTTTTTTTATATTTTTAAACACATTTTAATTTTTTTGGCATGTTTTACTTGAAAATTTGATTAGTACAAGAATTGATGATTTGGAATATTACACTTGATCTCCATAGTTTGTTAGATTTCTACATCCTCGTACAATTTGCCTTATTTCTTCAATGTTTTCCATTTTATTTGACTACATTTTATTATAACCCTGAACCTCTTGTCATTTGACCATCACGTGTTATTCATTTTGCTATATTACATTATTTCAACTTATTTAATTTCAACTTCAATACTAATTCATTTATTATTAAAATAAAATTATAATTTTATTTATGCATATTTCATTTTGTAAGTCATAGTAACGCAAAACTTGGTATGATTAGGACTAAATAATGGTCATTCGATTCACCTTCAAGAGCTCTATGTAATTAAATATTCATTTTTATATATATATATATTCTTTGTTTTAAGTAGGCCTTATGACATAATTTGTTCATATAATATTGAATGATCTAGGATATTACACTCAATCTTGTTACTTTCATAAGGTGTAATTTTCCTAAGTAATTGAAATTATTACTTCAAATGTTCTCATTCTTTTAGTTATATAACTATGTAACTTTTACTCTTCTCTTATATGACATAAGAATCACTTTTATTGGATTATATTATATTCTTTTAATTTATCTCATTTTTTATTTAATATGAATTTTATAAATATTAGAAATAATTATTTATTATTATTCATTTATATTTACTATAGTAATTCAAAATAATTCTAAATAGGGTTTGATTGAAATGAAATAAAAATCATTAGGCTCTTCTAGAGAAAATTTTTCAAAATAAATTTTTTAGTTTTTAAAGTTTTTAAATTTTGCTTTTTATAATCCTCTTACGATTTATAGGTCATTTCACTTTTTGCATGCTTTGCTAAATGAGGATGTTATACTCTTTCTCCATAGTATGACACTCATAAAATTTATCTCATTTCTCTAAATATTTACTTTCATTTGGTTAAGTTATCACAAAACCATGATTGTTGTTTTGTGTGAAATTCAGATTGCTTTAATTTGACTTTATTGTATTTTTTAAATTTTTTAAATTTTAGATTTAGTGTATATTTACTTAATATTATATTAAAGTTTATATTTTTTATTTTTATTTATTTTTTAATTTAAAGTAATTAAAAACCAAATATAATCAAGCATAATAAGCATCATTAGACTTGTCACCATAAGTTATATGTAATTAAATGTTAACCATTATATTCTTGGGTATTTTATGTTCCTCTTGGGCCAGCTTTCAGACATGTTTTAATTCATACCTTATGAGACGATTGATAATTTCACGTATTATTTTATTATGTAAATTAAATCTCCTCTAGAGTGAACATTACATTGCTTGGATTTGATTAGATTTTGTTGTTTCAATTTATCTCATTTAAAATTTAACATATATTTGCTTAACATTAAGTAATAATTTTTTTATGCTTATATTGTTTAGTAATTCATAGAAATCAAAAATTCGTTAGATAATGATGAAATAATTCTTGTGAGCACATCTTGATAAGCTCTAACTAATTAAATATTCGTTATTATATTTTTTTAATTATTTATTTTCTAAAATTTTGTCATGGTTTAAATGGTACTTTGATTTGTTGTTGATTTAATCATTAAGGATATGCTACTTAATCTTCTTAGTATCTTGTAGCAAAAATCCTCACAATTTATCTAATTTTTTAAAATTTTTCTGATTGAGTTGGCTATATTACTACATAACTTTAACACTACTCTCTTTTAACCTTACATCTCTTTGATTTTGTCATATTATTTTTCAATATTTATGTCATTCATTTTTAATAATAGTTTACTAAATATTTTAAGAAAACTTTTGTATAATTTATGCTTATTTATTTTTGTAATTCAAAATAATTACAAACGATGTTTGTTTGAGAAAAAATAAACATCATTGGCTTTGTCTCAATAATCTCAATCAAATTGAATAATCATTTTTAGATTTTTAGATATTTTATGTTTTATGATTTCTACGCACTTTATAAGATTGTTCGATGTTCTCTCGATTTGTCGATTGATGATATTACATTCAATCTCCTTGGTAACTTACAAAATAATTATCTAGTAAAATTTACCTAATTTTTTAAAGTTTTTAACTTTAGTTTCACTTTATTACATTGTGGCTTTAAACCTCCAAGTATCATTCTTTATTAACTAATTTAATGTTTTAATTTTATAGTATTTCTAGACTTGGTCTTATCTAGAGAAAATAAGCGTGATTGGACTCACCTTGACATACTCCAACCAATTGGATATTAATTTTCATATTTTTTAGAAATTTGGTACTCTTTTTTTGGATTTTTTATTTAAATATATTTGAGAATCAAGATTCTTATACTTAATCTCCATATTGCAATGGAAAGTAATATTCTTACATGATTTATCTCAATTCTTCAAATAGTTTTCTTTGTTTTTGTTAAATTACTATGTAAACTAATTCCATTCACTTGTCACCGTTACAAGTCTTTGATTTTATTGATTACATTGTTTCAATTTAACTCAATTAAGACATTAAATATAGTTACTTAATACTAAAAAATAATGTATTATTTTTTTTTGTCAACTACTATAGTATTTCATAATAATTACAAAGTGAGTTCTCATTGAGACAAAAGAATTATATTCATATTAAGATGCTTTATTCAATTAATTCATTATTTTAATGTTTTTAATTGTTATATTATCTAAATCTTAACAATTTTTTCAAGTTATTTTAATTCATTTGAATTAATAATAGATGATAAAGTTTTTTATTTTCATAGTATGTTCAAAATAAATTTTATCGAAATAATTTAACTTATTTCTTCTAATCTTTCACTTTGGCTTTGTCATATTATCAATTTATCTCCTTTCATATTTAATACATAACCACTTATCACTAAAATAATAATTTATTATTATTCATTTTTATTTACTTTTGAAATTTATAGTAGCCATAAATTTGATCTGATGTAGATGAAACCAATGCCATGAAACTAGTATTAACATCCCATATCCAACAAGTAATTCTTTTTAAATATTTTTAAATATTTACTTTTTGTGTTTTGGAACACTTTATGAAAAAGTATATTACCTATTTTATTTGACTACGAAGAATATTGCACTCGATCTTATTAGTAAATTTGGATGCTACTTTTTTGTCACAATTATCTCATTTTTTTAAGTTCTATTATTTGATTTTTTTATGATTCTATGAAATTCTAATTCTCCTTTTTTGTGGCTTTCATATACATTGCTTTGTTTATATTATAACACTTATATTTATCTTATTTTCATAAGTATTTAACTAATGTTGTTATTATTACTATTTATTCTTAATTGCTTTTGTGAAAATATTAATTCTAAAAACAGTGTGATCGTGAAAAAAACACAATTTTGGACATGTCTCGATGATTTGTATACCCATAAATATACAATTTTATATTATTTATTATTTTAATTTCAAGGTTTTTGTCACAATATGGAAAATATTTTTGATCTTAATAGATCTAATGTTTGTGGAGGTTATACTCACTCTCTTTTATCTATTTGAATGAAAATTTCCCATTGAATTTATCCCATTTGTTAAAATTTTTTTGTTTGATATTGTTTTGTTACATTCTAATTCTAAACCTCCTTACATGTGCCTTTCATGCTACTTTGATTTTGTTGAATTTTATTGCTTTAGTTTAACTTATTTCAAATTTAATATATATTTGTTTTAATATTAAAATAAGTATTTACTATTATTGATGCTTATTTTCTTTAGTAACTCCTAAGAATTTTAAATGTGGTCTAATCAAGAAAAAATAAATGCCATTACACTTGTCTTGAAGAGCTCTGTACTATTAAATATTAATTTTTATATCGTTTATGAACATTTAATTTTTGACGGTTTCTTTTTTATGAGATATTTTGATTTGTACATGATTTGATGATAAAAGAAGGTTATATTAGATCACCATAATATCTTGGAATTCAACTTTGTCATGCTACTTCTCTAATTTCTTATTATTTTTTATTTTATTTAGTTATATTACTTCAAAAGTCTAATTCATCTCTTGGTTGACATTTACATCACTTTCATTTGGTTATATTACATTTCTTCACTTTATGTCAATTTATTTTTAATATAAATTGTTTAATATTAAAGTAATAATTCATTATTATTTATCTTAATTTTTTTGTAATTGAAAGTCTATTCAAAGGAGGTATCATTTAGATTAAATAAATGTCGCTGGAGTTGTATTGTTGAGGTTTGCTCAATTAATATTTATTTCTATATTTTAAAAATTTTTTTCAACAATTTTTTAAAATTCTTTGTGGCAATTCTATTCATACATGATTTGATGATTAAGGATGTAAGACTAGATCTAAACAGTATCTTATAGTGTACTCTAGCATATAATTTATCTAATTCGAACAAGTCTTTCACATTGATTTTTTTATATCACAAATTTCAAAATGTCCACTTGTATAATCGTGACATCACTTTCATTTAGTTAAATTCCATGTCTTAAATTTATGTTATTCCAAATTTAATATATATCTATTTATATTAAAATAGTCATTTTTTAATTTTTAATTTTTGTACATTGGTCATTTGTAGAATTTCTAAGTGATATTTGATGGAGATAAAATAAATGATGTTCAACTAGCCTTGAGGTGCTCCGCCCAATTAAATCTTGATTTTTTATTTTTGAAATTCTATTAATTTATATGGCTATGCAACATTTTATGAGATAACCACATTTGTATGCAATTTAATTACTTATGTCTATCCCTATGAGCCTGTTATTAGACAAAGCTCATTTTAAACCTATAGGTTTTCTTATATAACGATCAATGACCCTAAATAGGTTTCACCTAGCATAAATGGGTTCACAATGACTTCATGAGAAGTTGTAAGAAAAATGACATGCTAAAAAATAGCATAGTTTAAAAAAATTCGTAAATGAAAACATAGATATTTATTTCGTTGAAGTGGTATACATCTCTAATAAAAATGACCCTTTAAAAATATCAATACTAGAGCTTTAAGAGGAGATAAATTAAATATTAAATATTTAAACATATTAGTCATATTATTAGTAATAACTCATTAGAAAAAATAACAACTTATTTTAACAACAAAAATTAAATGGAGAATTAAATAATTATGTTTGGAAATATTCTGTAGAATAAAAACCAATATTAAAGAAACTAAGGTAAATTTGTGACTTGTCGAGTATGTCTTACTAAAAATAAATCATGAGTGAAGAAAATAAAAATATTACAAAATATAATTGTCTAAAAAAATTGCTACTTTTACAATTAACCTAAAAATATATTCTAAACCAGTAAAACTATTTTACATATACCCACGGGAGACTTAGTTATAGATTTTTTAATCACTACGCTACTTTTTTAGGAGACGATTCGGATGGCAATGATTATTTTTCTAATATGCAAAAATATTATAGGATTTAGCTTTAGCTATATATGCTATATTTCTTTATTTTTTTTGGGAAAAGATTGGGGTACCAATTAATAAATTGAAGATATCTAAGACATGTGCTAGATGAATCTTACCTTCTATTACAACCTCAATTCCAAGAATAACTCTAACATTTTCTAAGTCATGGATTGGGTGAATTACACTTCTTAGGGATAAAAGTATCAAGTTATGGTAGTATTACGATAAATACCCCAAGTACTTCCATCATAATAGCTTCAGATTGGCAAACACCAACAAGTCAACCAAGAACAACACAACTAACATCATTTGGAGTAAAAACTTATTATTTCGCATTCTCGAGAAGAATAAGAATCAAAGTAAAAATTGATACCATAGGAGACCTACCTAAATAAAATAACTTCAAAAGCATATTATTTTTGTATGTTTCAATCTTAAGAAATGGCCAAATTGACCAGACAGATGTGAAGTAGATACCATAAATGAATTAAATAAATTTTTTAATAGAAAAAGCTAAATAACTCTTTCATAATTTGAAATTCTCATATCCATAAGATTTTAAGCAAATGTTATAGGTCAGAAAAAATTTAAATATGTAATTAATATAATTCATCAAATCATCTTAGGAATAGACCATAATCAAAAACATAGATTTTTGTAGGTTGAAGTTATGCAAGATTTAAAATGATTAGAAAAAACTAGTTTCAATGTTATTATACCTTTCAATAAAGTTTACTCAGATCTAACAGCAAAAAAGGTAGAAGTTTTATCGATGTCACATTAAGCAATAAATAGTTTGACAAATTACCGCAATAACAAGGAAACATAATTAGCAAAATACAAAATGAATTAGTATGCTACAATATATCACAAGGATCAATTCTATGATTTTGTTTATCCTTAATTATGTGAAGTAGAAATGTGTGGGATAAGAGGATAATAACTAAATGAAAAGCTTGGGTTTTTTACTAAGATTATGATACCATCATACTATAGTGCTAGATGAGATAATAAATAATGAAGAAGGAACAAATATTATAAAAAAGGTAAACAAAAGAGAAATAAGTTAAAAAGATTCAAAACATCAAAATCACTAGCCAAAAAATATAAGACCTTTATTTGTAGAGAAATAAGTCATTTTCTTAATCAATGTTGAAATAATACTATAGATAGATAAAGATTAGACATGTAAATAGAAGTAGACATTTAAGAAGGATGTGATATTGTAAGCTTAGTAAAGTAATGGATCAAAGTCTGATAGTGATATTATAGTTGTTTGGATGAGGAAATTAAGTTAGAACATATAATCCAAGAGCTTTTAAAAATGATTATAGAAAACCCATGGAATTTTGATCAATATACCAAATATCTCCTTAGAAGTTATAATTTTATGAAAGTAGAAGTATGCAGTGATCATGAATTTGAAGGTTATAAAATAACCACTAAATAATGTCTAATGAATGTCAAAAATATTTAGTCACGAATCACAGAACAAATTATGAAAAGTTTAACCAAACTTTTTGGATGTTTTATGTAGTAAAATGTTGATAAAATATGACAAAAAATTTGATGAAGTTTGAGGTCGATTAGAAAACAATTTAAAATTTGTGAACAAGATAAATCTTGAAACTATCAAATAATTACATATTAGAATAAAATTACTAGAGTTAGAGCTATCACAATATCGGAGTAAAAGAAAAATGCCACTTAAAAATAATAGTACTTTAAAACTAGAAAAGTTTCTGAATTATATAGAATTTAAGTTCTTCAATACAAAATATATATATGTAATAATCATTTAATACTTTTATTTTAAGATAGACATTGCAACACATACTTTGGTATAATAGATATTTGAGCATCATTTAGTTATGCAAAAATAAGAAAGATTCTACTTAATAAACTGTAGCACCTACATACTAATTTAAAATGTTAGACACTTCAAGATATGAAAGAATCGTACAGAAAATTCTATCCAATTGCCATATAAAATTTAACCAACAAAAGTTTCTTATGCAAAATAACATAAGTAAAAAAATTCAACAAATTATAAGTTATAATTTGAATGAATTTTATAAAGAATTTACAAGGGGCTATAACTTTCAAAGATGATGGATGAATAATTTTAAAAGATTCAACTCCAAATTATCGAATCCATTAGTGGAGTCTTAACACATATTAGAAGAGCCAAAGGATTTTAGCTTTGAAGATGACATAAAAAAACTTTTGTTTTAAATATGTACAAAAACAACAATTTGTTAGCATAATATGTGTTTGAATAAGACCAAATGTGGTAGAAATAAAAGAATTACTAATTATACAAAAAAAAAGTCCTTTGAAACATTAAAGCAAAAACTAGACAATATGTAAATTAGAAATAATAAACCTCATTTTCGTCTTTAAATTGAAATTACTAGAGGACAATGTTAAAGAGTTGGAGAATAAGAAATTTACATTAAAGAATTATAAAAATTAGGATTATTAAGTGAATGTAGCAGCCCTTAGCAAACTGCTACTTTTGTAGTTAAAAAAAATTCTGAAGGAGTACAAAGTAAAACAACAATGCTATTTGATAATAAATGATTAAATCATGTATTATAGATGACAGCTATGTAATACCTAGCAAAGCAAATATACTACATAAAAATGATAATAATATTATAATAAATTTGACAAAAAATAAAGGCTTTTGTAGGTAGAATTGCACAAAAAAAGTATACAATGGATAGCATTTATATTTCTTAAAGGGCATTATAAGTAGTTATTAATGCCCTTTTGATTGAAATTTGTGCCATCTATATTTCAAAAAAAATGGACAACTTTTTTAAAAACATAAGAAAATTCATAGGTAATTACATGGAATGTATCCCTATCATTTGTTCTGAACCACTCACTCATTTTACCTATTCAAAACTTTTTAAATATGGTTGTAAGAAGGTCTAACCTTATCAAAATAGAAGATTGAAGCAAACAAATGATATATTAACTTCTAAAGAAAAAAATTCGAAATAAAAACATAGAATTACAAGATCATATAAGTAATTCTATTGTAAAAATGAGAAATAATTTTGCAAATCCTAATGATATCTAAAGTTTTTTTTTGAAAAACATAATTATGCTAGATTTTTCATTTCTCATTTTGCCAAAGTTGTAGATCCTATAAATGCAAAAACTAGGTTGAAATGCAGATGATTCTTTAACAATCAAGATATCGCATTGGTAAGAAGGAAAAAAAAAACCAAATAATTAGTTGTTTTATGGTTACCTCATCAAGATACCTCCATAATAGTCGAACAAGGTGGATGCCTAGAATATTGAGGAAGTATATCGAAATAGAAAAATAATAGGAAACCATCAAGGAAAGATAATGTTTTATGTACATGTCCTAGCAAACTTTATAAAATTAATTACCATATATGTTAAACTTTACTATATTTTGTGCCTTACAAAGCTTTTAAATATTTTTAAAAAATAGAAGAGAATTACTAATGGGACTGGTTCGAAAGTAATCGTGGAATTTTTCAAAAAAAGAAATCATTAAAAATTAGCCACAAATAGTTGGCAATTATTTATTTATTTTATTGTTAATATTGTACGTAAAATATTCATTAAATGTATAATTGAAGAGACAGGATTTTAACATATCTCATCTACCACATACTTAGGGAAAACCTATCATTAAATGGCCATTAAGGAAATAAAATAGATAATGAGCAAACAAATGGCCACAAAAGCCTTAAATTACCATTATTAATTGCCATTTTTAAACAAAATCACTTTTGGGCCTCTGAAACTCAACAGATTTCCTTAGAATTCAAATTTACAATACATATTTGAGCATCTGGTTGATGAGGTCCACAAGTACTGATTGGATGATCAATCAAATACTACACAAAAAATAGAATTTATGTTTATATACAATGGATGTTTTTGCTTGTAACTTTTCTTACATAGTCTATTAATGAAACACCTTCCTTGCTAATAAGAAACCTTTCTGCCCCACATAAAGGAGTAACAAGATAGCAAAATTTTAAATTAGATAAGGAAAGATGCTATTGGATGAATTATTTAAAGAGATCCATAATATAATATTGCTTATGGGAAAAAATAGGAAATAGGATGAAATATTTTGCCAACAAAAAGTAGCAAAGGTTATCAAATTTGTATAATGTACAACCCTATGAAGTCTCTCTAGTGAAATAAAGGATTTTCCAATATGTTCTTAAACACAACATGAAAAAAAGGCAATATATTGCAAAGTTTTTTCTAAATAAATTTCCTTAGAAAATATTCTACTATAGAAGAAATACTTGTATGTGTCTTAACATTTCGGACACCAAGAATTCTTGGAAATATTGTGAGTTGATGATGACCCTATGTATAGATTCTGCTACCTTAAAATTTTCATCATGGAAAGAAAACATGGTTCTTACTAAAAAGCTTATTTTTATTAAAAGTTTAAGAATGAAATTCATTTGGAAGATCATTATCACAAAAACAATGCAAGTTAACATTTTTTTTTGCAATTAGCATAACAGTGGAAATATTCAATGTTGTAAATGACACAATTAAGTATCAAAAAGACCAAAAAGAACAAATATAGTGAAAGAGAAGTTTTGTATTTGTAATTAAAGTTGATAAATCCTTTTTAATTGGAAATTAGCTTCTTTGTGAAGAAACAGGAGAAAAAAATTTTGGGAACAAATATTGTTCGATAAAATGCATTTATGGGACTTTCTTAGGGAAAAAATAATAATCACAAAGTTTTAGATCCTTTTTATAACAATAGTATCGATTTGGAAATAATCAAGGAGGGCAATTTTAATATTAACTTTGGGGATTCAAAAGTTATGATACATATAATATACCTTATTTAAAAAATTTTATAGAGCTTGCAAATATAGGAATCTCCCTTAAATTTGATAATATTGAAAATAAAAGTGAGGGATCATAGGATTAGGCATTTGAGCTCATCCAAACAAGTGGTAATAGACCAACTAAATGTCTTAATTGGAATAAAATTAAGTTTTATGAGCTGTAAAGTTCACATGTGTAACATGTTAATCATTCGTTTAATAGTTTTACATTCTTGTTTTATGGTGCTCAATCATAGGATGATTGTTTTGGTGAGAAGCTTGTTCTAAATAATTGTTCTCGTTAGAAGCAATCCACACTTGCTACTCAGCGCTCTACCTTTTTTCTATACTTTTTGATCATTTTGGTATCAAAAAAGAGTTATTGGTCCCCATAAAGTTTTCCTTAAATTCCTTCATAAAGAAGCCTGTATCCTTGGAGATGGAATTCATATTCCTTTAAGTCTATATTGTTGGCAGTTTCTTATTTCATTTTATGCATCAAAAGAGAATGGCCATGATTCTATCATAACAACATTTGTTAATGGTATACTTCTATATACATGATTAAATGATCTCTATCTACTGTATTATTTTTTTATTAATTAGCAAAAAGTCAATTTTCACCACAAAATAAATAGATATGGTTTAGTCATTTTTGTTTTAATGATAGATATGATCTACTGGACATGCTTTGAGAATGAATTTGCAAAACAAAGTCCCCCAAAAG
Organism: Vanilla planifolia; assembly: GCA_023846275.1. NCBI lineage: Eukaryota > Viridiplantae > Streptophyta > Magnoliopsida > Asparagales > Orchidaceae > Vanilla > Vanilla planifolia. Next base: position 242,345 of record JAIUJO010000396.1, on the reverse strand, counting down.
CTCACCATATCATCTACATAACTACCTATGAATTTTATAAAAGATTTCTATTTTTTAAATATAGGCCTTATTAGGATCGTAATTAAGGAATTTCATTGAAGAGACTAATGTACAAAAACAATAATAACCTTAATGACACCTCTAAAACAAATATTAGATGAAGTGTAATAACAAGTTTTGCAATGGACATGAATGATTATGGCTTTTACATGTCATTTTTTTAGTATATTGATATGCAAAATTTTTATAGAATTTACCACATTTCTTTAATTTTGTTTCTATGATTTTATTATATTACCATGAAACTCTAATTCTACTCTCATGTGACTTTTATATTACTTTGGTATTGTTATACTATGTTACTTTAATTTATCTCATTTTTACAGTATATATTTACTAAATATTAAAACAACATTTATTAATATTTAAGTTTCATTTCTTTGGTAGTTTATAGAAATTCCTAACAAGGTTCGATGGGGAGAACAAATATCGTTGTAGTTATCTTGATAAGTGATATACAAATAATTTTTTTTATATTTTAAAGACTTTTAAGGTTTAGATTTCTGCAAGCCTTATGGAGTATGTTGATTCTCACCTAATTTTAAGAATAAGGATATTACACTTAATCTCCTTAGCATCTTCTAGTGTAGCTTTATATACAATATTTTTCAATGTTCAAATCTTTGACTTTGATTTTGTTATACTACTATGAAACACAAATGCCCTTCTTGTGTCATTTTCACAATGCCTTGATTTTGTTATATTACATCGTTTTAATTTAATAATATTTTTAATTTTATCTTTATCTATTTAATTTTAAAATAATATTGTTTTAATTTTTCTTATTTACTTTCTTTGGTGCTTTGTAATATTTCTATTATTGTTTTGATGGAGATAAAATAAACGTTAGGGTGCATCATGAGAAATTGTAAACTACTACATAATTTAACAACCAATAAAGTTACCCTTTATCCACTTATTATTTTTGAATGTAAATTTCTTTAGTAATTTATCTCATTCCTACAACTTTTCACTTTAATTTAATTAAATATTACAATGTAAATCTAAATCTTTGATGATATGATTTTTACATCACATTCAAATGATAACATTACTTTGTCTCAATTTATATTATTATAGAATTAATATTTATTTACTTAATATTAAACAATAATTTATCATTTTTTATAATTAGTTATTCGGTACTTCATAGTATTCCAAACAAGGTGCGATCAAGATAAAGTAAACATTGATCAACACATCAACTGGCTTTTATCAATTAATTATTAAATTTTATATTTCTTAATACTTTAATTTCTTGGCTTTTAACAAACTTCACAAGAGAGTTTTATTGGCATAAGTGCAATCACATGAGGATGTATAAGTAGATATCCTTAATGTCTGTGAATGTAGCTTTCCTACTTAATTTATGTAAATTATTAAAAGTTCTTATCTTTGTTTTACTATATTACTTTGAAACTCTAATTCTTCTCTAATGTGACCCTAGAAATGATTTTTTTTATTTGCTTGCACTACTTTAATTTACATTAACTCTTCCACGGCTTATTATAACAAAATATCAAAATAATAATTTATGGTTTTTTATTATTATTTCCTCTCGTAATATAGAATAATTAAATACAAAGTCTTATTGACTTGAAACCATCGCCATTAGCCTTATCCCGACCAGTGCAATCAATGAAGTACCCATTTTTACATTTTTAGATTTTTTATTTTGTTGCCTTTTGTCTTGTCTTTTGTTTGATTTTCTTAGTATCTTGGAATATAATTTTTAGCAACAATTAATGTATTTCTTCAACTTCTTTGCTTTGATGTTGTTATATTATTATGTGACTCAATTTCTCCTCTCTTGAAATATTTGTAATTTAACCTATTTTACTTTAATTTCAATTTACTTAATATTAAAATAATATGCTTTTACTATTTGTGCTTATTTAAATTCATAATTTATAGTAACTAAAAATGAGGTTTGATTGTGGCAAGGAATATCATGAGGCTCACCTCAGCGAGATCTATTCAAATAGATATTTGGTTTTCATTTCTATAAATTTCATTTACTAAACTTTTAATTAAACATTTCTTTGTTATTTTTTAAAATATTTATTTTTGAGGATTTTAGCAAGACATTTGGTACACTTAATCTCTTTACTACCTTTTAATGATATTTTTTTATACAATTTAGCTCATTTCTTAAACTTTTCTGCTTTCAATTTATTGCACTATTATTAATCACAAACACTTCTCTAGTGTTTGCTTTACATTGATCTAATTTTGTTATATTATATTACTTTAGCTTTAATATACATCTAGTTAACATTAGAATTATATTTTTTTATAATTTATGATTGTTTAATTTTTCTAATTTGTTGTAATTACAAATTTCATCTAATTGCTAAATAAAATTATTCATAAATTTTGATAATTTTTTAACGTTTGTTCTAGATTTTTTATACACTTTATGAGAATTGTTTATTCGAAAATAATTAAACAATAAAGAAAATTACAGTTGATACTTTTTGTATCTTGGAAAGCTGCTTTATCATATAGTTTAACTATTTTCTTCACATGTTTTACTTACACATCATTATATTTCTATTTAAGTCTATATCTTTTGTCGTTTAAATTTTTCATTTTGTTTCCTTTTTTATTATACACAGCTTACGTTAATCACATTTTTAATTTCATTATAAAGTTACTTAAATTAAAGTCATACATTATTATTATTTTTCCTATTTACTATGTTAACATTTTTTTAAAATCTAAATGAGGCATAATTGAAGCAACTAAAATGCCATTGGACTCATCTTGATATATATTATCCAATTAAATATTTGTTTCTAAATTTTTTAATATTTAATTTTCTATAGATTTGATGCATTTTACTAGACATTTTTTTGTACCTAATTTAAAATCATGGTCCTTATATTCAATCCCATTGGTATCTTGAAATTCAACAATACTATAGAATTTGGCCCATTTTCTTTAAAATTTTTAGCTTGATTAAGTTGTATCACTGTGAAATTATAAGTCTTTTATCGTGTGACCTTTTACAATGTTTTAATTTGATCTTAAAGCATTGCTTTAGTTTATCTTTGTTTAGCTTTAATAAAAATCTGCTTAAAATTAAAAAAATAGTTTATTATTATATATGAAAATTTAAATTGTAATTTGTGTTAATTCTTAATAAGGCCTTATATAGAAGAAATAGATATCATTACAATCATTCTACTGTTTAAACTTTTTTTACTGGGAATGTTGATGTGTACTTCACTTGACAATTAAGGATGCTACATTCTACGCCATTAGTATCTTAGAATAAAATTTTTCCATATAAATTAACTCATTTCTTAAAATTTTTTCTTAAATTTGTTAATATTACCATAACTCTAAATCTTTGATCATGTGCGTTTAAATCACTTTAATTTGGTCATATTTCATTACTTCAATTTTATTCATTTTAAATTTAATATTTCTCTATTTAATATTAAAATAATAATTGGTTAGTGTTTATTATTTTTACTTTGTTAATTCATGATAGTTTTAAATTAGTTTTGATGGAGGCAAAAAATGTCATTAGACATATCTCAATATGCTTAATATAATTAAATTATCATTCTTATCTTATTTCATAATGAAGGACACTATTCTTGCTCTCTTCAGTATTATGGAATATAACTTTCTAGTATACTTTTTCTATTTTTCCAGTTTTTTAGTTTGATTTTCTTGTAATTCTATGTAACTCTATATGTTTTTCTCTCACGTGACCATTACATCACTTTGATTTCATTAATTATATTAAATAAATTTATCTCAATTTAGATATAATATATAAATATATAATAAAACTAACTTATTATTATAGTTTATGTTCATTTGTTGTTGTAGTTCATAATAATCAAAAACATGATTTGATCGACACATAAACAAACATTGTTAGACTCGTCTCATTGAGTTATATTTAAACAAATATTTACATTTTTTAATATTTTATATTTTTTCAACTTGGTAAATTTTATAAGAATGTTCTTGTGGATCATTTTAACATCTTAGTTTGCAACTTTATCATATTTTTACTTTATTTCTTTAGTTGTTTGCTTTGATTGTGTTTTCTTACCTTGTAACTCTAAATCTTTTAACATGTGACCACTATGTCATTTTCATTTGGTGAAATTTCTTTGACTTAATTTATCTCATATCAGTTTAATGTAAGTTTACATAATATTTAAACAAAAATTTTGTATTTCTTTTGTTTACTAGCTTTATTTAATTGATGTAATTATGAACGAGTTATTTTCTATTTTTTTGAAATGCTTTATGAGTCATTTCAAATAATAGCTTATTGGACATTCAAGGATCTTACCTTTGATTTCCTTACTAGCTTGGAATGAAATTTTCCTATGCAATTTATCTTTTTCTTCAAATTTCATAATAACTCCAAATGAAGTTTCTTCAAGCTCTAATCTCTTCTTGTGTAAACTATACAACCCTTTGATTTAGTTATATAATAATTCTTAGTCTTATCCCATTTCTAGTTCAATATATATTCACTTAATGTTAAAAAATAATATATAATTATTTATACTTATTCACGAGGGTAATTCATAGTAATTTTACATAAGATAGATTAAGACGACAAACTTCATGTGACTTGTCTCAATGATCCCTACCAAATGAAATATTTATTTTTATATATTTAAGTACTTTATTTTCTATTGTTTTTACTTACTTTATGAGATATTTTAACTTTTACTAACTTAACAATTGAGTTATAATAATTTTTTTATTACCTTGGAATCTAATGTTCTCTTAGTACTATGCATATTTCTTCAAATATTTCTTATTTGATTTTCTTATGTACTCTATAAATCTAAATCTTCTAATATGTGTTACATCCCTTTGATTTGGTTGTATCATATTACCTTAATTTATCTTTCTTTTACTTTAATAAATATCAACTTAATATTAAAATAATAATATATTATTATTTATGTTTATTAAGTTTTTAATTCATAGTAATTAAATAAATTTTATGGAAAATTAAGAAATATCATTGACCTAATCTCGATGAGAACTAACAATTAAATAATTATTTTAATATTTTTAATTTTTTTAATGCTTTTGCATGCTTTAGAAGTTATTTTCATTTGAACCAAATTTGATAATCAGGAATGTTGCACCAAATCTCCTAAATATCTTGGAAAGTAAATTTGTCATTCAATTTATCTAACTTTTTAATTTTTTTCTTTAATTTGGCTATTTTACTTTGTAACTCCATATCTTATCTAGTGTGCCATAAAATCACTTTGAAATAAAATTAAATATTATATTTTAAATATATTATTTTCTATGGTTTTATCATAAATTCTGAGTATTTTCAATTCATACCTTATTTGTCTTTTGAGGATCTTATCTTTGATCTCCTTATTACCATTGCATGCAATGTTTTGGTAAGGTTATCTATCTTTGTCAAATTACACCATAATTTCAATAAAAGTATATCCAAACTTTAATTCACCTCTTGGGTGAACTTTGCATCCCTTTGATTTAGTTATATTATAATTTTTCAATTTCTCTAATTCCAAGTTTAATATATGTTTACTTAATATTGAAATAATATTTTCTTACTATTTTCCAATATTTGCAAGCATAATTCATAGTAATTCAAAATAAATCCTTATGGAGACGATAAACTTCATTGGAGTTGGCTCAAAGAGCTCTTCCAAATTAATTTTTTATTTTTAATATTTTAAATCTTTATTTTCTTCTGTTTTGGTGTACTTTATTGGACATTCTAATTCATACATAATTTGACCATTAAGAAGGTTAGACATGAACTATTTAATACCTATGAATGCAAATTTTCATATTATTAATCTTATTGATTCAATTTTTTTTCTTTGATTTTTTTATATTACTTTGTAGCTCCAAATCTTTTCATATGTGTTACATTAGTTTTATTTGGTTATGTTACATTACTTCAATTTACCTTAATTTAACTTTTATAAATATCATATTAATATTAAAATAATATTTCTCATTATTTGAGTTTATTTAATTTTTTATTTCATAATAACTACAAATGAAGTTTGACGAAGAAGAAAGAAACATCATTGTACTCTTCTCAATATGCACTAACAATTAAATATTTATTTTAATAATATTTTTTTATTTATTCTTTAGGGTTTTATTACACTTTTGAAGTCATTTTGATTTGCCCAAAATTTGATGATCAAGGATGCTACACCAATTCTCATCACTATATTGGAATTCATTATTTTAATGAAATTTATCTTATTTTTCAATATTTTTTCATGGATTTAGTTATATTATATGGTAATTCTAAATCTTCTCTTATCTTACCTTTAAATCACTTTGAGTTGTTTATGTAATATTTCTAAAATTTATCTTATTTTAACTTAAATATATAAACACTTAATGTTAAAATAATATTTTATTATTATTTACAATTATTTGATTTATTAATTCATAGTAATTTCAAATGTTGACAGATCACGACAAAACAAATGTCTATAGACTTGCCTTGATGAGTTATGTTTAGCTTAATATTCATTTTAATGAGATATTTTGATTCTTATAGTATTTTAAAATGATGCTGCTACACTAGTACTCCACATTAGCATACAAAGTAGCTTTGCCATATAACTTATCTGATTTCTTAAAAGTTTCTGCTTTTGTTCCCTTATATTTTTATGGGAACATAATTCTCCTCTCACAAGACCTTTAACACACTTTGATTTTCTTATATTAAAATTATTTAATTTATTCACTCAACTTTAATAAATATTTAATTATAATTAAAATATTTTTTTATTTTTGGATTTAATTTTTGTGGTAATTCATAGTAATTGAAAAAAAGATCTAAGACAACAAATAGTATTTGACTCATCTTGTTGAGCCCTTTGTAATTTTTTATTCAATTAATGATCTAGGATGTTACACTCAACATCCATAATATCTTGGACTACAAATGTCTCATAACTTATCTCATTTCTTCAAATTATTTTTTCAATTTTGATATATTGGTATATTATTATAAATCTCCTCTCATATCACCTTTATATCACAATGATTTAGTTATATTTTATTACATTAATTGATCAAATTTTAGGTTTAATATATATTTTTTAAAAAAATTATAATAATAGTACATTATTATTTATGCTTATTTACTTTTGTATTTACTATAAGTCTAAATTATGTCTTATTGGGACAAAACAGAAGTTGTTGGACTCATATTGACAACCTTTATCAAATAACCATTCATTTTTTAATTTTAAGTATTTTATTTTATAGATCTTTGGCATTGTTTATGGGAAGTTTTTAATCAAACATGATTTGGTCAATGATGATATTAGATTTTATGAAACTTTAAAGTTTTGCTAGTGTGACTTTTACATTGCCTTGATTTGGATTTATGACCTTGCTTTATTTTGTGCAATTAATTAGCTTTATTTTATATTTAATAAAAATAAAAAAAATAATTTTACTATTATTTATGGTTACTCCATTTGTAATTTCAAGACTACAAACTTTGTTGGACTTGTCTTGATGATCTTTGTCTCATTAATTTTAAATTTTTGTGTTTTGACAATCTTTATCAGTCATTCAAATTTGAACTTAATTTGGATTGACGAAGTTACACATGACTTCCTTAATATCTTGGAATGCATCATTCTAATACCATTTAATTATTTTTTCAAATCTTTTATTTTAATTTAATTATATTATTATAAAATACTAATACTCAAATATTGGACCAACTTATAACATCCATTTTGGGATATTATATCACTTTAGTTTGTCTTAATTGAACATTGAAATATATTTACTTCTCATTAAAATAATGATTCATTATCATTTACTATTGTATTCTTTGGAAATTTGTAGAAATTTTGAATGAGTTTCAATGGAGATGAAACGGGTTTTGTTGGACTAATCGCAATGTGCTTTGTCTTTTTAAATATTTATTTTTATACTTTAACTTTTTTAATTATTATGCTTTTTCATAATTGATGAGATAATTTGATTTTTGCTAGAATTAATGATAGTGGATGTTATACTTCATCTTTTTAGTATAATGGAATGCAACATTCTTGCATACTTTTTGCCTTTTCTTTGAATTTCTTGCCTTTCTTTTATTTTATTACCATGAAACCATAACTATTGTCATATGTTACAATTATGTCATTTTATTGAACTATATTGCCTTTATTTTATATTATTCCAAATTTATTATGCCTTTACAAAATATTAAAATAATAATTAACAATTATTTATGATTGTCAATTTTTTAATTAACAATAACTCCAAATAAGATCTGATTAAAATGAAACAAACATCAATGAACTCATCGTAATGACCTCTTTTCAATTAAATATTAAACTTTTTTACTTTTAAATATTTTATTTTCTAATTTTTTAACACATTTTATGTGACAATTTCATTCACATCTTATTTGATCATTGATATTGTTGTCCGCAGATTTCATAGTATCTACAAATGAAAATTTCCTTTATAATTTATATGATGTTTTCAAACTTTTTGTTATGAATTGGTTATATCATTACATATTTCTAATTTTTTAGCTATGTGTGCTTTATATGTTTTTCATCTTGATATATTGCATTATTTTAATCATACTTATTTAAATTTTAATTTGAAGTTGTTTAACATTAAAATTACAATTCATTACTATTTATGCTAATTTACAACTACAATTCACAATAGCTCCAAAGAAGGTCTAGTCCAAAAGAAACAAATGTTGGACTTGACTCATTTTTATATTTTTAAATATTTCCAATTTGGTTATTTTGGCAAGCTTTATAAGGATGTTTTTTTCACACCTTATTCAATGATTGCGGATGTTTTATTCACTCCCTTTAGTATCTTAGAATGTAGCTTTGTTGTATAATTTCTCATTTTTCTATTTTTTCTTTCATTTGATTCTATTACTATGAAGCTATAGTATTTTTTTGTGTTACTCTTACATCAATTTCATTTCGTTATGCGTTGGTTGAAATTGTCTTGTTAGAATTTTAATAGGCATGTAAATAATAATAAAGTTAAACAATATTATTATTTATGGTTAATGACATTAGTAATCCACAGTAACTCCAAATGAGGTCTGATATGATGAAGCGAAAATAGTTAGTCTTACGTCGATGAGTTCTATCTAACTAAATATATATTTTATATTTATAAGTGTTTTATTTTATGAGGTTTTTGAATGTTTTACATGTTATTTTTAATTTCTACATCATTTAATAATCAAGGAAGCTACAATTCATCTCCTTAATATTTTACAAATGAACTTTCCATTACAATTTATCTCATTTCTACAAATTATTCGCTTTCAATATGTTATATTACGACGTAAGCATAAATCTTTTACATTGTGACCCATACATCACAGTAATTTGGTTATATTACTTTCTGTTGATTTATATTATTTTATCCCTAATATACATTTGTTTAATATTTAGGGAATAATTTTCTATTATATATGCTTACTTATTTCTTTTAATTCACAGTAATTCCAAACATAGTCTAATAAATGCAAAAGAAATCATCATCAAGCTCATCTTGATAAGCTCTACCAAATTAAATTTTCAATTTAAAAATTTAAAATATTTTTTATCTTCTAGAAATTTATCATACTTTAAGAGTGAATTCAATTCATACTTGGTATGTAAATTTCACTTACTCCTCTTGATGACCTTTATCTAATGGAGATAAAGTTAGTTTGGTATGCTTGATGAGGTCTTTCTATTAGTACAAGATATGATGAATGAAGATGTTATGCTTGATATCTTTTCTTTTTACAAAGAAACTTTCTCTTATAATTTATCTAATTTTTTGAAATTTTTTATTTTTTTTCTTACAATATTTGGTAATACTAAATGTCATCTCATCTAAACTATACATCGCTTCAACTTGGTTATGTTATATTTCTTTGATTTATCTAAATTTTGTTTCCATATATTTTCTCTTAATATCATTATTTATTTTATACTAATTTAATTTGTTAATTCCAAGAAATTTTAAATGAGGTGCGATAGAGAAGAAAACAAAAATCATTCCACCCATTAATATTTTTTTTTCAAATTTTTTGCTTCAATTTCTTATATTGCTATGTAACTAAAAATATCATTTCATGTTGCTATGGATCACATTAAGTTTTTCCAGCTGGATCACTTTAACTTAACTCATTAAATTTTTACTATAAATTTAATTAATGTTAAAAGATTATTTATTATTATTTTTACATATTTACTTTGGTAACTAGAAATAAGTTCAAATGAAGTGTAATCATGATTATGGAAATATTGTTGAACTCATCTCAATGGGTTTTATGAAATTAATTAATTAGTTTAATATTTTTAATTAGTCTTTTTTGTTGTTTTGTCACATTTTACTTGATATTTAAATTATTATGTGATTGACATTTAGGGACATTACCCACAATCTTCATTATACCTTGTAATGGAAAATTTTCATATAGCTTATCCAATTTTCGTTGAATTTTGTTGCTTTATTTTATTATTTTGTTATGTAACACTTAATATCCTCTTGTGTGACCTTTGTCATTTAGATTTGGTTCTATTGTATCACTTCAATTTATTTTATTTCAATTTTGATATATATTTACTTAATATTAAAATGATAGTTCATTATAATTTATGATTATAATGATTGGCAATTCACAATAAATCTAAAAAATTAAACAAGAACAAATAAACACATTAGACTCATCTCAATGTACTTTATCTAGCTAAAAGTTCATTTTTTAGTTTTAAACTATTTTTAGTTTCTCAGGTTTTGGTATGCTTTCTAAGGCATTTCAATTTGTACCTAATTTGTTGACCATGGTTGTTGCACTAGATCTCTTTAATATATTTGAAAATAATTTTGTTGTGTAACTTATCTCTTTTATTGAAATTTTTATCTTTCATTTTGTTGCATAATAATGTGATTGTAAATCCACTCTCTAGTTATGACTTTATTATTTTAATTTGGTTATATTATATTTTTTAATTTATCTCATTTCATCTCTATCATATATCTACTTAATATTAAAATAATGATGTATTAATATTTATGCATTTTTGCTTTAGTAATTTATAACAATTCCAAATAAGGCATTATAACGATAAAACAACCTTTGTTAAACTTGTCTTGGTGGGTTACATCAAATTATGTATTCATCGTTATTATTTTTTAATATCATATTTGTTTATTTTTTTTATTTTTGGATAGTTTATGAGTCATTTTATTTCATAACTAATTTGATGATAAACTATTTTACCATTAATCTTATTGAAAAATTCTACATTCTTATACAATTTGTTTTATTTCTTCTGACTTCTCTTTATTTTTTAGTTATGTTACTATTAACCCTATATCTTTTACAACAAGTCTATTACATTGTTATGCTTTCTAATAGTGCATGTGTTATATTAAACTCGTTTATGTTTTAGTATAAATTTTCTTTAAATTAAAATAATAATTTGTTCTCATTACTAATTTAATTTCTCAATTTGTATTAAATCCAAAAAAAAAAATTAAGATGAAATGGACTTTGTTAGATTTATCTTCGCAAATTCTATCAAATTAGATTATTTTTTAAATTTCTAAAAATTTAATTTTACGGTTTTGGCACATTTAATGAGACATTTTCGTTTGTTTAGTTTTTTATGGGAACGGATCTTACAGTCAATCCCATTATTGTCTCGAAATGCAACTTTACAATAACATTGACCTTGTTTTCTTCAAATGTTTCACATTGATTTTGATAAATTACTATGTAATTATAAATCTCTTATCATGCAATGTTTACATCGCTTTAATCTTGGCATATTACATTGCTTTAATTTATCATAATTTACCTTTAACAAATAATTTAATATTAAAATAAATTTTAAGTTCAATTTTTTTTTATTTCTATTGGTAATTAGTATATAGGTGTTACACTCGTTCTCTTCAATATCGCGAATAAAACTTTGTGATACAATTTATCTCATTTCTTGTAATTATTTTATTTTATTTTGTTACAACATAATGTAACTCTAAATCTGCTTAGATGCATCCTTTACAAAACTTTCAAAAGGCTAATTACATTTGTTCAAAATCTTTTGGTTTAGTTATTGTGTAACTCAAAATCTTTTATGGGGTGACCATTACATCGCTTCCTTTTGGCTAAATTGCATTGCTTCAATTAATCTTATTTGAATTTTACTATAAATTAGCAAAATAGTAAAGTTAGAATTTACTATTATTTATGTTCATTCATTGTGATAATTTTTACTATTTATTAACGAGGTACAATCGAAAGAAACAACAACGTTACAATCATCATGACAAGCACAATCCAATTAAGTATACATTTTTAACTTCTCAAATATTTTATATTATATAGTTTAGACTATCCTTATGATTAATTTTGATTTAGTTTTCATTTGATCATAAACATGTTTCCTTCATTCTACTTAGTGTCTTAAAACATAACTTTCTCCTAAAATTTATCTCCTTTCTTACCTCACTTTATTTATTACCATGTAACCCTAAATCTCTTATTGTATGACATTTGCATCTCTTTGACTTTGTTATTTTACATTACTTCAATTAATATTATTTTCATTTTTAATATTTATTTACATTATTTAAAAAATAATTTATTTTTATGTATTTAAAATTACTTTAGTAATTTGTTGTAATTTTGTAAGAGGTCCAATGGATTTGGAATAGATGTCATTGGACTATGATAGATGACATTTATCAAATTAAATATTCATTTTATGTTTTTAAATATTTTTTGCTATTGTTGTTGCATGCATTATGGGACTTTTATTTGGTACCTGATTGGGTGATCGAGGCCACAACACTCTATCACTAAAATGTCTTAGAAAATTTTTTTCAACAATTAATCTTAAGACTTTAAAATTTTCACTTTGATTATTTTATATCATAATGTAATTCTAAAGCACATTTAATGTGATGTTTACATCACTATTATTTTGTTATTGTTTTACTTATATATTTATCCCATTCCATGTTAAATATATATTTAAGTAATATTAAAAAAGCTACTAATTCATAGTAATTCTTAAAGAATATTGATAAAGGCAAAGTCAATGTCGTTGCATTCATCTCTATATCTATTTTTACATTAATAAGTTTTTTATTTTCTAAGGTTATGGCATACTTTATAGGACATTTTAAAATTGTACTTGATTTGAAGATCAATGATGGTACACTTTACCTATCTAGTATCTTAAAAGGCCTTTTTTCCTTAAAAATTACTTATTTGTTCTAATATCTTGCACTGATTTGGTTATATTGATACAAAACTCTAATTCTCCTCTCGTGTGTGCTTTACATTACATTAATTTGGCAATGTTATAGTGCTTAAATTTATCTTATTTTAGCAATACTAAAAATTTCCATAACTTTGAAATAATAACAAATGATTATTAATTTTTAAATCATTTTATAATTTATAATGATTCCAAATATTAGACTCATCTTGACAACCTCTATCTAATTAAAAATTTATTTATATATTTTTAAAAAATTTACTTTCTAGGATTGACATGTTTTAAGAGTCACTTAAGTTCACGCCTGATTTGGTGATTATGGATGTTACACTCAATCTCTTTATCACCTTTGAAAGAAACTTTTTTATATAATTTATCTCATTTTCTCTAAATTTTTTATTCCATTTGGTTGTATTACTTTTTAATTCTAAATAACTACTCTTATAAATTTTACTTTACATTTATTTAGTTACTTATGTTCATTAATTTTAGTTATTCATAATAATAATAATAGAAAAAGTTTTATTTAATTGATGTAGAGGTGATTGGACTCATCTTTATTAGCTATATAGATTTTACTATTCATTTTTTAAAAAATTATTCTATTAGTTTTAGTAACTCTTATGAAAAATTTTTAATCATACATAATTTTATAATTAATGATTTTACAATTGATCTCTTTAGTATCTTGGATTACAACTTTCCTAAATAGTTTATCTCATTTCTTCAAATTATTTTCTTTGATTTTGATATAATATTATGAAACTCAAATTGTCCATTGGCATGACCTTAACATTTTCATGATTTTCTTATATTACATTGTTTCAATATCTTTATAACTAGATTTATTATATATTTATTAAAAATAAATAAATTTTTTTTAGTATTTATGTTTCATTTCTTTCATAATTTGTTATAATTCAAACAAAAGATTGAAAAGTTGGAACAAATGCAGTTAGACCTCATTAAAATGGCTTTAACAAATTAAATATATATTTTTTAATATTTTAAGTATTTGTTTTTTGGAGTTTAGGTATGCTTTCTTGTACCTTTGGATGGAGTTTTCTCATATAATTTTTCTCATTTATTTACATATATCTCTGTGATTTGGTTATATAATTATAAAACTCTAAATCTACTCTCATTATGGTTTTTACATTAGCTCCATTGGGTTATATGACATTATTTTAATTTGATTGCCTTTCAGTTTTAACATTCTTTTACTTATTACAAAAATGTTAAATTTTTCATCTTTTATTCTTATTAACTTTGGGAATTTCTAATAATACTTAAGAAGGTAAAATAGAGATAAAATAATCATCATTTCACTTTTTATGGAGTTGTTATGAATTACCAATTTAAATAAGGATAAATATTAATAAAGTATTATTTTAAAATTTTATAAATATATATCAACCAAGAAATGTAAAATTTGAAGTAATATAATTTCAAGAAATAAAAGTGATGCAAATAATACATTATGGTTCAACTTTATTTTATAGCAATAAAAAAAAGCAAAGCAAAACTTTTAAGGGAATGAGATAAATCATACAAAAAGTAATATTAATGACACAAATAAGATTCATAATAGCAACGATGATCAACAAATCTGGTACTAGTGAAAATACCTTCTTAGCCATGTCAACACTTTAAAAAATAATATGTTAAAATATAGAGAATTTTTTTAAAATGTATAGAGTTTTTAAGGTGTATCCAATAATATTAATTTTGTCTCAAGTAGACCTTGTTTGGAATTTTTGCTAATTACCAAATTTGTATTCTAAAATAGTAAATAGATGGAGTGTAAAATCATCAATCATCAAATTTGACATATATTTAAAATGCTCATAAAACATGACAAATTCTTATGAAAATAATATTTAGAAATATAGAAATTAAAATTTTATTAGATATAGCTAATCGAGACAAGTGCAGCGACATTTACTTCATCTAAATTTGACCTCATTTAGGACTACAACTTGTTACCAAAAATTAATAATCAAGACAAATAATTAATTTCTACTTTAAAAATGAGTAAACTAATAGTATTCATGAAATAAGAGAAGTTGAAGTGTTGTAATTTGAACAAATAAAATCAATTTAAAGGTCACCTTAAAGTACATTGACTATGCATATTAATACAACAAAATCAAATATAAAAATTTGATGAAATGAGATAAATTGTAAAAGAAACTTATATTTAAAGGTGCTAAGAAGTGTGACATCCTTGATAATCAAATCATGTATGAATAAAAATATATCATAAAGTATGGAAAAATAATAGAAGATGAAATATTCAAACAATATTAAAATAAATATATAATTGGATAGAGCTTATCAAGATGAGTTCAACAATAATGGTTTCATGTTAATTTAACCATATTTCAAATTATAAGAAATTACTAAATTAAATAACGATAAATAATAACATAGTCGATGCAATGTAATATAACCTAGTAAACCAATACTAAAGATACATTTTATGAGATTAGTATTACATAGCAATATAATCAAAGAAGTTCTAGAATTTGAAGAATTAAGAAAAATTGCATTAGAAAGTCATATTAAAAAATGTTGAGGATATCTTGGTTAAATTTCTTAATTATTAAATTAGGTAAAAATGAAAAAAACTTCCAAAAAATTTAAAAGAATTTAAAATAAAATATTCTAAAATAAATAAAAAAATTTAAAAATGAGATCAATTAAGAGAGTGCATCAACAATTATCCTGTCAATACGTGCCTTGTTTGAATTAGAAATTCAACTTATCTCATTATCATTTTTTTTCATACCTGATTTAATGATTAATAATGTTACATTCAGTCTTGTTAATATCTTAGAATGTAACTTTCTATATAATTTATCTCATTTCGTCAAATATTTCCTTTTGTTCTTATTATATTAAAATGTAACCTTAAATCTCCTTTGGTGTTATATAATTTGATTTGCTTAAATTTATATTTTCCTTTAATTTAGTTACATTAAATATCTACTCTAAATCTCTTCTTGCATTAGCTCTAGTTAACTTTGATTTTGGTTTATTACATTGCATCAATTTATCTCTTTTCAAAATTAACATAAATTTAATGTATATCAAAATTATAATTTATAATTATCTAATTGTATTCTCTTTTATAATTCTTAGTAATTCTAAGTAAGATGTTATCAAGATGAGACAAATTTGTTGGCCTCATGTTGACGAGTTCTTCCTAATTTAGTAGTCATTCACTTATCTTTAAATATTGTTTTCATTTATTTTTGGCACATATTACATGATATTTTTGGATTCATTCTTAATTTGATATTTGATAATGTTACACATGATCTCCATATAACTTGGAAGGAAACTTTCTTAAAAAATATATCTCATTTTAACAAAATGTTCACTTTTATTTGGTAATATAAATATTAAACACTAACTCTCCTTACATTTGTCCTTAACATATCTTTGATTTGACCACATTTAATTGTTTCAATGTTTCTCTTTTCGACTTATCATATGTTTACTTAATATTGAAATAATACTATATAATTATTTTTCTTAATTAAATTTCTAATTCATATTAATAATAAAAAAGGTCTAATAGAGATGGAATACATATCATTTGACTTACCTCAATAAGCTCAATGAATTAAATAGTCATTTTTATATTTTTAAAGGCATATTTTTTAAGGATTTACCATGTTTTAGATATTATTTTGATTCATACCTAATTTAAAGCCTAACATTTTATGCTTCATCCCCTTGATTTTTTTATTTAAACTTTTATGTATTATTTATCTCATTTCTTAAAGACTTTTTACTTTGGGTTGCTAATTTTACTATGAAACCCTAATATTCGTAAGGTGTGATCCTTACAATATTTTAATTTGGTTATATGACATTGCTTATATTTGTCAAAGTAAAGCATTATTATATTTTTAATTAATTAAAATCATAAAAATAAATCATTTATATTTATTGACATTTGTAAAAAATTTTAATTCCAAAGGTGGTTTTCAATTGAGTTAAAAGCATGTTGCTGGGAAAAGCTCTATCGAATTAAATATTCATTTTTATTTTTTATTAAAATATTTTTTAGGGCTTTATCATGTTTTATATATGATTTTAAATTATACAAAGTCTAATAATAGTGATTATTAAACTTGATCTTGTTAATATGTTGAAATCATCGTGCCTAAATACTTTACCTCATCTTTAAAAATGTTTCAAATTTCTCTAGTTATATCCTGTCTTACACTCAATCTACCATCATGTGGCCTTTGCATCAGTTTCATCTTGTCATATTATAATTCCTTTTTTGAAGTTTTTTAGTGAACTCATATTTGATAAATATTTAAATAATATTTTATTTTATTTTATTTTATTTATTATTAATAATTCTTAATTATTACAAATGAGGAATGATCGAGGTTAAACAAATGTTGTTGGACTCATCTTGATGAGCTCGATATAATTAAGGGTTTATTTTAATATTTTTTAGAAAATATTTTTTCTTAAATTTTTGATATTTTTAATTTATTTTATAATTTATTTATTTAATGTTAAAATAATAAATTATTATTTTTTGACTTATTAACATAGTAATTTGAAGAAATTCTAATCTAAGATCGAATTATATGAAGCAAGCATCACTAAACTCATCTCAATGGACTTTATCTCATTTCAATCTTAATATATATATGTTTAATATTATAATATAATTTTTTATAAATTATGATTATTTGGATCTCTTATTCAAAGTAATTCTCAACTATGTCTTACGGTGACATAATAAACATTATTGGACTCATATCGATGGGTCTATTCAATGTTTGATAAAAGTAATATTGTGATAAAGAAATAAAAAAGCTAATTTCACATGGGTGTAGATTAAAAACATTAAAAAATATTAGTGAGCATTATGGAAAACCAAAAGTAATAAGCTAACTTAAATACAATGCTTGTCCAAACACTATAAAAAATACAATTGAGAATAAGAAAGAAGGTAGCAATAGATAGAAGTGGCAATCTAAGAAAACTTTACGTGTTGAAGTGATAGGAGAAGGATAGTGCAGGGAAATAACATATCAAATAGGAATCAATGATGTGAAAGAAACATCAAAGTTAAAGAAACCATTGTTTAGTAGTGGTAAGGCATTGTAATAGAGTTGTAGGTAACAACTTTTGAAGAACGATGATTTAATGCACTATAGTTCTCATTATGATTAATCGTAGACCTCAACAAGAAGAAATGGAAAAAATTGACTTTTAGACATGTGAAGATCATCCTTTTCAAAAACTATATAATGTAAAGTAGATTTAGAGTTCTACTAAGGTCTGTATTACAGCTTAAAATACTAAAAATGCTCAATAAAATATTAAGAAATATAATAAACATACTATGTCATATTAAGGATTGGGTGATGTGTGTGATATTTTAATACCTTCAAAGATTGGCATTTTAAAACTATAGCATAGGTTATTTAGTTGAGTAAAAAGAAATTACTTATAAATTAAGCACAAAAAGCTATAAGAGATATTTTTGTCACATCTTATTTCACACATATAAAATAGAAAATTAAGACAAATACTATGTGAAGTACTCTAATAGACAATGGTAACTTTAACTTTAAATTATTACTTAAAATATCAAAGTTAATGAAAGATTGCTAAATATATATTTTTATGCTCTAAAATATTTTAATATTTATAGTTTTGATACGAATGGCAAGTATTTTGATTCATACCTGATTTGGTTATACTTGATGTTACACTCATTCTCGTGACAACTTTGAATGAAGCTTGCTTTTACAATTTATCTTATTTTTTAAATCTTTCTATTTGATTTTTTTTATTTTACTATGAAACTCTAATTCCCACCTTTTGTGACCATTATGTTTATTTTATTTTATTATATTATGTTTATTTAATTTATTTTAATTCCCATTATTATATATTTGTAGTTGATATTAAAATAATAAGTTTTAATTTTTTATTTTTATTCACTTTGTTAATTTGTGGTATTTCCAAGCAATATTTGATGAAGACGAAATAACATCATTGGATTTTCCTCAATAAGCTCAATCTAGTTAAATAATTTTTTAATATTCTTAAATATCTTGTTTTGTCTTATTTCCTCTTGCCTCATGAGTTACCATTGTTCATACTGGTTTTGAAAATCATTGATGTTGCACTTGATATTTTAAATACTATGGAAAACAATTTACTCGTACAATTTTGCACTTTTGTTCATAATTATCATTTTGATTTCATTATATTATTATATAAATCTAATTTTTTATCATGTGAACTTCACAACATATTAATTTATTACATTTTAGTCCTTCAACTTAAAACATTTCAAATTTAATATGTTTTCCTCAATATTATAATTTAATTTTATTATTTTTATGACTATTTGCTTTTATAATTTGAAGTAATTCGAAGCTAGGCTTGACTGAGACAAAACAAACTAAGTTAAACTTGTATTAATGAGCTCTATTAAATAAAATATTAATTTTTAATATTTTTAAATGCTAAAGTTTTTATGGTATAAGAATTCTTTACAAGTACCTCAATTTGTAACTAATTTTGTAATTCAAGATATTATGCAATCTCCTTATTATCTTTGAATTTAGCTCTTTTAAGTAATTTATCTCATTTCTTCAAATTGTTTACTTTGATTTGGTAATGTTATTGTTTAACTCTATTTTTTCTCTCTTACGATTCTTACCTTTTGCTGACTTGGTAAAGTTATATTAATTTAACTTATCTTATTTCAACTCTAATATATAATAAGTTAATATTCAAATATTAATTTTTTATTATTTATGATAATTTAATTTGGTAATTCAAAATATATCGAAGAAAATGTTTGATTAAAATAAAAGAAATGTCATTGGACTCCCTTTCGTGACCTCTATCCAATTATATATATATATATATACATATTTTTATATTTTTAATTTTTTTATTTTTTAATATTTTAATTTTTAAAGAGCTTAAGATATTTTATAAGAGATTTTCATTTGTGCCATAATTTATGAACAATGACGTTGCACTCAATGTCCATAATATCATGGAATACAATTTTCTCATTAATTTTATCTCACTTCTTGAAATGTTCTTCCTTGATTTTGTTATATTTCTTTGTAACAATGAATCAACCAGGGTGTTTCTTTAATGTCGTATTCATTTGATTGTATTAAATTTCATCAATTTATTTTGTTTTAGCTAAAATATATTTTTTCATAAAATAAAAAATATTCTTTACTTTAATTTGTGCTTATTTACTTTTGAAATTTTTAGTAATTACAAATAACAAAATCAAGATGAGACAAACTTTGCTAGACTTATTTCAACAAGCTCTTTCACACAATTTATCACATATAAATCAATTTTTATTGATTATATTCATCATATTTCAAATTTAATATATATTTCTTGAATATCAAAAAAAAAATTTGTTACTATTTATGCTTATTTAGTTTTTTAGTTTGTAGAAATTCCAAATGAAGCCCAATAGAGATAAAACAAGTACCATAAAACTCCTCTCAATAAGCTTTATCTAATTAGCTATTCATTTTCTTTATTTTTTTAAATAATATATTTTTAAGGTATTTTGCATGATTTTTTAAAAAACTCTCTTTTTACCTAATTTAATTATTAAGGATGCTACCTTTGATCCTGTTTAAACCTTGGAATGTATCTTTTCCGTACAATTTGCCTCATTTCTTAAAAGTTTTAATTTTTTTAAATTACTATGCAATATTAAAACTCTATCATAATTCTTTTACTCTATTTTGATAGACTTACATTACATTACTTAGGCTTATTTATTTTCAAATTTTGTTTATATTTAGTTAATATTAAAATAATATTTTTTTGTTATTGATGCTTAATTTTTCATTAAATCATAGTAATTCAAAACAAGGTTCAATATTGAAAAAATGTAGCATATTGCAATTATCAAGGAGAGATATATCTAATTAAACATTCAATTTTTTTCATTTTCTAAAATTTTATTTTCTTGGGTTATGATATGTTTGAATGTTAAGTCCTTACTAAATTTTATGTTTGAGAATGTTAACTGTGACTCTTTTATTATCTTGGAATGCATTTTGTTTATAAAATTTATGTTCTTTATTCAACTTTCTTGCTTTGATTAAATTATATTCCTATTTGTCCTGAAATGTTCCCCCATTTAATCTTTGCATTAATTTGATTTGGTATTATAACAACAAATTATCTTTTCTCTTTTATAATTTATCATATGTTTTTTATTTATGTTTATTTACTTGGGTAACAAATAGAAATTCAAAACTAGGAATGTTAATGACAAAAAATTATCATTTACACATCTTAAAGAGCTCTTCCCAATTAAATATTTATTTTTATATTTTTGAACTTTTTAGATGTTATAGGTTTGTTATGTTTTATGAGAAATTTTTATTTGTACTTGATTTAATGATTGAGAATTTATGCTTTTTTATTAGTTTCATGGAATATAACATTTTTTTATAATTTCTCATCTTATCAAATGTTTTTCTTTTATTTATTATACTAATATGAAACACTAGGTCTCCTCTCATAGGACTTATCTCATGGAACTTCTACCAACTTAAATATATTGTTTTAATATTTAAAAAGATTTTATTTTTAAGGGTTTTGTAAGAAATTTTAATTCATACTTTGTTTAACAATCAAGGATGTTACATTAAATCTTCTAATTATTTTAGAGTATAACTTCGTTTTAAACTTTATCTTATTTCTTTTAAATTTTTCCTTTGATTTAACCATGTCACTTTGAACCTCTTTTTTCACATTATGAGCTTTACATATCCTTAATTTAGATATTCATTGTGATATGAATGTCATTATGCTCATCTTGATGAGCTCTATCTCTTAAATATTCATTTTTTAAAAAAAAATTATCTTCAATTAATTTGTTACTCTTTGCAAAATGATGATTAATAATAGATTTAGAAATTAAGAAGATTATAATCAATCTTCTTAGTATCATGAAAATAAAAATTTTCTCTCATTTGATATTTATGTTTTTTATTTAGTTATAATTCATTACCTCAATTTATTTCAATTTTGCTTTAAAAGTTATTTACTTAATATGAAAAAAATAATTTGTAAATATTTAGGCTTTTTTAAATTTATTAATTTGTATGAATTTGAAAAGTGGTCTAATAGTATTGAAACAATGTTTCTTGGATTAATGTGCTCTATAAAAAAGGCTTTCATATTTTTAAATATTTAGTTTTCTATTATTTTTTCCAACATAATGATTCTTTTCGATTGAATCCTAATTTGATTATTGAGCTAGAAACACTCAATCTATTTAATATCTTTGAATGCCACTTTCCATTACAATTTATCACAATTCTTAAAAGTTTTTGCTATACTTTTTTATATTACTATGTAACTATAAGTTTCCTCTCGTGTGACTTTAACCTCACTTTTCTTCCACTTAAAACAGTTTAGAAAAAATGTATTGTGCTTAATATTAAAGTAACAATTTTTATTTTTTATGATTTTATAATTTTCATAATTTAACATAATTCTAAATGAGGTCGAATCAAGATGCAACAAATACCATTGGACTCACCTTGATGAGCTTTTTCTTACTAAACAAATATGTTTTTTTAATTTATAATTTTTTATTTTCTATGATGTTGAGGCATTTTATAAAACATCACTATTTATACATGATTTGTTGATCGATGACCTTGCAATTGATCTCCTTAATAAATTGAAATATAGAGTTCTTATATAGTTTACTTCATTTTTTTGAATGTTTTATTTATATTTGATTGTGTTACTATGATACTACAATTCTCCTCTTGATTGAAATTTGCATCACTTTGATTTCTTTGTATTATATTACCATAATTTAACTAATATTAGTTTTATTATCTATCTACAAAAAAAATAATAATAATTTAATATTATTTACATATATTTAATTTTGTATTTCTTTGTAATTATAAATGTGGTTTGATCACTATGAAAAACACTTCATTGGACAATGCGTTATGGCCTCTATCCAATTGAATTTTAATTTTTATATTTTTTAATATTTTCTAATCTAGGGTTTTTTTCTTCTTTATGAGAATTTTCAATTCAAAACTAACTTGATGAACTAGGAAAATACACCTTTTCTCTTTAATATCTTGCAATTAAATTTTCTCATACAACGTATCTCTTTCTTCTAATGTTTAGCTTTGATTTGGTTATATTACTAGTAACTTTAAACCTTTTATTGTATCAACTCCACATCACATATTTTTAGTTATGTTACTTTGCTTCAATTTTACTCATTTTAAACAAGATTAATATTTTCTTAAAATTAAAAAATAATAATTTATTATTATGTATTCTTTTTTTAATTTTTTATACTTCATTGTAATTCCACACATGGTTTGATGAAGATGAAAAGACATTATTGGGCTCATCATGATGTGCCTCCTTGCTTTAAATATTAATTTTTTTTTAATTTTTTAAATATTTTTATTTTTGAAGGTTTTAACACATTTTACCAGACATTATGATTCATACTAGATTTGTTAGCCAAGGATGTTACATTTGATTTCCTTAATATTTGAAAATGTAGCTTTCCAATACAATTTGTTTTATTTGTTAAACTTTTTTTTCATTTCTTCTATAATACCATAAAATTTAAATTCTGCTTTCATCTATTTTTTACATCACATTGATTTTATTATATTACATTGCTATAATTCATCTCATTTTTTTTATTACATATTTACTAAATATAAAAAACATTATTTTATTATTAATTATCCTTATCTTCTTTGGTATTTCTTTGTTATTCGAAACTAGGCCAATCAAGATAAAATAAACATCATTGGAATAGTTTAGATGACCTCTATCAAATTGAATTTTTTTTAATATTTTGAAATATCATATTTTCTGGTGTTTTGTCACACTTTCGACAATTTTTTATTCATACCAATTTTGACAATTGAAGTTGTTTTGCTTAATCCGTTTAGTATCTTTCAATGGAGCTTTTCAACATAATTTAACCCATTTGATTAATTAGTTTTCTTTAATTTTCTAATTCTACTATGTCAATCTAATTCTTCTCTTGTGTGACATTCACATTTTTTATTTTATGGTTAGATAATATTTCCTTAATTTATATGAATTCAACTTTACTATAGATATGATTTATTTCATAATAATAATATTTTTTTTTGTACTCTCTTTTTTTTGTGATTCATTGAAATTATAAATAAGATCTTATGAACGTGAAGCAAATATTGATTTGTTGTTAATCATGAGCTCTATATGGGTAAATCTTTTTTTATAAGTTTTAAAATGTTTTATTAACTAATGTTTACCATGCTCTAAAAGGCATTCTTATTTGTATATGATTTAAATATGATGGATGTTACACCCAATCTACATAATATATTAGAATGCAACTTTATAGTACAAGTTATCTTATTTAATCAAACTTTTCTTTTTTATTTTGATATATTGCTTTGAATATGTAGTTCCCTTCTTATGTGTCATTTAACTTAATGTTATTTTTTTATAGCACATTACTTCAACTGATCTTATGTTAATTTTAGTATGTATTTACATGTTGTTTGTATTATTATTACTTCTAATTTAGTTTGTTAATTCCCATTAACTCCAAAAGATGTCTAATCAAGAAGAAAGAAATGTCATTAGACTAAGTTCTACAAGCTCTATTTAACTTAATATTTTGTTCTTACGTTTTGAAATATTTTATTTTTATGTTTTATCACTCATTATAAGCTTTTTTGTTTCTACCAACTTAATGGTTGAAGTTGTTATACACTATCTATTTAGCAACTTGGAATGTAGTTTTCCAAAAAATGTTATATCATTTCTTAAACTATTTTACTTTCCTTTTATTATATAGCTATGAAACTCTAATTCTCCTCTTATGACCTTTACATTTGTTTGATTTTGATATATATAATGCTTAAATTAAACTCAATTTAACTTTAATATATGTTTTGTCAATGTTTAAATAAAAATATATTATTTATGCAAATTTTCATTTTTAGTTCATAATAAATCAAAATAATCAAGAATGAAAATGAAATTAAACATTTTTGGACTCATTTAGAAGACTTATATTCAAGTAAAAATTAACTTTTACACTTTCAATTATTTTTAGTTTATTTTTTTGATATTTTGCATACTCCACGAGATATTTTGATTCAAACCAGATTTAATGATCAAGAATATGACATTAAATCTCTTTTGTATCTTATAATATTTTTTCCATATAATTTACGACATTTCTTTAATGTTTTTCCTTTGATTTGGCCATATGTTTATGAAACTCTAATTCTATACTTGTGTGACAGCATATTCATTTGTATTATCTCGATGAGCTCTATCTAAGTTAATATTTATATTTATATCATACAACATTTTTTTTTAATTTTTCACCACTTTATGAGGTATTTTTTTGTGTTTAACTTAATGATTGAGGACATTGCACTAAATTTTTTTAATATTTCCTTGAAACTCTAATTTCTTTCTTATTTGACCTTTATATCATTTTCGTTTCATTACATTTCATTGGATAAATTTTTCCCACAAATGCTTTTTTAAATTTGTAATTTATAATAATTTCAAATATGGTCCAATTGAGACAAAACAAATATCACTTCAATGGTAAATGATTTGACAATCCATTATGCTATATTCGATCCCTTTAGTATCACTCAATGTAACATTCTCATATAAGTTTTCTCCTCCAATGTGGCTTTTACCTCAATTTAATTTTGTTATTTTATATTGCTTTAGTTTATGTTATTTAAGCATTAATACACCATCACTTTAATATTAAAAACATTAATTATTATTATTTATGCTTGTTTTCTTTTGTAATTCATGGTAACTCTAGATGTGTTCCAATGATGTTGAAACAAATGTTGTTGGACTAATTGTGATGGGCTCTATATAATAAATACTCATTTTTTATTTTTTAAATGTTTAATTTTAAGGGTTTTTATATATCTTATGAGATATTTTATTTCATAATTGACTTCATAAGAGAGAATATTACAAATGATCCCCTTAGTATCTCGGAATGCAACATTACAAGACCATTTATATTATTTTTTCAATTTTTTATCTAATATTTTATATAAATATGAAACTATAATTATTCTCTGATGTGACGTTTATATCTCTTTGATTTGATTATATTACTCTTCTTCAACTGATCTCGTTTAAGAATTATTCTACATTTGTTAAATATAAAAATAATTTATTATTTTTATTCTTATTTAATTATTTTATTTCGTAGTATTTTTGGACTAGGTTTTATTTACCCATAACAAACATAATTTGACTTATCTTGACATGCTTCAACAAATTGTATTTGCTTTTTTACATTAATAAATCATCTATTTTCTATGGTTTTTTCACACTTGTGAGACCTTTTAATTCATGTTACATTTAATAATCAAGATTCTCATAATCTCTTTAGTATCTTAGAATGCAATATTCTTATATAATTCATCTCCATTCTTCAAATTTGTTTCTTTCATTTGGTTAAATTACTATGTAACCCTAATTCCATTCCTTAGGTAACATTACGTGTCTCTGATTTGGTTTAATTACTTTGTTTCAATTTAACTGAATTAATCGTCAAAATATATGTTGTTGGACTCATGTCGACAAGCATTATCCAATTAAGAATTTAGTTTTTATATTTCTAAGTATTTTATTATCTAAAGCTTTTATAATCTTTACATGTCATTTTAATTTGTACTTTATTTGATAGTTTATGATGTAGCTTCTGATTTTGTAAGTATGTTCAAGGGAAATTTTACAAAAAGAATTTTTCTCACTAATTCTAAATTTTACTTTGGTTTGGTAATATTATAAATTTACATTATTAAATAATTTATATATATACATATCCACCTAATACTATAATAATATTTTATTATTATTTATATTTTTTTACTGTAGAAATATATAATAATCCCAAACATGGTTTGATATAGGTGATACGAATGTCATAGAACATCTATCAACAATCTCTATGTAATAAAAAAGTTCTTTTCTATATTTTTAATTATTGTCATTTTTGTAGTTTTTTGGAACACCTTAGGAAACATTTTAATTATTAATTATTTGATGACCAAACTTGTTGTGATCGAGACAAAACTAATGATGTTTGACACATCTCGACGATCATTATCCTTGTAAATATTTAAGTTTATATTATCAATTATTCTATTTTTAATATTTTATCGCACTTTTTGAGATATTTTGATTCATAGTAGACCTTACGATTGAGGGTGTTATAGTTGCTCTCCTTAGTGCCTTAGAATGAAAACCTTTCACTGAATTTACCAAATTATTCATATTTTTGGCTTTGATTTTGTTACGTTATGTACTAACTCAACGTCTCCTTATAGGTGCCTTTTATATAATTTTTATGTGGTTACATTTAATTATTTAGGTTTAACTCAATTCAACTATAATTTATGTTTACTTTAATATTAAAGTATGTGTTTACATAATTTATTACTATTTTCATTAGTAATTCTTAATAAATGCAATTTGATTAGTCACAAAAAGCTTAATACTATTAAATATTATTTTTTATATTTTTTTGGAATGTTTTATTTTCTAGGGTTTTGCATGTTTATGATACATGTTGACTCGTACCTGATTTGATGATATGGAATTTTACATATGATCTCCTTAGTATCTCCTTTGATGATTCATACCTCATTTCAATGTTTTTTGTTACTTATGTCTTGTTTTAATATTTTTTATTTTATTTGGTTATATTAACAAAAAATTATAATTCTACTATCTATTGATGTTTAGATCATTGTGATTTGGTTACAATATATTTCATCAAATGTGGTGAATTTAGATAAAATAAATGTTGCCTGACATACTCTAACGAGCCTTACCAAATTAGTATTTTTTTATTTTAAAATATTATGTTTCTATTATTTAGTAATACTTTACGATGAATTTTTATTCATATTTTATGCAATGATCAAGGAAGTATGGATAGATCTAAATAGTATCTTGTAGTGTAGTATTGCCACATAATTTATCGAGCTTCTTAAAATCTTTCACTTTGATTTGCTTAGATTGCAATGAAACACAAGATCTCCACTATGGGAATGTTTACATGGCTTTAATTTAGTTATGTTATATTTCTCAAATTTATGTTATTTTAACTTTAATGTATATCTAGTTAATATTAAATTATTAATTTTAATTGTTCTATCTTTTCTTGCTTTGTAATTTGTAGAATTTACCAATTAAAGTACCCTCAATAAGCTCTATCAAATTAAATATTGATTTTTTAATTTCTTTTTGTTATGGCAAATTTTATGAGATATTTATATTTTTACATAATTTAATGAGTGTATTTGCTGCTGTTAACCAGTTATTGTTCTAAAGTCATTTCAAATCCATAGGCTCCACGTATATTATAATCAATGGCCCTACATAGGTTTCATCTTTACAAAAATGGGCACACACAACTATTTGAAGAGAAACTTTATGCAAAAATCCATGTTAAGGCTTGGAAGTTTTTAAAACAAACATTTCTTAATTGAAAACATAAGTATTTATTTTTTGCAAGTGTACACCTTTAATAAAAAAGACCTTTATAATAAAACATGAATACTAAAGCATCGATAGGAGGTAGGAAAATTATTCGATAATTAAACATAGTAATCATATTATTAAAAATATCACATAAGAAATTAGAACAATTATTAAATGAAAAAACATTAAATGAAGTTATGGAGAAATTAACGATTGATTTTAGAAAATTTCTATAGGATTGAAACCAATATTAAAGAAACTAATATTAAAGAAACTAATATTAAAGAAACTAATATTAAAGACACAAAAATTTAAAAAACTAAGGAAAAATTTGTGACTTGGTGAGCATGTTTGACCCAAAGGAAATAATGAGTAAAAAAAATTATATTACAAAATATCACTATCTAAATAAATGGCTAAATGACCATAGGAAAAACAATTGAAGCAATAAAGTATTAGTAGATGCTAAAAATAAAATTGTAATTTTTAGATAAATAATATTTACAAAATTAAAAATGAATAGATATGAAAGATTTTTGTAGCATTGTGATGAACTAGAAGTTAGCTACAAAACTAACATGGAAGGTCTAGAAATCTTTACTCTTAAGTTGCTAAGAAAATCATAAAATAAGGATTTGTATTTTTTTCATAAATGCCTTATTATGATATTAGTTGTAGAAAACACAAAGAAAGTCTATGTACAAACAGTCTTATAGTATTGCCAACTAGTAATAATAATAATCTTAGATAGAGTTTATCATAAGTTTAGACATAGACATGAATGATAAAGGAGAAATAAGTTATTTAACATAATATTGTGTCATTCACTCTAGAAACGTTACAAAGATTTAAAAATATTGATAAAGGCAAGAGGATATGACACAAATATTTGCAATCTCTTCATTTATAAAAGCTCAAATAGAAAATTATCAAACCAATTAGACATCAAATATAACATTCATGAACAAT
Organism: Vanilla planifolia; assembly: GCA_023846275.1. NCBI lineage: Eukaryota > Viridiplantae > Streptophyta > Magnoliopsida > Asparagales > Orchidaceae > Vanilla > Vanilla planifolia. Next base: position 212,430 of record JAIUJO010000396.1, on the reverse strand, counting down.
ATATCTTTTAATTATTATCATCATATATCATCAAAACTATCAAATCAAAAGTTGTATCTAGTGGCCAACTTTATGGAATAGAGTGGAATATCTCCTTAGTACAACAAGCATGAACATATATGCCAAACTAGGCAAGCTTTTTTTACTGATACTAATGAGAGACTTATTTGTGCATTGTCCAATCACTGAGTTGCTCTAATGAGAGAAGCTTTAGATGATAACAACTAATTTCTTCGACTCTAATGATCAAACTCTTTACTCATTGAATAATTTCATATTAAAAATTATGCGAGTGAAATGTATCTGTATATGATAAATTTCTTAAAACGTACTCTTTGATTCGCATTGTATTCTTCATCATCTATTCCATGAACAACTTCAACCATTTCTAAGACACAACTTTTACCAATTAAACTTCTTTCAAATGAATATAGAAATTTATGGTAGAATGACAATAGATTCTATTGGAACTTCTTTCACAGTAGCTTCTAGTAGCAAAACATAAACAAGTCTACAAAGCGCAATGTGACCAACATCATTTGGAGTTGAAACTAATTTTTTTGTCATTCCAAAGATGAATAGGAATGTGAGAAGAGATGGATACCATAGGAGGACAACCTAAATAAAAAACTTGAGAAGCATATTTTTAATAGTAAGCACTCGTAAAAAATGGCCAAATTTACTAAACAAGGGTGAACGAGAAGCAATGAATACGTTAAACTAATTCTTTATGAGAAAACACAAATGATTATTTCTTAATTGGAAATGATCATACCCCCAAGATTTTGAGCAAATGCCACAAGTAGGAAATAATTCTTACTATGTAACTAGTATAATTTAAAAAATCATCCTAGACATGGGACTTAGTCAAGGGACATACAATTTTTAGGATGAAGCTATGAAAGATTTAGAATTATTAGTAACAATTAGTTTCAACGATGTAGTACATTTTAGTCAAAATTGTTCAAAACTATCTGCAAAAAAGGTAGACGATTTATGGATGTCACATTAAGCGATAAATATTTCAAGAAATCACCTTAACAATTATTAAAAATAATTTGCAAAAAAATAGAATCAATTAGTATGGTATAAATTATCATAAGAATCTATTCTAGGATTTTCTTTTTCTTTAATTATGTCAAAGTGAAGTTCATGGAATAGGAGGATGGCAAAAACAATAAAATCTTTCGTTATTGTCATAAGATTATGATACCATCTTTGTATTGTGCTAGCACATGTAGAAAATAATGGAGCAAATGTTATAAAAAAATGTCAACATAGGAGAAATTAGGTGGAATGGCTCAAAACTTACAAAACCTTTAGGCAAAAATATATGTGCTTTATTTTTAGAGAAATAAGTCATTTTGTTAATCTATGCTAAAATAAGAAAGTAGATTAAGAAAGATTAAACATTTGTATAGAACTAGAAATTGAAAAATACTATAACATTTTAAGCTTAGTCAACATTTAATCAAAATGATATAGTGAAACTATAGTTGTTTATATGAGGAAGTTAAACTAGATGATATAGACATGGAGCTTATAAATACGAACATTGAAAACCCATGGAATTCAGACTTTGAAACCCAATATCTCATGAAAAATTATAAAATTATAAAATTAAAAAATTAGAAGTACACTATAATCATGAATTTAAAGATTCTATAGCAACCACTAAACAAAAATGTGACGAATGAAAAAAATATTAGTCATAAGTCACATACAAAAATGTAAGAAGATTAATTAGTAGTTGAGGAGCTTTTATACTATAACATGATATAGGAATTTGAAGACCTTTATAATAGCTAAATAATAAATTTGATATTAAAGGTCAATGTACATCTTCAAACTATCAAACAATGACATATTAGAATAAAAATGTTACAGGAGGGGCTATTGCAATTTTGGAACAAAAATACAAATTAAAAATAATAGTTCTTTAAAAATATAAGAGTTATTGAACTACTTAGAATTTATATTCCTCATTACATAATATAGATGTAATAACTTACTTAACTTCATTTCACACTTTAATTTGATGATAGTCACATCATCGCATTGGTTTGTATAATAGATATTTGAGCATCAAATAGTCATGTAGAAATTAGAATGAGTTCTCCTCAATATACCACCATACCCACATACCAAATTTAGATATTAGTCACAATAGGACATAAAAGAATAGTTCAGAAATGTCTATCTGTTTTCAATATAAAAGTAAACAAAAAAAATTATCCTATGCTAATGACATAGGTAAATAAGCAAAATTTCAACAAAGTAGGAATTATAAATAGAATGAATTTTATCAAAAAGTTATAAGGAGATATAACATTCCAAAATGATAAAAAAATAATTTTAAAAGATTCAACACAAAATTATGTAGTTATCTAGTAGCATTTGAATACATATTAGAACTAAAGAATTGTTGCTTTAAACAATACATAAAATATGCTTTTTTTTTAAATATGTTCATAAGCTGTAAAGAGTTAAGCTAATAAAAACTAATATTAGACAAAATATAAGATAAATTAGAATTATTACAAATTATAAGAAAAATTCTTTAAAATATTAGAGAAAAAACTAGATAACAAGAAAATTTGAAATGTTAAACGTCAATTTAATTTTTAAAATTAAACAACATGTCAACCCTAAACACTTTGAGAATATGAAATGTATATTAAAGAATTATTAAAATTAGTGTTATTAAGGGAAGTAAAACTCCTCAATAGATGATTACATTTACAGTTAAAAGACATTCTAAAGAAGTATAAGGTAAAATATCAAAGCCATTTGATAATAAATAATTAAATGATAATACTATAGATGATGGGTGTATTACACCTAGCAAAGAAAATCTACCTCATAAAATTGAAAAGGCATTATTAGTTGCTAGATATGCCCTTTTTATTAAAATATGCACCATCTATATTTCAACAAAAAAAGTCATCTTTGAAAAGCATAAAAAATAATTCACAACTTGCACAGATGATATTCTTATCTTTTGTCTACACCGACTTACAAATTTTATCTATTTAGAACTTTTTAAAATATGGTTGAAAGAAGGTCTGGCTTTATGAAAAAAGTTGGAAATAAAGAAATAATAAATTAACTTTTTAGGTATAAATATTTGAGTCAGAAATGTAAAATTACAAGATCTTATAGTATTATTGATGTCGATAGGCCAAATAATTTACCAACACGTAAAGATATCAAGAATTTTACTAGAAAAAAAGAATTACAGAAGCTTTTTCATACCCAATTTAACTAAAGTTGTATGACACATACAAGCACAAAGCAAGGTTCAAAGGCAAACGATACTCCAACGATCAAGATATCTTGTTGCTAAAAATGACAAAATAAAAATAAATGAATTAGCACTTTCAAATCTACATCATCTAGATTGCAATTTAATAGTAGTACTAGATCGATGCCTGGAATGTTTGTAAGGTTCATTGAAATAGAAAGATAACAAAAAAGAAACCAAAAAGATGAACTTATGAGTACATATTGTGACAAAAATTGTGGAAGTGAAGTAATTACCATATATACTGCACCTCACAATATATATATATAGCATATATAGCTTTGTAATATTACTAAAAAATATATGGGAATCTACTATTAGGATTGAACTAATCACAAGAAATTAGCCACAAAAAGGTGTCTATTATTTTATTGATTTTCTTATTAGTAATGGATGTAATATAGTCATTAAATGGATAAATGAAGAGATAATAGTTTTACTGATGTCCTCTCCCACATAGCTAGAGGATAATTTCTTTGAAAAATGATAATTAATTGACAAATGGAGAAAAAAGAATTCAATTAACATTATAAATGGCCAGAGATAGCCATAACCTTGTTGCATAAATTGACATAAAAAGGCCTTAAAATGCCATTATTATAACGATATTTTATGGACTTACAAGATGTAACTAACATATTTTATAAGAAATGACCTTTTTTTAAACCAAATCACTTTTTTTCCTGCCACACTTAGTAGATCTCCATAAAACTAAAATTTACAATACATAACTCAACATTTAGTGAATAAGGTTAACAAGTACTTATTCAATCATCTATAGAGTAATAGAAAGAAAATGAATCTATTATTATCTATCATAGGCATTCTTGTTGGTAACCTTTATTTTGCTGAGTCTATCAATGAAACATCTTCCTTGACAAGAAGAAAACTTTTTGGATCACATTAAGGATTAAGAAAACCATAATGTTTTAAATTAGAATGGGAAAGATGTTATTGGATGAACCCTATAAAGAGAGCTAGAATATAAGCTTGATTATGTAAATATAAAAAGTGAAAATAGGGATACAAGGTTTTGTAAATCAAGAACAACCCTATGTTGTCTCCCTAGTTAAATAGAAGATTTTACAACTTGTTTTGAAACACAACATGGAAAAGATAGCAAGTGTGCAAAGTATATTTAATTAAATTCCCTTAGCAAAAAGTATTTCTACTATATAAGGAATACTTGTAGGTGTCTTAACATACTAAACAAAGAGACCTATTTGAAATATTGGGAGTTTATCATGACCCTATGGGTAGATTCTACTCGCTTAGACTTATCATTATGAACAAACAAAATTGTTCTTACCAAATAACTTAATTTTCTTAAATGTTTCACAATGTAATTCATTTCAAGGATTATTATCTCAAAAAAGTGCAAGTTAACAAATTTTGTTGCAATTCATTAACACCGACATATAGTGTTGCCAATGGACCATCAATCTATCTTGATGAAGCAAGAAACAAGAACTTAGTAACTTCAAAAAGCTTAAAATTTGGGGTATTCCATTTTGTAGATGACATGATTAAATGTTGAGAAGATCAAAAGAACAAATACAATGAAAAAGAAGTAATGCATTTTCAATTGAAGTTGATAATTCCTTTTTAAAAGAAGATAAGGATCTTTGTGAAGAAACTTAAGCAAAAAATTATAGCAATGAATATATTTTTGGAAAATACATTTATGTGCCTTTCCTAGGGAATATGAATGAGACTCATAAAGTTTTAGAGCTTTTTTAGAATTATATCGAATTGGAAATTATTTGTGAGGGAGATTACTAAATAAACTTTAGAGATACTAAAAATTATCATCACTAAAATATACCTTATTCCAAAATAATTTTAGATCTTGAAGATACTAGAGGGTACCAAAAATTTCATAATATGGAAAATGGAAAGGAGGGATCATAGGACCAACACTTGTGCTCACCCAAACAAGTGGCATTAAACAAACTAAAGTGTTAGTTGGAATAAAATAAAGATACATGAGTTGTAATGGTCACATGTGTAATGTGTAAGTCAAGACATTTAGTAGTTGGAATTCCTTTTGTTAGTGCCCTCAGTCTTAGGCTCAAGATTTTTTATAGAAGCTGGTTATAAATAACTATGCTCATATGTACAAGCCCCACTTGCTGCTAAGTGCTCTACTCTTATTTTCTATACTTGTTGGCCATTTTGGTACCTAAAGAGATACATCACATAAATTTTGTCTTTATTTTCTTCTCAAAATAGCTTGTACCATTTAAAATGGAATTGATATTCCTCAAAGCCTATATTGTTCACAATTAGTTGTTTTGTTTTTTGCAACAATGGAGAATGGCCACGATTCTATCACATCCTATAGTTCTTGTGGACTAGTTCTATAAACTAGTTTAAATGCTCTTTATATACTTTAATATTTTTTCATTGATTGGAAAAAGGACCAATTTCACCATAGAATCACAAATGAGTATTTTGTCATTTTCTTTTCAACAATAGATATGATGTAGTGGACTTGCCTTGAGAATGATTTTCCTAAAACTAGTTCTGTTAACCTCACCATATCATCTATTTGGCTATGAATTTGTTAAAATTATTTCAATTTGCTCATGTAAGCATTATTATGATGGAGCTTATGGAATTACACTAAAAATGATATGGTACAAAAAAATAAATAATCTTAATGGTTAATAGTAATAATAATTTTAGATAAATTTTAATAACAAGCTTAGTACTTAATGAAAGGTTAAGGGTGTTTCTCATGGTCTTGTTAGTGTCTTGGTATGAAACTTTTCTATAAATTGTATATCCTTTCATCAAATTTTTTACTATGATTTGGTTTATTAATACAAAGCTCTAATTCTCCTATCATGAGACTTTTACCTTGCCTTAATTTATTTATATCACATTTTTTAATTTATCTCATTCCAACAAAATATATATTTACATAATATTAAAATAAAGAATTATTATTATTTATTTTTAAATTCTTTTCTTGTTAAAAAACATTTGAAACCTTGATATATGGAGATAAAATAAAAATCATTGGACTCATCTCTATGAGTGCTATACAAATAAAAATTTATTTTTATATTAAAGTTTTTTATTTTCTAGTTTTTTTAATGCTTTATATAGTATCTTCGCTTTAACCCTACTTGAAGTTGGTGGATATTACACTCAATCTTCTTTGTATCATCGAGTTTAGATTTAAACTACATTATTTTTTATTTGTTAAAAAGTCACAAACACTAATGCCAACCTAATGTGACCAATCACATTGACTTAGTTATATTATATTACTTTGAAATTCTAATTCTCCTCTAATGTAACTCTAACTTTTCCCTGATTTACTTGTATTACATTACTTTGATTTACCTCTTTTAAGCTTTATTATATATTCTCTAAACATCAAAATTATAATTTAATATCATTTATGCCTATTTACTTTATTAACTCACAAATTCAAAATAAGGTCTAATTTACTTTATTTTTCATATAAATTATTTATTAGGGAAAAATTTTTTATTTGATTTGTCTGTATTACTTTGAGACACTAGTTCTTTTCTCAAGTAGCATTTGTAATTTAACTTTTTTTGACTTCAATATAATTTTTTTATATTAATATGTTATTTTTTTGTATTTTTATTCATATTTACATTTGCAATTTATAGTAATTCCAAACGAGGTCTGGTCTTGGGAAAGCAAAATGCCATTGGACTTATCTTAGTGGCCTTTTTCCAAAGTGATGCGTCACAATTAAATACTAATTTTTCAACTTTTTTAACAACTTTATTTTCTACAGATTCTGCATGTATTAAGAGGTGCATTAATTCTTATATGATTTGATGGTCAAGGATGTCACCTTCAATGTCCATAGTATCTTATAAGTCAAAGTTTTCATAAACTTTATCTCATTTTTTCAAATGTTTCACTTCTACTTTATTATGTTTTCATAGAACTTTCAATTTTCTTCAAATATGACCAATACATCACTTTGATTTTTTTGTACTATATTGCTTGAATTTATCTCATTACAAATTAAATATAAATTTTGTTGTTATTATAATAATATTTTATTATTATTTAAGCTTATTTATTTAGGTAGTTTATAATATTTCTAAATGTTGTGTGATCGAGATGAAATAAGCATCGTTAGACTCATCTCGATTTATTGTATGATTTTTGCACACATTACTGAACTCTTTATTGTGTAATTGATTTGACGATCAAAGACATTAACCTGACAATCTTAGTACCTCAGATTGGGAATTTTTCATACAATTTATTTCATTTTTTTCAAATTTTTCATTGATCTTATTATATTAATATGCAACTTTAAATATCACGAAATTGACCTTTACATCACTTTGATTTGTTTATCTCATTTTATTTTTAAAATTATTTTACTTAATATTAATTTATTTATCATTTAAGTTTATTTACATTTGTACTACATAGCATCAACTAATCTCAATTAAGTTTTAAAATATTTATACTTCATTCTAAAATATTTTTTATCGTTTATTCTTATTTATATAAGTAATTAACTGAAAATTCCAAATGATGTTCAATTAAGAATGTGTAAGCATCATCATACTTAGCTAAACAAGCTCTATTCAATTAAATATTTATCAATTTTATTTTTTAGGATTTTGTTATGCTTTATTAAAGATTCTGTGTCATACCTTTTTTGATGAAGAAGAATAGCACACTCGATCTCTTTTGTACTTTATAATAGAATTTTCTTATATAATTTATCTTATTTTATGAAATGTTTTGCTTCAAATTTGTCGCACTACTATGTATGTGCAACACTCTACCAATGTGTCTTCTATTTTTCTCTAAATTGGTTATATTATATTGTTTTAATCATATCATTTTAGCTTTAATATTTATCTACTTTAGATTAAAAGAATGATTTACTATAATTTATCATTATTTAATTTAGTAATTCGCAATATTCCATACATTGTTTGGTTAGTAAATAAATTTAATGACACATTTTTTTATATATTTTTAATATTTTTTCTATAGTTTTCGCATACCTTGTATGAGTTTTTAATTCCTACCTTATTTGACAATCTAGAAGGCAACACTTGATATCCTTTGTTTCTTAAAATACAACTTCAATCTTATAACTTATCTCATGTATTCATATCCTGTGCTTTTGTTTCATTACATCTATATTTATACCTAGGTATTTTATGAGGCAACTTTGCATCACTTTAATTTTACTATAATACACTAATATCATTAATAATATTTCAATTATACTATAAACTTACTTAATATTAACCTAATTTATTATTATTATTTATTCCTATTTACTATGTTAAAATTTTTTAAATCAAAACAAGTCATGATTGAGGGAAAAGAAATGATATTGGGCATATCTTAATAAAATTTAGCCAATTAAATATTCGTTTTTGTATTTCTTTAATATTTAATTTTCTATAAATTAGGAAAATTTTACAAGACATTTTTTTGCACCTAATTTAATGGAACCCTATTATACAATTTGTCTCACATTCTTGGAGATTGTTCCTTTTGATTAGGTTGCATTATGATGCAAAAATCTTATATCATGTGACATTTTATAGTGTTTTAATTTGATCTGGTTACATTTCTTTAATTTATCTTTTTTTTAGTTTACATTGCTAATTTTTAATATTCCCAATAAGGGTTGTCAAAGAAGAAACGAATATTATTGGACCCATTCTATAGTTTGGACATTCATTACTTGCATTTAAATTTGCAGTTGGATTGACAATCGAGGATTTTGCACATTATCGCCTTAGTATCTTAATGAAATATTACCATATAATTGATCTCATTTTCTTCAACGTTTTTGCTATAATTTTGTAATATTACTATATAACTCCAAATAACTAATTGTGTACCCTTACATCGCTTTGATTTGGTCTTATTTCCTTCAATTTATTTAATTTTAGCTTTAATATATGTCTACTTAACATTAAAAAAACAATTCACTAACATTTATGATTATGTAATTTGATAATTTTCAAAGATTTGAAGTAAGCTCTAATTTAGGACAAACAAATGTCTTTTGACTTGTATGGATAAGCTTAATATGATTTAATTATCATTTTTATTATTATTTTAATAATTTTACCATGTTCTATGAGACTTTTTTGTTCATAGTATATTTAACGATTGAGGATGTTACCCTCAATCTCCTGAGTGCTATAGAATGCAACTTTCTATTATAATTTATTTTTTTTCTAATTTATCAATTTGATAATGTTATAATTCTATGTAACAATAAATTGTTTCTCTTATGCGGCTAATAGATTGATTTGATTTCCTTAATTACATTATTTAAATTTATATCATTTTAAATGTAATACATATATAATATGTGGTTTAAAAAATTTTTATTAAAATCTATATTTATTTATTGTGATAATTCACATTAGTCAAAAAGAAGGCTTGACAAAGATAAAAATTAATATCGTTAGACTCTTATCATCGTGTTATATCAAATTAAATATTTACCTTTTTATTTTTTAATATTTTATATTTTTGATGTATTCGTAATTTTTATGAGAATATTCCCATTGGTGTTTTTAACATCCTAAAATGTAACGTTATCATACTTTATGTCATTTCTTTAAAGTTTTTCTTCAATTTGGTTATATTTCTTTTTAACACTTAATCTCTTAACATGTGACTATTAAATCACTTTGATTTGAATAAATTATATTATTTAAATTAATCTTATATCAATTTAACCATTAATTTACTTTTTTATATTATTTAAGAATTTTTTACTTTAGTTATTTGCATTAATTATGAATAAGGTCCCATTGATACAAATTGAATATCATTATAGTCATCTTATCATGCTGATTAAAATTAAATATTTATTCGTATATATTTAAATATTTTATTTTCTATTGTTTTAGCATGCCTCATGGATCATTTAAATTTATAACTAATTTGATATTCGATAATCTTTGCATTTTTTTTCCTTATTACCTTGAAATTCAATTTTCCTATGCAATTTATGTTGTTATTTAAAATTTCATAGTAATTCTAAATGAAGTTTTGTCAAACAATAAATATCCTCTCATGTAATCTTTACATCCCTTTAATTTAGTTATTTTATAATTCTTAGATTTGACTTGTTACAAGTTTAATATATATTAATATTTATTTAAATAATAATTTACAATTATTTATGAATATTTATAAGGGTAATTCATACTAATTCGAAATAAAGGCTTAAGAGGACAACGAAATTCATGTGACTTTCTTAGAGGAGTTCTACCCAATGAAATATTGTTTTTTTTTTATTTTTAAAAACTTTTTTTTAAGTGTTTTTGAATTCTTAAAGAGGCATTTTCATTTCTACCTAATTTAATAATAAAGAAAGTTGCACTCGGCCAATTTATTATCTTGGAATTATATTTTCACATATTATTTATCTTATTTCTTCGAGGATTTCTACTTTTATTTTGTTATAATACTTTGTAACTCCTAATATCTTCATTTGTTAAATCACTTTTATTTTGTGAAATTATATTTCTTTAATTTATCTCACTTTAACATTAATAATATCAACAAAATTGTAAAATAATAATCTATTATTATTTATGTTTATTTAATTTGTTAATTTAAAGTAATTCAAAAAAAAATTCAATGGAGAAGAGAGAAATGCCACTTGACTAATCTTTACCAGCACTAATAATAAAAAAATGATTTTCATAGTATTTTTAGTTTTTTTATTTTTTGGGTTTTGGACTTTAAGAGAATCTTGATTTGTACCAAATTCGATTACCAAGTAGGCTATGTCGAATTTCTTAGCATACGGTAAAGTAAACTTTTCTTTAAATTTATCTAATTTTTAAATATTTTTGCTTTGATTTGGCTATATTACTATGTGACTTTATTTCTCCTCTCATTTGACTTGTTAATATGTTTGCATTAACTGAGTGTTCTGATAATCATCTTGACATGGTCACTAAAATAAATACCTTTTTTTAATTTTAAATATTATCAGTCTTATCAATTCATATCTAGTTTGATATTTGAGGATCTTATTTTTGATATCTTTATTGCCTTGGAATGCAAATTTCCTTTACAATTTATCTTATTTTTTAAAATTTCATAGTAATTCCAATGAAGTTTCTTTAGACAAAAAATCTCCATTCATTTGAATTAAGTTATCTATAATTCTAAAATTTCTCTCATTTCAAGTTTAATGTAGATTTACTTTAAATTTAAATAACACTTTATTACTATTTATCAGTATTTATAGTCATAATTCATTGTAATTCTTTATGCGACAATTTGATTCTTATCTAATTTGGCAACTAGAAGGGTCACACTCGATCTTTTTAATGCCTTGTAATTTAATTTTTTCCCATTTTGTTTTTCTATTTTCTTAAACTTTTTTCTTTGATTTAATATAACTTTATAACTTTAAATCTTTTCTTATGTGTTACATCACAAAGATTTTATTATATTACATAGCTTCACATTATCTAATTTTAATGTTAATAAATATCAAGATAATATTTAATAGTAATTTGAAATTAAATTTGTTAGAGAAGAAGGAAATGCTATTGTGCTCAACTTGATGTGTACTAATAGTTAAATAATTATTTTTACTGTCATTATAATAATTTTAATTTTTATTATTTCATATAATTTTAGTTATTTGATATTATTTTCATAATTTTATTATCAAAGAAGTTGCACCTAATCTTCCTTTATCTTGAATAGCAATATTTTCATGTAATCTTTCCCATTTTTCAATATTTTTTCTTTGATTTATCTCTATTTCCGTAACATAAACTCTCTTCATGTGTGTTCTTTAAATCACTTTAATTTTGTTATGTTACATTTCTCAATGTTTTATTTTTGCATAATATATTTTTACTTTATACTAAATAATAATTTATTATTAGTTACATTAACATTTATTTATAATTCATAATAATTCCAGATCATGATAGATCATGATGAAACAAACATCATTAGAGTTATCATGAAGAGCCCTATCTAATTAAATATTCGTTATTTATTTATTTTGTTTTATTTTTTAAAATATTTTATTAATTATTTTGATTCATATCTTGTTTAACACTAATGGTGCTATGCAACCATTCCTTATTATCTTGGAATGTAGTTGTTATATAATTTATCTTATTTCTTAAACATTTTTATTTTTATTTAATTGCTTTTTTATGAGACAATAATTCCTCTAACATAAGGCATTTTATGATTTGATTAATCATTTTATATTGTAAATGTTTACTTAATTTGATAATTCATAGTAATTCAAAATGATGTTTGATGGAGTCGAAACAAATATTGTTTGACTAATCTCTATGCACTCTTTGCAAGTGAATATTTATTCTTATATTTCTTAATATTTTAGTTTTTAAAGTTTGTTATACTTTAATAGAACTATTTATTCAATTGATAATCTTAATATGTTTCACTCAATATCCCCAATATCTTAGTATGTAGCTTTCTTATATAATTTATGTTATTTTTTCAAATATTTTTCTTCGATTTAAATATATTAGTTGATTACTCTAAATCTACTACAATGTGACCTTTATGACACATCAATTTGGTTATATTATATTGCATCAATTTATCATATTTTAGCTTTAATTTATACTTAGTTAAAATAATAAAATTAATAAAAATAATCTATAGTTATTTATTTTTACCTTGCTTTACTATTCAACGGTAAGTCTAAAATGAGTCCAATCGAGGTAAAAAAAAAGTCGTTGGAGTCATCTCAACAATCTTTATCTAATTAAGTATTCCTTTTTATATTTTTTAAATATTTTTTCATATGCTTTATCTCATTTCTTAAAATGTTTTTTTATTAACTTAGTTATGTTATTATGAAACTCTAAACCATTTCTCAAGTTACCTTTACATTGTTTTTTTAACTTGTTGCACTACTTTAATTTATGTAATTTTATCTTTTTTATATATTTAATAAATAAAAAATAATTTATTATTGTTTAGGATTACTTCCATTTGTAATTAACAACCAAACAATCTTTACTAGACTTATCTTGGTGAGGTCTATCTAATTAAAATTTTCTCTTTTTTAAAATACTTAGTTTTCTTATGTTTTGACATTGTTTATAAGTGGTTTTATTTTTACTTGATCTTAACAATCAACAATCATACTTTTGACTTCCTTAATATCTTGAAATGCATTATTCTTGTACAATTTATATCATTTTTCCAAAAAAATTCTTTCATTTAGTTATATTATTATGAAACTCTAATTCTCAAATCATAAGACCCATGTATCACTTTGATTTTGTCATATTATGTTTCTTCAATTTATCTTATCTCAAATTAATATATATTTCTCTCACTTCAATATAGTCATTTTTTATTTTTCAATTTTAATTTTTTTTTGTAATTCATAATAATTTTGAATGAGCTTTAATGCAGATGAAGCAGCTATCATTAGACTTGTACAAACATGGTCAATCTGATCAAATATTAATTCTTATATTTTCAAATATTATATTTTCTAATCCTTATTCACAATTTATGAGACATTTTGACTTTGACCAGATTTGATGATGTAGGTTGTCACACTCGATCTCATAATTAACATGTAAATCAACTTGAACAAATAATTTGTCTCAATCCTTTGAATAATTTTTTTACTTTTATTTAATTATATTATTATGAAAATCAAAATTTCCCATATGTGATGTTTATGTCATTTTGATTTTACCATATTGCATTGCTTCATTTTATCTTATTCTCACATTATTATGCATTTTGTTTGTATTAAAATAATAATTTATTATTATCTAAGCTTTTCAAATTTTTTAATCTATGTCAATTTTGTTATTTTTTTTCATATTTTATTATATATTTTAATTTGTACCATTTTTGAAGATTGAGGATATCGTGCTGGTTTTTATTAGTGTATTAGAATGTAAATTTTCCCTACAATTTATATAAGTTTTTAAACTTTTTTATTTGTTATATCATTAAATAATTCTAGTTTTCTTTTCGTGTGTCCTTTGAATGTTTTCACTTTTGTATATTGAATTATTTTAATGAAATTATTTAAATTTGTATTTAAAATTATTTAATGTTAAAATAAAAATTCGTTATTATTTATAGTTATATACTTTTTTAATTCGGTATAACTCAAATGAAGATTTCATCAAGAAGAAAAAGATATTATTGAACTCGCTAAGATACTCCTATTGTGTTTCACCTTTACAACACTTTTATTTGTTTATAATACAAAATTAATGCATTTAAACTTAATTATTCATTTAAAAAAAATTTGTTTTAATTATTTATGATTAATCATATTGCAATTTTAAAATAATTCAAAATATGGTATGATGCGATGAAGAAAACATCATTAGTCTTATCTTGATGACTTTTATGTAGTTAAATAATTATTTTAATATTTATAGGTTTTTTATTTTACAAGCTCTTAGTGTGCTTACAAGCTATTTCAATTTGTATTTTATTTATGATGGAGGATGTTACAATTGATCTCCTTAATATCATACAAAAAAACATTCCTATACAATTTATCTCAGTCATTCAAATAGTTCACTCTAAATGTGTTATATTACTATGGAACCTAAATCTTTTAGCATGTGATGTTTACATCACACTAATTTAGTTATAATAATTTACTTCAATTTATATTATTTTAGCCAAAATATATATTTGTTTAATATTAATGAAATAATTTTCTATTATATATGCTTACTTATTTTGTTTATTCGAAGTAATTTCAATTGAGGTTTCATCAAGAGCAAATGACCATCATTAAACTCTTCCTCATGAACTCTATCCAATTTAATTTTCATTATTTTATAATTTAAAATAGTTTTTTGTTTTGTCAAACTTTAGCATACATTGTTTGTTAATTGAATTCATATTTGATTTGATGATCGATATTGTAATACTCAATTCATTATTTATCATGGTATTCAAATTTCACTTTCTATTTTTCTCATTTCCTCATATTGTTTTGTCTTTGATGTGGTTATTTTACGTTGAAAGTATAACTCCCTCTAATGTGGCCACTACATGGCTTTGATTTGCTTATATTACATTATGTCAATTTAGCTTATTTTTACTTTAATATATAATTCATAAATATTAAAATAATTGATTAATAATATTTATATTTAATTATATTTGATATTTTTAGTAATTTCAAATGAGGCTTAATGAAAAAAAGAAACAATATTATACTTATCTAGATGAGAGCTATTGAATTAAATAATCCTTTTTTATATTTCTAAATATTTTATTTTCTAGAGTTTTGGGATGTGGTGCAACGAACTTCAATTGGTATATTATTTAACAATCGAGGTTATTATGCAAGGTCTCTTACCTATTATGTGTGCAACTGAATCACATAATTTATCACATTCTTTAAAACCTTTCTCTTTAATTTAGTTATATTATGAAAAAACTATTGTTCTTGTCTTATGAGAGCTCCACTTCACTTTTATTTTTTTATATTCTCTTCACTTTATTCTATTTTAGTGCTAATATATATCCACATAAGCTAAAATAATAGGTTAATGTTATTTTTGTTCAATTATTTCGAAAATTAGTTGTTTACCCAAAACAGGTCAAATCGAGATGAAGGAAACATCATTGGATTGGAATTGATGAACATTAGCCAATTAAAATTTCATTTTTATATTTTATTAACTTCCTTTTTCTAGCATTTGGGCTTACTTTACAAGAACATCAATTCGTACAACATTTGACATTTGATGTTGTTACACTAGATTCTTTTAATATCTTTGAGTTAAACTTTCCTAAAAAACTTATCTAATTTCTTCAGACTTTTCCCATTGATTTGATTGTTATTTTGTCACTCTAAATCTCCATATCACATAACTTTTACATCACATTGATTTGGATATATTACTTTGCTTCAACTTGTCTGATTTTAACCTTATTTTACTTTTGCTTAGCATTAATATAATAATTTGACATTATTTAGGATTTTTTTGTAATTTATTGTTATTCCAAACGCAATCTTATTGAAATGAATTGATGTTGTTTTAAGCATCTTGATGGGCTCTTCTCAATTAAGTATTCTTTTTTGGGTATTTAAATATTTTTTTAAGGTTTGACTCGGTATACAAGGTATTTTGTAACATCAAAGATTTGATGGTTGAGAATGTTACCCTTGATCTCCTTAACATCTTTGAATGAAGCTTTCACATATAATATAGTTCATTTCTGCAAATACATTTATTTTTTTTCTGTTACAATTAAACTTAATTCTCCACTTATATGACCTTTGTATTGATCTAATTTTTTTGTATTACATTTCTTCAAATTATCTCATTTGAGCTTTATTATAACATAAAAAAATATTAAAAAATAAAAATTTTATATTATATGAGCTTATTTAATTTGGAATACCACAGTAATTGAAAACTTTGTTTCATAGAGATTAAACAAACATCATTTGACTTTTCTACACTAGCTCTATCAAATGAAGTTCCAATTTTTTTCAAAATTAATTTTTTTCTAAGTTTTTGGCATGCTTATTGAGTCATTTTGATTCATATGTAATTGGATGATTAACATTATTATGCTAAGTCTCTTAAGTCAATTGTAAAGTGACACTATCATACAATATATCTCATTTATTGATATTTATTTGATTTGGTTATATTATTTTGTAACTCTAAGTTTTATTGCATGCGGCCCTTACAAGTCTTTAATTTGGATTTATTGCATTTTTACAATCTAACGTCTTTCAGCTTAAATATAATTTTTTTGTTGTTAAAACTATTATAAATTTTATTATTTATGCTTAGTAACATGTAGTAATTTGAAAGTTATTTCTAATCGAGACAAAATCTTATCATCACACACTTTTCGATGAACACTATTTAAAGTAATGTTCATTTCTATGTTTCTAAATATTTTATTCACTATGATTTTGGTATGCCTAAAGAGGCATTTTGATTCATACAGGATTTTATGGATGAGGATATTAAACTTGACATCTTTCCTAACTAAAAATTAACTTTCTTGCATTGTTTACCTTATTTATTCAAATTTTATATTTTTTGTAACAATATTGTGTGAAAAAAATGTCATCTCATCTAATCTATAGATTGCTAAATTTTTATTATATTTCATTTCATTGATTTATATAATTTTATTTTAAATGCATTTCTACACCATATCATTATTTAATTTTATACTTATTTAATTTTTTAATTTGTAGTAATTCCAAGCGGGGTGCAATAGAGAAGAAAATAGACATTTCTAAACTCATCACAAAAAGCTTTATTTGATTAAATATTCATTTATGTATATATATATATATTTATTAAAAAGTCTAAGATTTTTGCTCACAATACAAGCCACTTTGATTCATACTTGATTGGCGAATGGGGACGTTATCATCAATTTTTGTTGTATCTTTGAAATGAACCTTGTCGTATAATTCAAGCCATTTCTTCAAATGTTTTTCTTCGATTTTGTTATGTTGTTGTGTAATTTAAAGTCTCATTTTGTTCTCCTTTTAGATCACATAGATTTTTTAACTATATTACTTCAGTTTATCGCATTAAAGTTTTAAAAAAAATTAATAATATTAATATATTACTTATTATCTATGATTTGTTTCTTTGGTAATTAGTAGTAACCCAAACAAAGTCTATTCAAGCTTATACAAATCTCGTTGGATACATCTCAATATGCTTTACTATATTAAACAATTATTTTTAATTTTTTTAATTATTTTTTATGGTTGGCACATTTTAAATGATATTTCAAAATTTATAGGATTGAAATTTAAGCATGTTACACTCGATCTCCTTTGTATCTTTTATTGGTGAATTTTCATACACCTTATCTCATTTTCATGAAATTTTCTTCTTTAATTTAATATATTACTTGTAACACTTAATCTCATCTCATTTGATGCTTGCATTGCTTTGAATAGGTTATATTACAATACCCCAATTTATTTTACATTCGTTTTATTATATATTTACAAAATACTAAAATAATATTTTTTTTCTCATACATGACATAACAACAAATAATTCCTAGTAATTTCATGAAAAGTAAAAAAAACAAATATCATTAGACTTATCTCAATAGGTTTTATCTAATTAAATAATCAATTATACAATTTTAAATATTTTATCTTCTTAGGTTTTGGTATCATTGTACTTTTCTTAATGGGTTTATGTATCGTTCGTGACAATTTAGGATGTTACACTCAATCCATCTAATATATTTGAATACAATTTTCTTGTAGAAATTATCTCATTTTCGCAAATATTTCCATTTTGTTTTGTTGTACAATTTGTATCTCCTGTGGTCGTTGTATTCCATTTATTTGAATATATGACAATACTTTAATTTATCTCATTTCTTTCTTATTATATACCTGCTTAATATTAAAGTAAGATTGTATTATTATTTATGCTTATTTATTTTGGTAATTTCCAAAATTTCTTTAGGATTTTTGCATAGTTTAAAAGTCATTTCAATTCATAATTGAATTCATGGCCAACTATCTTACACTTGATCTCCTTTGTTTTAAGGAATTAAACATTCTTGTATAATTTATTTTTTGTTCTTATTTTTCCTTTTAATATGGTTATAATATTGTTAACTCTAAATCTTTTATCATGACTTTTAAAATGATATGATTTAGTTATATTACATTTGTTCAATTTATCTCATTTAAGTTTTAGTATAAATTTTTAGGAAAATTAAAATTATAATTTATTCTTATTTATCTCATTTTTTGCTTGTATAAGATCTAATGATGGGAGCCAGCGACCGGGCACTCCTGATGGGAACCAGTGATGGGAGCCAGTGAATGGAGCTAGTGACCAGGAGCCAGTGACCAGTGCCAGTGGCGTGCGCCACGATCGGT
Source organism: Vanilla planifolia (assembly GCA_023846275.1). NCBI lineage: Eukaryota > Viridiplantae > Streptophyta > Magnoliopsida > Asparagales > Orchidaceae > Vanilla > Vanilla planifolia. The sequence continues at coordinate 193,219 of JAIUJO010000396.1, read as the reverse complement.
TGGTCGTGATCGTAAGGTTGTGACGGGAAGGAGTTCATAACGGGGACTTGGCAGCAGGGGGTGGTGACGGAAGGTGGGAGACAGATTGTTGCTGACGAAGAGCACGGGACGTAACGCGAGCGGCAGTCTTGAGGGTAGACCAGTTGACATCTACAACTGGTAGGGAGGCGCAATCAGAAAGGTGAGCTATAGGGCCATCGTCGGAGACTGAATCAGGTAACTCACTGTGGCCAGAGGTGCAGGTGGGCACGTGATGGGTAGCACATAACGGCTAAAAGTCGCACGTGCAAATGGGTGCGAGTGGTATCTCGACCGTTGAAGAAATTTGCTTGATCACGTGGGTCCGAGAATTTTGAATTTGAAATTTTAAGATTCGACTGAAGCTGGGGCGTGGGGATAGATTTAAAGAGTAGGCTATTCTGTGGCACACCACACCGAATCGTCCCCTTTCAAGGTTCTTGGGCATCTACAGCCCTAGCAGGACGAAAGATGGTAGGAAGTAAGACTAAGAGGAGCAATAGGAAGGTCAGGACATCTGGTAGCAACTCGCTAGTGAGAGAATGTACCTCTTCCACGTCTGGAGGTGAAACGATAATCACTGATGGAAATCCCCCTCTGTCCAAAAACTCTAATGTAGAGGTGAACATATTAAATAGAAAGAATGGCGCGAAGAAGTTCAGGGACCCGCCAGTGATCCAGGTGGAGCATATGGACACTCCAACTATGCTTCTTGACTATCAGAATCAGGGGGACGATGGTTGGGAGGCTAAGGAAGGTCACACAACGAGCGCTGCCTTGCTGGAGCTAGAGGACACGACGCATAAGGCTGCGGAGCTTGTGATGAGCAAGTTCATGGGAGAAGCGACAAACCCTGAGCACTGGACTACTGGTAGATGAGCGGTTCCTACAACTATGTTCAGCTTCAGAGAAGTCATAATCACAAACAACAACAACAACAATAATAGTCTTGTGACCTCCTATGTGTGTCTGGCCAATATCAACGTCAAGGAGCGAGCTGCAGGCATCCCTGATCATGTTGACGCTTTCACAAATTCAATTTGGTTGGGCAAATTTACGGGAACACACTCCCTTCCCCATCATTGCACAGGTATTGCTAAAGAGATGGGGTCACTACAAGAATTTTAAGGTTTTCGACCAGTCTTCTAGCTATTTTTGCTTGCACTTCGATTCCATCAATGACAGGAACGAAGTTTGGCTGGTCGGCACGTGGCAAGTCGCAGGCCAAGCCATGAGGCATGATATTTGGATGCATGAATTCGAAACGAACACCACGATGGCGATGTGTGCATCGATGTGGGTGCGTCTTCCATGCCTCCCACTCATATATTGGGATGTGGAGAACATCTTACGAATTGCCAAGGCTATCAGGGAGCCTTTTCACCTTAACAGTTGGACTGTTGAGATGGAATGTTCCACTTACACATAGGTGTGCATTCGGACGGACCTCTCGAAGCCCCTAAAACTAGTTATATGGCTTAATGGAGAATTTGGGAGAACTTACCAGGAATTTCAGTACGAGGGCTTGCTGTAGATATGCTTCAAATGTGGGCATATTGGTCATCAGGCGAGCCAGTGTAGCATGCACAAGGAGGCGATGCAAGCTTGTCCTGCTCCCTCTATATCTCCAAAAGACAACACGGTTCGAGGAGGACTGATTGGGGCGGAGGACAGGAAGTCTAGTGATGGGAGGTCCACTATGGTAGAAGGTGCCAGATGCCATCTGAAGCTGAATAAGAACATGTTCGCTCCAGCTAAAAAGGGACAAGGTCTAGGCCCATAGTTGCTGGTCCAATCCCGATGTAGGAGAAAGGGCACGGTTGACCACAGAAATACTATAGATAAGGTCAGCCAGACTCCTCGGATGGCTGTTAGCCGCAAAATTCAAGGTCTAAGGGCTGCTAGCATGTCCCACGGCATCAGGAGCCCATCCACGTACCGTAGCAGAGGCATGGTAGGATGGACTTTGCAACCTTTGGCCAGCAAGTGCTGGATGCAGACAAATCAGGTTGATCCTCCCATGAAGGATGTGGGAACGAGTCACTGGTGCAGGTAACAGGGAACAAGGGGAAATTGCCTTTGTTGTAGTAGGAACGAGTGGTGGACATAACTACAAGTCCAGATGGACACTTCACTAAAAGAAAATAGGAGAATTCTCCTGGGCCATGCTTCGTGGGACACAGTGACCATCTAGGAGGAAGATGGTGGAGGCTTCATGCTGGAGAATTATGCGGATGCATGGTAGTATCAACAACAAGCTCTAGGTGAAGATTCGGTTCGTGGTTTGGAACATCAGAGGCATTAGAAATAAGAAGTTGAGAAGATATTTGCAAATATTTGTTTGCAAAGGGAATACGAACTGGCTCCTTGGGAAGGACTGGGACTTCGTGGCTCACCCTTCTACGGGCTTGTCGGGAGGCATCATTCTACTTTGGAAAAATTTGGTTGAAATTATGATCATGGCAGCCTCAACACATGTTATGTTAAGCTTGGTGAGACCTTGTGCTGATTGTATGCTCAATTGCTTCATTATTTATGGTCCTAAAGATCACCATAAGCGTCGGGAGGTCTGGGACGCCATCAGGCACTCGTCCAGTGGGGATGATCCTCTCATTGTCGAAGGACCTCAACCTTGTAATGGCACAGAAGGAGAAACGGGGCGGGCAGAGATTCATCTATAGTAGGGGTCAACAAGAGCTTTCTAACTTTATGCAGGAGCTCCAGCTTGTAGACTTATGCTTTACAAGTAATCATTTTACCAGGTGTAATGGGAAGCAGGGTAGCGCACGCATCCTGTAGCGATTAGACCATGTCCTCATGAACACTGAGGGGATGTTGGCTTTCCCCAAATGCTCTGTGTAGCACCTTTGTCGGGTCGGGTCGGACCATTGCTCGTTGCTGGTTGTACTGGGTGTCAGGAATCCTTGGCTAAACATTGGCAGGCCACAATTTGAAAGCATGTAGTTAGAATTTTGGCAATCATTCTGGGAGAGGAACTATGCTTGGCAAAGAAGGGAGGGGGGAATTTGCATGGAGGCAATTATGACCAAATTCAAGAGCTCGCTTATGGCACTGCGTAGATGAAGCCTAGAGGAGGTGGGGAACGTTGTTAACAGGAATAGGGAGCTGGAAAGAGGTATAGATGAACTTCAGTCAAGGGAGTCTCGGGAGGGACTAACAGAGGAGAATCATATGTAGCTTGGAAAAGTGGTCGCGGCTTTCCACCTCGACTGCGCGCATGAGGAACAATCGTGGTAGTAGTGCACTAACGGGCACTGGGCGATACTTGGAGATAGCAACACAAGGTTCTTCCTTATTGCGGCCGCGGCTTGTGCTCGGAAAAATTGGATTACTCAGCTAAGGGATGAAGATGACAAGGTAGCGGACTCTCCCTATAGCATTATGCGTGTTCTCTTGGCTTACTTTGAAGGGAAATGACGATGTGGGGACAAGGTGGCATTGCCGTCGATATCTTCGCTATCTGGCATCATTGGCGATGATGTGGCATCCTACATTGGCTGCAGGGCACTAAAAGTGAAATTATTTCGGCCATGTGGGGAATCAGGAGGAACAGAGCCCCGGGCATCGACGAGATCACGGTGTAGTTCCTGCACGGCTATTGGGCCATCACGCACAGCAACGTCATTAGCGCGGTGCAGGCCTTCTTTGAGGAATGGAGGTTGCCAGAGGGCTGGAAGGATGCGCTCATTGTCCTTATCCCAAAGAGATAGGGGGCATGTAGGCCAGAACACTTCTGGCTAATCAGCCTCTACAACCCCATGTACAAGGTGGTGCCGCGCATTCTGGTCGAGAGGTTGAAACCACTGATGTCAAGCCTTATCTCGTGCGAGCAAGCTACATTCATCCCTGGGCGGAGCATATCTGATAAAATCTATATTGCACAGGAGATGGCCTATAAGATTCACACCTGCACCGTTGCTTCAGGCCTCATGGCTTTGAAGATTGATATAGAGCAGGCCTACGACAGCGTGCACTGGGACTTCCTGCTCGAGATGAGGAAAGTCATGGGATTTCCCCTCATATGGTGTGAATGGATCGCTGCGTGCATTACCCATCCAAAATTTGGCATCCTTCTCAATGGCGCTCACCTCCCGTGGGTGGTGGCGCAGCAGGGGCTCCGACAAGGATGTCCGCATTGACCCTACCTTTACGTTTTGGCCACTAAATACTTTTCGAGTTTGGTGAGGAACTATGAGACGAAGTTGCTGCTGGGTTTCAGGCCTGAGCAACATGCGCAGTGGATTTCGCACATTCTATTCGTGAACGACGTGTTGCTGTTTGCTTCTGCCACACGCGAGGCCGTGCACGTTGGACGAAGTATCATGCAGTCTTTTGGGGAGGCTACAAGGTTGTACGTCAACCTTATGAAATCTAAGATTTATTTAAGCACGAAGCTCAGCAAGAAGAAAGCCAAGCTGGTCTTGAGAAAACTCTGCATGGAACAAGATCGGACGCTTATGTACCTTGGTGTCCCCATTGCTGCGAGGCACCTGAACAAAGCTAACCTTAACTTTCTTGTCCAAAGGATTGACGCCGCAGTGGTCAACTAGCGTATCTGTTGGCAGTCGCTTGCGGGCAGAGCCACCTTCGCCTCCTCTATTCTCACTACCATTCCAACCATGTATCGAGGCATTGTGCGTTGCCTGTTGGTGTCCTTGATGACATAGAAATGAGAGTTAGAAGGTTCCTTCGGAGCTGGAAGAGCTGCACGAACACAATGCATTATGCCATGGGACTATATCACCTTGTCGAAGGCCGTTAGTGGACTTGGACCTCGAGACTTCTACGTTTGGCAAACTGTGCTACAAATGAGCAACTGCAAGCACATTTTCAATCAAGAGGCGAGCCTCTGGGTTGATATTATGAGGCAAAAATACACGCTGAGTAACCCGCTGATGAAAGCTCACCAGAATGCCTTATATGTGTGTAGAATGGTTCTAACAGCAATGCCTGTGGTAATGTCGATCTTGATCTCGCACATGGGCGATGGGCAGACGGTGCGTTTCGTGGAGGAAAATTAGCTTGGCATCCTTCCACTCTACTGCTGGCAGACCTACGTCAACATGCAGATCTATTGGCCGGCGAGTGTCACTAATTGTATCATGGCTGCTGAGGACTGGGACGAGGATTTCATCCGTACTTGGGCGAGTGAGGCGCACACAGATAGAATTCTGCACCTTCCGAGAGCTCAGAAGTCTACCAAGGATGGGCTCCTCCAGCTGCATACCGAGATGGAGAGGGTCGATAGTGCACGAATTTACTCGCATATGGTTTGCAGTGCTGAGGCAACCGTCAGGCGCGGTGGCCAGCGTCATGCTGACGAGATGAGGAGCATTTGGAAGATCAAAGGAATGCCGAGGGTGCTCATGTTCATGTGGCGGGTCGTTGGCAATTTCCTCCCTATGATGACATGGCGGAGGACTCCTTGCAACATGTGTTCTAGGATTGCCCACCTACACAGGATCTATGGGATGACTGCCAGGTTCATGGGGCTTTGACTGTGCTGGGTTAGTCCATAGGTGTGGGTGCTGGGCTATAATTCACTAACCTACCCTTTCAGTTTGTGGGCCCACCAGCAGCGTGTCGTGGTGATGGTACGAGGTATGCTGCCATGTTAGCCACCACCATGTATTACATTTGGTCAAGGAGGACGGGATTAGGCATGATAACCCGATGCCCTTGTCGTGCTCGTTGCTACGAACGATCAAGATCGAGGTGAATACCTCATTCATTCGGCATTTCTTCTACTCATCCCTGTCCAGTGGGAATCCTTGCAATTCTTCGGACTTGCTTATATCGCATGGTTGGCTTCCTGCAACAGGATGGATAAAAGTAATTTGCAATGCTACGGTTGTTGATTCCATTACCGGTCTTGGCATGGTTGTTGGAGATTGCATGGGAAGGCCACTCTTGGAGACTAGCAATAGGGTTTTCTCCCAAGCCGCTGATATGATGGAGGTCCAGGCTATGCTCATGGCCCGTAACTTGCTTAGGGGTTCCCTTCCCCTTCATCGGGCTGTGGAAATTCAGACTGACTCGATTGTGGCACTCCAGGTAGTTCGTGAGATGATATTGCACCCCCTGAGGATGGCTTTTTTGCTGAGATTCTGAAGTATGCCAGGGGAATTGAGGCAGTTTGATTTTCCCATATTCACTAAGGCGGGAATGCGCCCATTTTCCTTGGTGGCTCGTGCTGCCTGCTTCAGTGTGTTCGTATGGGATCCCGGGGATTCCATCCGTTAGCCCCTACTGAAACTCATGCTGTCTGATTTCATGTTTGATCCCCCTTAAGGATCCTACTTATGGTTTCTTTTATGGCTAATGCCACTTTTGATACAATTTTATATCATAGTTTCAAAAAAGAACAAGATTGAATGAAGACAAAACTAATATCATTGGATTGTCCTTGACAAATGCTATCTTATTAAATATTCCTTTTTTGCATTTCCAAATATGAATATTTTATGGATTTTGCACATTTAATCATTCATTTTCATTTGTCTTTCATGACAATAATCGATCTTGTACTTGATCAATTATTATATTGGAATACAAATTTAAAATAACATTTATCTCATTATTTTCAAACTATTTATTTTGATTTTGTTATATTACTATGTAATTATAAATCTCTTATCATGTGATGTTTACATTGTTTTAATTTAGCCTTGATACACTGTTTCAAATTAACTCATTTTAGCTTCAGCATATATACCTAATATTAGAATAACTATTTATTTTTTAATTATATTTATTTACATATGTAGCAAGTAATAATTCCAAACAAGGTTAGATAGAGATGAAACATACATCTCTAAAATAATCTCAATGAGCTTTATCTATACAAATATTCATTTGCATAATTTTTAATATTATTTGTATGGTTGTAATAGTTGATGAGATATTTATGTTTTGACCCAATTGTATATATAGGCATTTTGATCATTCTCCTTAGTATCTTAGAAAATAATTTGTGATACAATTTGTCTCAATTCTTCTAAAGTTTTTCTTTTATTTTTTTATAGTATAATGTAACTCTAAATCTCATTAAATTTAACCTTTTCATTTAATTTAGTTGGTTAGTTACATTGGTTCAGTTTATCTAAATATATCCTATTATATTACTATAATTGTTTAATTTGTCATTTATTAGTAATTCCACATAAGGTCTGATAAAGATGAAATAAATATTATTAGACTCATCTCAACAAGTTCAACGAAATGAAATGTTTATCTTTTTATCTTCAAATATTTTAATTTCCATGGTTTTGGCAATTTTTACAAAAAATGTTAATTTGCTCTTGAATTGGAAGTTGAAGATTTTAATCTCAATCTATTTAGTATATTAGAATGCAACTTTGGCAATACAATTTTTCATTTCTTTAAATGTTTTACTTTCATTTGGTTTTGTTACTATGTAACATTAAATCGCTTATCATGTTACCATTACATCACTTAGATTTATTTCGACAACATTGCTTCAATTTGACTAATTTCAATTTTATCTTAAATTTATTAAATATTAGAAATAGAATTCATTATTCTTTTAGATTATTCACTTCGATTAGCTAGGAATTTAAAAATGAGGTCTAATCAAAACTGAAGAAATGACTGGACTTATCTCGACAAGCTTAATCCAATCAAATATAAATTTAATATTTTAAAATATTTTATATTATATTTTTTGGATGCCTTATGAGAAATTTTGATTCAATCTTAATTTCTAATCAATGTGTAACCCGCATTCTCCTTTATATCTTAGAACATAACATAGTCGTAAAATTTATTTCACTTTTGGCCTTGCTTTTTTCGTAATGTTGCTATATAGCTCTAGATCTTCTTTAGTGTGACTTTTACATTACCTTGATTTGGTTAAATTATATTTCTTTAAATAATCTCATTTTAATATCATTATATGTTTACTTAATGCATAATGAATATTTTTTTATTTATGCTTTTTAAATTTAGTAATTTCTTTTAATTCTAGACGAGATCAAATTGATAAGAAACAAATCTCATTAGACTCTTCTAAATTAGCTTTATCTAATTAAATATTCATTTTATGTTTTTAAATTTTTTTGCTATTGTAGGAAGCCTTATGAGACCTTTTTATTGCTTCCTAGTTAGGTGATGGAGGGTGTAACACCCGATTATTTTAGTAATTCATAGTAATTTTAAACAAATAGTGATGGAGACATGATAAATATCATTGCACTCAACTCGATATACTTCATATATTTAAATATTCAATTTAATTTTGATAATGTTTTTTTATCAAGTATTTGCATTCTTTAGAGGACATTTTTTTGTTTTCCTTGATTTGAAGATTAAAGATGCTACACCCTTTCTATCTAGTATCTTAGAAAGTCTATTTACCATAATTATTTCTCATTTCTTCCAAGTTTCACATTGATTTTGTTATATCAATAAATAATTAAAATTCTCCTCGCATGTATGCTTTACCTCACTATGATTTCACCATATTTGGTGCTTATGTTTAACTTATTTTAACATTAATAAAAATTTATATAATTGTCAAATAATACCTTATGATTATTTATGTAAATTCATTTCACTGTTTACAATAATTCCAAATGTTGGACTCATTGGCAAAGGTCCACTAACATTTTCTTCATCTTTATCTAACCTCGTTCAGAACTACTACATATTACTAAAATAAATAAAAAAATAATAATCAATTACTAATTTAGGAAGGAGTAAATACACAATATTACTAAAATGAGAGATATTTTAGTGATTTAATATAACCAATACAAATACGTTAAAGGTTGTCCTACAAAACATTTGGTGTTACATGTTAATATAACCAAATCCAATGTAAAAATTTAATAATATGAGATAAATTATAAGAGAATCTTGTATTTGAACACACTAAGGATTGTGACATCCTTAATCATAAAATAAGGTATGATTAAAAATATATCATGATGTGTGCAAAAATAATACAAAAAATATTTAAAATATAGAATGAATATATAATTTTATACGGCTTGTTAAGTTGAGTCTGATGATAATTCTTTTGAATACATGCTTTTAGAATTATAGCACAATACCAATTTAATTAACAACAAATATTAGCTAATATGATGTAATGTAACATAACTAAATAACACCAAGACTAAAGCTACATTACAAATGATTATGGTTACATAGTAGTGTAATTAAATAAGTGCAAGAAATTTGAAAAATTGATAAAAGTTATATAAGAAAGTCAACTTTAGAGATAATAAGGAAGATCTTGGTTAAGACATTTGATCATCAAACAAGTTGCAAATCAAAGTGCTTTGTAAAAAATACAAAAGCATTGCAAATAAACTATTTTAAAATAAATAATTAATTGGATTGATATAGCTTAGGAGAGTGCATCAACATTGTTTTGCTCTTGATCGGACCACTTTTGAATTACCACTAATTAATAAAGTAAATAACCATAAATAATAATAATTTATTATTTTAAAATTATGTGAACAAATAATAGATTAAAAAATTAGATGAATTTAGGTAATATAATTTAACATAATCAAAGCAATGTAAATGTCACAAGAGAAGAGAAACAAAGCTTAACAATAATATAGCAAATCCAAAATGAAAACATCAAATGAGTGAGACAAATTTTATATAAAAGTTGCATACCATATGCTAAGGAGATCGATTGTAATTTTGTTGATCATCAAACCTATTGTGAATTAAATTGACCAATAAAGCTTTCCAAAGCCATATTTTTTTTTAAACGAAGAAATCAATATTTAGCTAGATAGTGTTTGCTTCGATGAGTAAAAAGATAATTGCTTCATCTTTATCAGACCTAGTTAGCAATTTCAACAAATTACCACAATAAAAAATTCATTAAAAATAGTAAATTTTTATATGGGTATTAGGTAAATATATATTAAAATTAAAATGAGTAAATTTGAACAAATATATAATGACCAAATTCAAATGACTCAAAGGTCACAAGATGAGAACTAAAGTTTCATAGTAATATAACAAAATAAAAAAATCTTAAAGAATTGTGACAAACTAGGTAAGAAAGTAGCATTAAAAGATAATAAGATATTAGGTATATCATCTTGTATAATGAGATCAGGTACAAATTAAATTGAGTCATAGTAAAATTCTAAAGAATTCATTTATTTTAAAAAATAAAAAATTAATATTTAATTAAGTAGACCTTATTGAGTTAACTCAAAGGACATTTGTTTTGTCTTGATTGCCCCTCAATTGGAATTTTAAAAAATTAGTCAAGTAAATAATTAAAATTAACATAAAATTATTATCTAAATTTTAAGTAAATATATGTTAAAGCTACATTAAGATACATTGAAGTAATGTTATTTCACTTAAAGAAGATGATTATAAATGTCACGTTTAAGAAGAATTAGAGCTTCATAGTAATGTAACCAAATCAAATAAAAACATTTGAAAAAATGAGTTAAATTGTACATGAAAGTTGCATTCCAAGATACTATAGGGATCAATTGTAACATTCCTAATTTTGAAATTAGGTGCTAATCAAAATGACTTGTGAATAGTTCCAAAATAGTAAAAATTAAAATATTCTTAAATAAATAAAAAAATATTTTATTTTGTACAGCTCATGGAGATGGGTCCAATAAATTTTGTTTCATCTTGGCAAAATTTTACTTGAAATTATTCATGTAAATTTAAATCAATAAATTATTATTATTTAAGTTTAATTAATTTGATAATTAGTGAGTTCTAAACAAGATTTGATGTGTATAAAAGAAATGTTGTTGTACTCATACAAATGAGCTCCATATAATTAAATATTATTTTTCAATATTTTATGTCTTATTTTGTGAGAAATTGGCAAGATTTATAAGGAATTTCAATTCAAATAGAATATAGTGTCGACTTTGGCTTGTCTCAAGGATCTATATCCAATTAATTTTTTATTTTCATATTTTTTAATATTTTATATTACATTATTATGGGATATTTTATAAGATAATTTTATTCTCATCTGATTTGATGATCAAGGGAGCTTTTCTTAAGAATCTTAGTATATTAGAATGTAGCTATCCTGTATAATTTATCTTAGTTTTTTAAAAGTTATTTTTATTTTGTTATATTAAAATAAAAATGTAATTCTCCTCTCATCTAACCTTTTTATCCCTTGTATTTGGTTATTTTATGTTGGTTTTTTATAGCATACTTAAGCTTATCTATATATTTATTTATAATAAAATAATAATTAACTATTATTTATGCTTGTTAATTTTTGCAATTCATAGTAATTCTAAGAAAATCTAATTAAGACAAAAAAAACATTGGACTCATCTTGATAAGCTTCAACCAATTAGGTATTTATTTTTATATTTTGAAATATTTTAATTTGAAGAATTTTTTTGATTTATAAGTTATTTAAATTTGTGTCAGAGTTGAAAATCAATAGTGTCATACTTGATTTCTTAGTACCATTGGATACAACTTTCTCACATAATTTATGTAATTCCTTCAAAGGTTTTTTTATTTAAATATATTATGAAGAAACTCTACTTCTCCTCTCATATCATCATTATATCAATTTAATTTAGTTATATTATAGTGCTTGAATTTATGTTATTTTTTTAAATATATAATGTTTTAAAGAAAATTAATATCTATCATTGCTAATGCTTATTCAGCTTTGTAATTCACATTTATCCCAAATGATGGCATAAGCAAATGTAGTAGGATTATTGAATGCAAAATATCATCACAATTTTTCACATTTTTTCAAATTTTATGCTTTTATTTATTTTTATATATTGCTTCATTTTATGTCATTTGTTTTTTAATATATGTTTTAAATTATCATAAAAAATAATTTATTATTATTTTGCTTATTGATATTAGTAATTCATACCAATTCCAATTATGTCTAATAGCCATGAAGTAAATGTTCTTGGACTCCTCTTAATGATCTCTATCTAATTGTATATTCTTTTTTCAATTTTTAAATATTTTATTTTCTAATAATTTTGGATGTTTTAATAGATATCTTCAACTATATGATATTTGTTAATAAGAAATGTTACACTCAATCATGTAAGTATCTTGTAATGCAACTTTCCTCATAGATTATCTATTTTCTTCCAATGCTACACATTGATGTGGATATATTATTATGAGACTATGATTCTCCTTTCATATGACCTTTAGATTGCTTTGATTTTTTTGAATTATAATAAATTAATTCAAGTAACTCTCATTTTTATTTTAATTCACATAACACAAAAACTAATTTATTATTACTATTTATGTTTAATAGATTTCGTAGTTCATAGTAATTTGAAATGAGATATAATGTAGAAGAAACACGTATTATTGAACACATCTGAATGTGCTCTATCTATCTAAATATTCATACTTATATTTTAAATATTTTATTTTTTATGGCTTTTGAGAGTTTTATGAAAAATTTTGTAATGCTATTATATAACTCTTAATATTAACCTAAGTGACCATTATTTGTCATTGATTTTGCTATATTATAATGCTTTAAATTATCTTATTTTTTCTTTAATATTTTTCTCAATATTAAATTAATAATATATATTTATTTATGCTTGTTTATATTAAAATGAATAATAGTTCTCAAAGAGGTCCCATTGGGACAGAAAAAATGTTGTCAAACATAACTTGATGAGATCTATAAAATTAAATATTTTCTTGATAGATTAAAATATTTTTAGGCTAATGTTTTTTAATTACTATGTAACTCTAAATCTCTGTATTTGTGACCTTTGTATTGCCCTGAATTGGTTATATTATAGTAGTTAAATTTTTCTTGTTTTAGCTTTAATAATATTTACCTAATATTAAAATAATAAGTAATTATTATTACCAATTTTAAATTAGCAATTTGTACTTATTCAAAACAAGGTTTATTTGTACCACATTTGATAATTGAGAATATTCTATTAGAACTTCTTATATGCTAGAATATAAATTTTTAATATAGTTATTCTAATTTTGTTGTTTTGTGAGCTTTACATTACTTTTTTTGTTGTATAACATAGCTTTATGTTATCATAGTTAAGCTTTATTTTTTATGTGTTTAACATAAATATAGTAATTTAATATTATTTATGCTTATTTTTATATTCAATTATTAGTTATTTTATATAAGGTTTGAGGGAGATGAAACGAGTAATGTTGGACTCACCTTGAAATGTTCTTCACAATTAAAAACTCATTATTATATTTTTTTGTATTATAGTTTCTAAGATTTTTGCTTGATTTATGTGGTATTTTGATTCATAGTTCGTTTCTTGATTAAGTATGTCATATTTGGTCTTTTTATTATCTTGTAAAGCAATTTCTCTAAACAATTTATCAAATTGTTATAGTTTTTTTTTGCTTATAATACAATGGTTCAATTTGTGTCAATGTTTTCTATGTTATATATTAATATTATAACAAAAATTTCTTATTATCAATGTTTATTTCATTTCGTGATTTCTAGTAATTGTAGATGTGGTTGAATGGAGGCAAACCATTTGTCATTGGACCTATGTCGATGAGTTCTACCCAATGTAAATTCATTTCTATTTTCTTTAATTATTTTATTTTACATTCTCTACCCAATAACCTTAGCATTTTTGAAAGATTTTTTTCTTAGATTTGTTTTTAATATATTCAAATTAAAATTCTCTTCTCATGCGATCCTTACCTCAATTTTATTTGGTTCTGGTATATTGCTTCAACTCCTCTAGTTTTAGCATTAATTTGTATTTATTTAATATTATAAATAATTTGTTATTATTTATTGATATTTTCATTATTAATTGAAAATAATTTGAAATTAGTTTTAAAAAAGTGGAAAGAAATGTCTTTGGACAAAACTAATGAGCTTTATCAATTATTTTTTTTAACTTTAAAAATTGTATCTTTTAGAGTATTGATTTTTTTATGAGATTTTCTCTTCATAAATAATTTGTGAGCAAGAATGTGACACCCTATTTATTTAGAATCTTGTTATGCAACTTCTAGTATAATTAATCTTATTTCATTAAGGCATTTGATTTTTTTTGGGTATGTTGTAATGAAATTATAGTTCTTCTATGATGTAACCTTTATATCACTTTTATTTTACTTTATTACTTTTTTTAAAATTTTTCTTATTTTAACATTGATATATATTTCATTAACATTAAATTAAAAAGTATTATTTTTTATAATTATTTATTTTAATAAATTATAATAATTCCAAATAAAGTCTTATGATAAAAAATCGAATGCCATTGGACTACTTTTGACAAGCTCCATCAATTAAATATTATTTTTAATATTTTTTAATTTTTTAGGTTTTTGGCATGCTTTCTGAAATATATTAATTTGTAGCTTATTTGACAAAGAAGAATGTTACAGTTAATCTCCTTAATACCATTGATAAAAGCTTCCATAATATTTATCTCATTAATTAAAAGTTTTAGGTTTGATTTGGTCATTTTAATATGTAATTTCAAACCTCCTCTTTTGTCACCTTTATATTTACTTCATTTTGCTATATTACATTACTTCAACTATCTTTTTTTTATTTTTAATATATATTTACTTAATATTAAAATAATAATTAATTGTTATTTACTATTTTTTACTTTAGTAACTCTAGTAATTTTAATGAAAGTTTGATTGGATGGAAAAAGGTCATTGGACTATGTTTAATGATCTCCATTCAATGTTGTATGAGATAGTTAGATTTCTAACCAATTTAGGATTGATGAGGTTGCACTTTATCCTTTTCATACCTTGGATTTCTACTACGTTATAAATTTTGTCCCATTTTTTTAAATGTTTTGCTTTGATTAAATATATTACTATCAAAATCTAATTCTCCACTCGTGTGATTTTTACATTACTTTGTTTTGGTTATGTTATATTTCTTAAATTTAACATTTTTTAACTTTAATATAAATTTATTAAATATGAACTAATAATTTTTTATTATTTTGTTTAATTATTTTCTTAGTTCGAGTAATTCTAAATATGGTCTGATGGAGTGAAAACATATGCCTTTGGTGTTGACTTAAAGTGATTTACTCAATTAGATGTTTAGCACTTGATGTGTTGGTCAAAGATATTATAGTCAATCACCTTAGCATTACAGAAGACAACTTTCACATGTAATGTAACTAATTTTTTCAAATATCATATTTTTTTGGTTATATTATTTTAAAACTCTAATTAATCTCTCATATAACGCTTATAGGGTTTTGATTTGGTTATACACATTGCTTTCATTTAACTTATTTATCTTTTAAAAATATATTTACTTTGCATTAAAATAATATCTCTCTATTCAAAATTTCTAATTTCATCAAAAGTTTTGCTTTTATTTTCTTTACTTTAATTAAACTCTAAATCATCTCTAGTGCAACTATGACCCCTCTTAGTTTCCCTTATTTTAAATCACTCCAAGTCACTTTATTTTAGCTTTAATATATACTTACTTAAGTTTAAAATAGTTATTTGCTTTAATTTGTGCTATTTAAATCAGTAATTTATAGTAATTAATTCCTAATAAGGTCCAACCTAGAAGAAACAAACATTGTTTGACTAAACTCAATGATCTTTATATGATTAAATATCCATTTTGATATTTTTATGTTTTATTTTTCTTAGTTATGCATGCTTTAAAAGGTATTTCATTTCGTATTGGACTTGATGATCTCAAATTATAGTGTGGCTCTCTTTTGTAATTTGGAATGCAACATTACTATAGAATTGATCCTATCTTTTCAAAGTTTTTGCTAGATTTTCTTATATTATGATGAGGCTACAATCCTTCTCTGATATAAGCTTTATATCGCTTTTATTTCGTTATAGTTTATTGCTTTAAGTTATGTTATTGGAGCATTCGTATATTTAATTATTATTAAAATAAGAATTTATTATTATTTATTGATTTTTTACGTTGGAGATATGGGGTAATTCCACTTAAGGTCAGATCGAGATGAAACAAATATCGTTAAACTCATTGTTTTTGTCTTTTTTTGCCAAATATTTATTTTCTTATAACTTTTAGTATTTGATTTTATTGGAGATTGGCATCAATTTTAACATTTTTCATTGGTACCTATTTTGACAATTGAGGTGATTACGCTTGACCTTTTTAAAATATTTGCATGTTTTATTCGAATTCAATTTATGACATTTCTTCAAATGTTCTACATTCCTTTTGATTGGTTGGTGTGAAACACTAATATTCCTTTCATGTGACATTAACAACACCTTCATTTGGTTACTTTACATTACCTCAATTTATCTACTTTCTACTTTAATATATTTTACTTAATATTGAAATAATTATTTATTATTTCTATGTTTAATTACTTCTATAATTTTTAGTAATTTGAAACAAGAAGTAATAGAAGAGAGGAGTCTCATTTGACTTGTATTAGTGAGCTCCATCTAATTGAACATTCATTTTGAGATTTTTTTAACTATTTTATGTTCTTGTATTTTAGTTTCAAGATAGTTCCATTCACACCAATTTTGACAATTAAGAACTTTACACTCAACCTCAAAACTACCTTAAAAAGTTTCTTTCCATTATAATTTATCTAATTCTTTTAAAGTTTTTTTCTTTTTTGGGTATATTTATTTGTATCTCCAAATCTTTTATCATGTACTTTATACATCAATTTGATTTGGTTCTAATACATTGCCTCAATTAACCGTATTTAAACTTTATTATATGGTTATGTAGTATTAAATGAGTAATTTGCTATTTTTATTCTTATTTAATTTTGTAATTAAAAAAAATTCCAAACGAGTTCCAATCGAGACAAAAAATATCATTGGACTAGCATTGGTGAACTCTATCTAATTAAATATAAATTGTAATATTTGTTAATAGGGTTTTCTATAATTTGGGAATGATTTAAAAGTTATTATGATTCATATTTACTTTGATGATTAAAGATATTACACTTGGTAATATTTGTTTCTTGGAATGCATCCTCAAACAATTTATCTCATTTCTCATATGTTTTCACTTCATTTGGATTTATTATTATAAAAAAATAACTTTACTCTACTTTGAGCATTACATTATTTTAATTTGATTATGTTATATTGCATCAATTTATCAAATTTAAATTTCAATATACAACTTATATACTTAATGTTGAGATAAAAATTTATTGTTATTCTTTCTTATTTTAAAAAAAATTTAACTAGATAGACCTCATTGTGGAGTGAATAATGATTACTATTTGTTCCCATGCAAACTTGTTTAAAGTTACTATGAATTGGAAAAGTAAATTGCATAAATAATAATTACGAATAACACAAGCAAAAACACTATAAAATAAAATGTAAAAAATTATTAAAAAGAATATTTAGTTAGAAAGAGCTATTCGAGATGAGTGTAACAAATTTTATTTCTTCTAAATAAAACCAATTTTCGAATTATCGTGAAATAAAAAATAAATAAGAAAAAAGATAATAAATTATTGATGTAGCATGAAGTAAATATATTTTAAAGTTGAAATAAGATAAGATTTAGAGTTACATAGTAATCCATTCAAATCAAAGCCAAAATTTCAAGAAATAAAATAAAGTTTAGTATTAAGTTCAATTTTAAGAAATGAAAGAGAGAATTATCCTTAATATTCAAATCAAGCATGAAATCAAATGCATTATAATGTATGCCAAACTTTATCAAAAAAGTATTTAAAAATAAAAAATAAAACATTTTATTCTATTTTTTAGAACAACTTCGTGATGTTACATTCATATTGTTTTGAATCTACATAAAATTATTGAGTTATTAAAGAAAATAGGGAAAAAATAAAAACTTATTACAAAATTATGCAAATATAAATTATAGTAAGAGGTAAAATTGAAGTAATATTATATGACCAAATAAAAGTGATGTTAATGTCATGTGGGTTAAGATTTAAAATTACCTTATAATATATTCAAAAAAAGGAAAATATTTGAAAAAATAGCATAAATTTTATAGAATTGATAAAGCTAATGACACCAAAGCAATCTAGTATAACATCATCGATTATTGCATCTATAATTAATCAAAATATTTCATAAAGAATTTGAAAATCTAATAATTTTTATAAAAAAGTAAAGATAAATATTAACTTGAAAGAGTTCTTTGAGATGACTCTAATCACATTTGTTTTATCTTAATCACACTTTGCTTTGAATCATTAGGATTACCAAAAGCATAATTAAAATAATAATTATAACTTATTATTTTAATAATAAGTGAAAATATGATAAAACTAAAATGTGATAAATTGAAGCAAGGTAATATAACAAAATCTTATTAAAAAAGTTGAACAAATGAGATAAATTAACAAAGAAAGTTTTATTCAATGACACATAGGAGATGAAGTGTAACATCATCATTTATCAAATCAATTATGAATTGGAAAGCAATGTAACATATGCCAAATCTTTAAAAAAAATAAAAAATATATAAAAATGTTCATTTCTTTAGGTTATGCTCCTTAATATGAGTTTGATAAAGTTTTTCAAATTACAATGAATTTTTGTTTGGAATTATTTTGTATTCAAAAATAAAATATTATATAACAATAAAATAGATTATTATTATAAAATTAGGTAAATTTATATTATAAAAAAAATTATATTAATTAAGGCAATGTAATATAAGAAAACTAAAGTGTGGTAAGAAACATAGGTAAGGAAAATTATTGATAGATAATAATATAATCAAATTAAAGAATTTTTTTAAAAGGAGAGATAAACGACATTAGAAAGTTGCAATCTAAGATACATAGGAGATCAGGTGTGATGTCCTCTATCATAAGACAAGGTACCAATCAAACTACATCATGTGACATTTAAAAAATAGGGGGAATAGTATTTTAAAATGCAAAAATATATATTTAATTTGGTTGAGCTATTTGAGGCATATTTGACAATAAGTGTTTCATCTATATCACACCTTATGGAAATTAATATGAATTATTATAGAAACTTTGCATAAATAATAACAAATTATTATTTTTAATATTTAACAAATATACACTAAGGTAGAAATGAGATAAATCTAAAAAAATAATATAACTAAATCAAAACATTGTAATGGTCATATGAGAAGTGATTTAGTATCACATATCTTTATAACCAAATCAAAACGAAACCTTCGAAAAATGTTATAAATTATTTAAGAAAGTGTCATTTCAAGATATTGAGCAGAACTAGAGCAACATCGTTGATCATTAGAAATGTTACAAACCATAATTCCTCGTTAAGATTACAATACCTTAAAAAATTTAAATTTATTAAAATATGTATTTAATTGATAGAGCTCATCAAGATGGGACAAATGACTTTTGTTTCATCTTAATCATACAACCTTTGTAATTATGTTAATTACAAAAATGAAAAATTTTATTGATAAATATTTTAGCTTTACATAAACATATATTAAAGCTAAAATAAGATAAATTAAGGTAACGTAATATAACAAAAAAAAAGATTGAAATGCCACACAAGAGAAAACTTTTAATTTCAAAAAATAATAACCAAATTAAGGAACTAATAATTTTTTAAAAACACTAAATTTTAGATAACAACGAGATGGTGTATAATGTTCTCAAGCATCAAATCTTCAATAATCAAATTATCTATAAAACCATGCAAAAATATTAAAAAATAAAATATTTCAAAATATAAAAAATGAACATCTAATTAAGTAAAGGTCATGCAAATGAGTGACATGACATTTGTTTCATCTCTATTTGAACTCGTTTGGAATCTTGTAATTTTAAAAATAAATAGTGACAAATAAATATAAATTATTATTTAATATTTAACAAATATATTTGAAAATTTAAATGAGTTAAATTAAAATAATATAATATAATATTATCAACTGATATAAAACTCAAACAAGAGGTATTTTTGCTACAAACTAATATAATCAAACATAAGTGAAAATTTTGAAAATGTGATAAATTGTACAAGAATGTTTAATTCTATGATATTAAGGATATCAAGTTTAACATTCTTGATTATCAAATAAAATACAAAATTAAATGTCTTATAAATCATGACAAAACCTTAAAAAATAAAATATTTAAAATAATTGAAATGAATATTTAATTGCGTTAAGCTCATCATGATGCATCTCATGACATCATTTCATCTCGATTGGACCTTATTTGGAATTAGCATTAATTAAAAAATTAAATGCACATAAATAACCATAAAATGATATCTTAATATTATTTAAATAAATATTTACGTTTGAAAGAGAAAAATTGAAGCAATGAAATAAAATAAAAGTAAAATGTTGTAAATGTCAAACGAGACAAGAATGAGGGTTTCGTCATAATGCAACCAAATCATTGCTTTTGAGAAATTCGGATTTCTCGTGGGAGATAAGAAGAACAATTTTTAAAACTCTCAATCCCAACTTTTAAGGGAGAAACTTTTTAATACAAATCCATAAATTATTCTCCAAAAAAGATTAAAATGTTTTTGGAATTAACTTTTGATAACTAGAAAAAGTTGTGATAGAAATTTATTTAGAGCTTTGAGACCTCGGGAAAAACGCAATCCTATCATCTAAAATATAAATTGAAATTATATTATGATAATGTGAGAAAACAAGACATCAATATTGTCAAAAGGTGCTTTGGTGAAACATTTGAAATAGATACGTTTAATTTCCTCCTTTGAGAGTTTCTTCATAAATGGCACATTATCTTAAACTTATACTAACGAAAGGATTAAGCTATTCATAGTACCATTCTCATAAAGTTTACAAACTTCCATAATTTATTAAAATGCAAAATTATTGCTTCACTAATTTTATTTACTTGTTGTAAACAAATACCATTAGATTCCTTTATGTTTGCAAATATCAGTTTAGATCTCCTTTCTTTCACTAGGGCAAGAAAGAATTTTCTTATTCCTTTTGCCTTCTTTTTGTCATTCAATACTAGCATTTTGATGTTAATAATTTTCTTCTTTAGGCGAATCTCATGCGACTTTGTTATCTCCATCCTTCCATATTCAAACATGATTCAAGTTGAATTTCCATAACTTTAATTTGTTCATTAGGTAGCACAATTTTATCAAAAATATTTTGAAATGTTGTTTTTTTCCATTCTATCACACAATGTTTTAGCCATTTGAACTTACAAGTAAGACTATTCATTCAATAGAAATTAGAAATGTCCAATTACTTTAGAAAATATGTAGAATGGATGGCACTCCCTCCACATGCTCTAAAATTGAATTATTTTGGGAGTGAATTAGAATCCTTAGGAAAATGTTCAAGCTATGGGGTGTGATATGAACATGTTCTCCAAACAAATTGAATTATAGCCATAGCAAGTTAATCTACTAATTTTATCACCAACACATTGTCAGTGCTTTAATAGACCTACCTTCTTTCCCATTTACTAGTCAAGGAAAAATTATTTAAAGATAAAAGAAGTTAAATAGGGCCACACTTATCAATGAAGTCTAAACATTCTTGAATTTCTTTCAAAATAAGAGTGAGATGCCCCTCATACTAATTAGTGCTTCCATAACATTAATATCTCTTCTAATTAATCATGAAATGTTTGAGCTCTCAAAAATTTTGAGGAGACTTTCTCAGAGAGATCTTTTATTATTGTTTGAGCTCTTGTCATAAATGAACAAGTAATAAGAAAAATTTATTTAATCTTGATGTTTTAGCAAAAGTTTAGTTAACTTCATCTCATCTAGTATGAAAAAAATATCATTCTTTGATGGGATCCATTTGTATTTGACTTATTACCTTCGCAGTCTTAAAGCAAAAACTTTCTAGCATATTGAAACATTCTTTCCTTGTGTTCAATACATGGATCTATAGAAAATCTCTATTTAATAAGATTATTTAGCCATCTAATTGATTTTTTATTCGTTGCTTTAGCTATGTTCCATATATGGATGTTAGTGTTTTTTATTGCATATCCATCAATTTAGATAACTTGTGTCTTTTTCTTATTTCCCTTATGATTTTTTGTTTTTTCTTTAACAATTCTATAATTTTTTATATGCATAACTACTAAAGACAATGGTGAAGTCTTCATCGTTGTTTTTGAAATAACCAAAACTAATGGCTATTTCTTAAAGTTCCTCACTAACATTACTTAATGTTTGAAGATCATGAAAATGATTAGCTTTGTACTATGATGTTTTGGAATCTAAAACTATAATCTTTTGTCTCCTTAATCAGCTAATTTTCCTTAATAAGCTAAAATCATCATTCATTGAATTAATAATCATATTTTATTTGCTTTTATTGAGCTCTACATGATGTACTTTGTACGTCATTGACATCTACCATGCTTATTAAACTTTGTTTATAATTTTTGGAAGGGGATAGATAATGGATTGGATAACTTATTGCAATATTTTTGGACACAACTTTTGGTGTTGATTCATTTGAATATTACTATCCTTTGGCCTGCAATTATAATTTTTTAACCAACATGTCATTGTTAGGACTTAGTTTATCAAGCTAATGGGAATCTCTTGCTTATCTAACATTGTTGGTGGATTTGTTTTATTGTTTTATTATACTAGCAATAATATATGTAACGACGCTACTTTTAATAAAATTTGCAATATTTAGGAAGACTATCGAATTGATTGTTTTTCCTAAAATTTGTTAGTGTTGTATCATTTTTTTTACTATTTTTATTTTTTTAGGTTAATCCTTTTCCAATTCCACATCCATGTAGACCATTGCAATGTATTCCCAAGTTAGGTTGATCATTACTACATCCTCTATGAGAGGGTTTTCAAAGTATTAGTATAAAATTAAAGAGTTGCTTTGTTAATGAAAAGGATTGAAAGAAGTTCCATTAAAATTTAAATCAGTGCAAGAAAAAGTTTTACATTAGATGAAAGTAAAGATGTCATTTGAACACCCTGAATTGGAGCTACATTATGTTTTAAGATCCATGAAACCAATAACATGTGTAGTCTCACCCATTTTAGTTGCACAAGTCTCATTGATATTGAAACACATTGGATTGATCACACATGACACGCACATGTCTAAAAAGCTTAGTGGTAGCATTTCATCACTTCATTCAAAATTAATTTTTGCACAAAATGTAGAGCATCCTTATTTATAAAAGATGTCAAGGGTTTGGGAATAGAGAGTTACACATTCTGAAATTCTAAATGAAATTTTAAGATACCCCAAGTCAATCTAAATATTAAAATAATACTTTAAATTTTGTTAAGAAGCTTTACACTTAAAAGCAACAAAATTAAAGTATATAAAAGTTCTAAAACTGGCCAATGCAATTGGGGTGATGGTCTAGTGTTTAGAGAAGTAGTTGTGACGTAATAGATATTGTCTAGATGGAAAGGTGTGTATGACTTGGGTCTAGTTTTTTTGTTTTACATAGAACAAAGAGATTCAATGGAGGTGGATAGGTCAATAAGTGATGTTGCGTTTAGCACATTCATGTATCATCTAGCATGTCTTGATGGGTCAACATGTCATTATGAATCAAAATGGGTTGAGAAGGTAAGCATGTTCAAAGGATTGTGACAAGTTGAGTTTGACATGTGGGTTGGTGCAATTGGCATCAAAAGCTGGTGACACTAGCAAATGGTAGTAAAAATAGTTTGAAACTAAATTTTTGGCTTTTTTGAAGTCTTTCTTAGCAAAACTTTTCACCAGTAGAATTATGGGGTTGGCAAAGGGATGCCTTGTACTAGTTTTAATGTTAAAAATTCTAAAAATCTATCAATTAATCTTCAAAATACTTAAACTATAATGTAAATGCACAAAACTTAATCAACTCTTGAAAAGAAAAATAGAAATATGCAATAAACAAATATCGACTATAATTGACTCTTATTATTTTAATGTCGTCATAGAATAATTAGAATCGAGGAGTCATGTTTGGCATGCCTTTGAGTTTGAATAAGACTAGTATGATTCAAAGTGTGGCATTAACATTATGTGAGGGATGATGATGTATTAGGTTTGTTTTTGTGGAAATATAGTTAGAAGACTTGTGAGATCTTTCTTTAATGCTTTTTCTCAGGGCTTGTAATTTACGTTAACGATTTTAGAAATTTATCTTTCTTTTGCTAAAAGTAATATTTGAATTTATGCATAAATGTTTAGATAAAGTTGCTGCTATTTAATTGTTGTTGCATCAAGGTTTTTAAAAAGATCACAGTTCACTCTCCTTGTTGTAGGCATCACCCCAAATCATCTTTGACATTGTTAATTGAAGAATTTATCATTATGAAAATATGCACACAGTTTTAATGAAGATAATTCTTAATCATAGGTAAGGACATTTATGTGAGAATGAAAACTTCATAGTACCTTAAGTGTAATAATCAATTTCTCCCATATCTCCTTACTGGTATTTACTATGTGTATGGTAGATAATCAACATTTGCTAAGGTATAACTATGTGTTAAAAATATATTTTAGTTCTATCAATGAGATCAATAGTTGAATCACCTTATGGAATGTATTTTACAATATAAGCATAAATATAATACACAAAAAATTTTAGAAATTAAAATTTTAAAAAATATGAAAATTATTATTTAATTTAAGATGTCATGTGAAGGAGTACAATGGCATTTACATTTTCATGATCAAAACTCATTTTTAATTACAAAATTTACATAATTAAATAAGCATAAACATAATAAATTATAATTTTAACATTACACAAATAATCTTAAAGTTGATATAAGAATAGTTGAAGATACATAATATATCAAAATGAAAGCAAGTAATTGTCGCAGAAGTGGAGATAGAGTGCAACTTCATTAATCATTACATTATGTACAAGTCTAAATGTCATGCAAAATGCAAAATCAACAAAAAATAAAATATTTAAATAAGAGATAACGAATATTTAATTAGATAGAGCATGTAGAGATAAGTCCAATGTTATTTATTAAATCTCCATTAAACTTCGTTTTAAATTTACATGAATCAAAAAAGCAAATAAGCAAAAAAAATTAATAAACTATTTTGTTTTATGAAAATATATATTAATGCTAAAATGCAAATAAATTGGATGAATGTACTTTAAATAAATCAGAGAAAAGTTAAGGTTAGGTGAAGATAGAAAAAAAAAATTTATATTGTAAGATAACAAAATTAAAAAGAACAATTTGGAGAGAAGAGACAAATATCACAAAAACATTAAATTCCAACATCTTAAGGAGATTAAGTGTAAATTTCTCATCTATCAAATCATGCATGATCTGAGTTATTTTCTGAAGATATGGAAACTATTGAAAATAAAATAGAGTTAAAAAATGAATATATAATTAGATAGAGCTCAACAGATGACTTTACCCAACCATGTTTTCTCTTCGTTGGTCCGTATATAAATAAGTATAAATAGTAATAAAATAATAATTCCATATTAAATAAATGTTTAATAAATATAAAATGAGATAAAATAAAAAAAACATATTTTATTCAAATAAAAGCAAAAAAATTTACTAAATGAGACAAATTATATATGAAACTTGTATTCCAAGATACTATGCATATCGAGTCTATTGTCACTGATTATCAAATAACATAAAAATCAAAATTTCTAAAATTTTTTTAAAACATAAGGAAATTGAAATATTTCAAAACATTAATCGAATAAATGTTTAAATGAATATAACTCATAGAGATGAATTTGTTGATGCTTATTACATCTAGATTGGCTATCATTTAGAATTACTAAGGATTACCAAAGTAAATATGTGATATATCTTGCAAAAAAGGAGGTTTAGAGATAGATACTCATATACAATGCAAAGAAAAAAGTTTGAGGAATAAAGATAAAATTGTGGTGAAGTAGCAAACAAAGAACCTAAGGAGGTGGTGTAATATCTTAGATCATCAAAAAGATATTAATCAAAATTATTCATAAAACATACGAAAACTTCTAAAATATATTATTTAAAAAACATAAGGGAAAATTTAATTAGATAAAATTTTCTTAGACTAGTCTAATGAATTTTTATATAACCTGATCAATTCTTAATCAAAATCATTACAAATTATGAAATAACAAAACATTAAAAATAATAATAAAATATTTAAATTTTAAGTAAATACATATTACGGCTAAAAAGAAATAAATAAAATCAATTTAATTCAACAAAATTAGAGTAAAGTTCAAATGATAAGAAATTCATAATTACATAGTAATATAAATAAATCAAAGCAAAAATTTGAAGTAAAAAGATAATTGACTTTGAAAATTGCATTCAAATATATGAAGGAAATAAATTCTAATATTCTGAACTATCAAATTTTGTATGAGTCAAATGTCTTGTAAGGCACTCAAAAATATTAAAAATAATTAAATTTAAAAAATCGAAATAAATATTTAATTTGATGGGGCTCAATGAGACAAGTCTTAAAAAGTTTGTTTCGACTTGTTCTAGCCTTGTTTCACATTACTATTAATTACTAAAATAAATATCTACAAATAATACTCTATTATAAATAAAGATATATTAAACAAGAAATAAGATATATCAAAGTGATGTAACAAAACAAAATCTAATTCACATAAATGCCACATGGTTGGAGATTTTGAGTCACATTATTAGATGGCCAAATCAGTGCAAAACATTTGCAAAATTGAGATACATTTAATTGGAAAGATTTTTTCATGATACAAGGAAGAATGTGTATAACCTCCATGGTTATCAAATGAGGTATGAATCAAAATTTTTTGTGAAGCATGGAAAAGCTCTAGATGATAAACATATTTAAAAATAAAAACATCAATAACTGACTTGATAGTACTCATTGAGATGTGTCTAACAACATTTGTTTCTTGTTATTGAAACAACATTTGGAATTACTACAAGAATCTTAATTAAATTAGAATAAATAATATTTTTAATAGTAAAATTGATATTATTTAAACAAAAATGACATAAATAAAAGTAATTGAGGAAGATCAAAGTAAGAAAATTTTTTTTTTTGATGTACCAAAATAAAGCTAATGTAAATGTCACATGATTGCAGATTTACATAATAATACAACCAAAGCAAAGACAATTTTCTAAAAATAAGAAAATGTTGGCCAAAGAATTGCAATCCACATGTAAAAGAGATACAATGTAACATGTTGATTGATCTAATCAAGTATAAATGGAAATGGTTTATATAGCATTCTAAAATCTTAAAAAATAAGAATTTTAAAATATAAAAATAAATTTTTAATTGAATACATAAAATTTTGTTATTTTAAACTATGTTTAGTTCATTTTATTCATACTTAGCCTTTAATTACTATGAACTACAAAGCTAAATAAGAGTAGAAATAGTAGGTTATTCATTATTATATAAATTTATATTAAAATTGAAATGTGATATATTGAAAAATATATAACATAACAAAATCAAAGTGATGTTAAGGTTACATGAGTGGATAATTTGACTTTCATAACAATCTAACAAAATAAAGGTGAAACTT
Organism: Vanilla planifolia; assembly: GCA_023846275.1. Taxonomy (NCBI): domain Eukaryota; kingdom Viridiplantae; phylum Streptophyta; class Magnoliopsida; order Asparagales; family Orchidaceae; genus Vanilla; species Vanilla planifolia. Next base: position 165,686 of record JAIUJO010000396.1, on the reverse strand, counting down.
TTGAGCAAATAAGATATTTGTACGTGAAAATTTGCTTTCCAAAATACTAAGAAGATTCTATGTAATATCCTCAATTATCAAATAAGGTAAAAATCAAAATATGTCATCAAAGTGCAAAAGCCATAGAAATTAAAATATTTACATTTATAAAAAATATTAAATATTTACATAGTGATGTTTGTTTTATCTTGATTAGTACTTCATTGAAACTATTATAAAATACCAATTAAATTAAGTAAACAATAACAAATTATAAATTTAATTTTTAAATAATGTATAATATAGCTAAAATGAGACGAATGGAAGAAATGTAATATATCTAGACAAAAACTATGTCAAAGTCAAGAGGAAGGAGTGTTTTATTCTCATAGTAATATAAAAAAATAAAAACAAACCATTTGGGTAAATAAGCAAAATTGTTTGTGAGTGTTACTTTTCAAGATATTAATGACTTCTAGGTTAAAATTTTGGATCATGAAAACAGGTGCTAATGAAAAGGTCTCACACAAAGCTTTCCAAAATACTAAAAGTGGAAATAATTAAAAAATAAATATAAATATTAAATTGGATTTAGCCCATGAAGATGATTCCAATGAAATTTGTTACATCTTAATTTGATATTGTTTGGAATTATTAAGAATTACCATAATAAATATTAAAAATTTTACAAAAATTTATTTCAAATTTAAGTAAATATGTTTTAAAGATAAGAAAAGATAAATTGATGCAACAAATCTATCAAAATTAAAACTAGGTAGAAAGGGGTTGTAGAGTTACATAATAACATACCTAAATTAAAGTATTGAATTGCAAAAATAAGATAAATTATATGAGAAAATTATATTCAAGGAGGTGAAGAAGGTAGAGTGTATCATTCGTGATTGTCAAAAAAGACATGAACTAAAATGTTTCATGTAGTGTGACAAAACACTAAAATTTTTAAAATGAAAAATTAATATTAAAATGAATAGAGCTTAAGGATATGAGTCTTTGATGTTTTCTTCAACTAGATTGGAAGAACAAAATAATTAAAGAAAATTAAATTAAAAAAATTAAATAAAAGAGATAATTGAATAAGAATATTGCACTCCTAAATACTATAAAGATGCAGAATAGTGTCCTTGTCCTTCAAATATTGCAAGAATCAAAGTCATCAAAAAAATATTGCAAGCCCTATGAAAAAAAAATATTTTAGAATAGAAAAATGAATATTTAATTTGATAGAGCTTCTTGAGATGTTTCTAATAAGATATCTAATATCTTGGTTTGTTATTTTTTGAAATTATTATTTATTACGAAAGTAAATATGCATACATGATAATAAATTATGATACAAATATTATGTAAATAAATATTTAAGCTAAAAAGAATAAATTGAAGTTGTTAATTAAAAATAATATGATGTAAAGGCTACAATGTGGATATATAGAGTTTTATTGCAATATAACTAAATGAAAGTAAAGATTTTCAAAAAATAAGATAAATTATATAAGAAAGTTACACTCATATACAGTAAGTCAACTACAACAACCTGATTATCATATCAATTACAAATAAATATGTCTTAAAAAATTTTAAAACTGAATAAAATAAAATATTTAGAAAATATCAAAATACAAAGAAAAATTGAATAGACTTGTGCATGATGTTTCCAATGATATTTATTTTCCTCGATGGGATCTCAACTGGACTTATTTTGAAATAGCAAAATAAATAGGCATAAATAAAAATAGCTTTTATTTTAATATATTTTAAAGCTAAAAAGAGATAAATTTAGAAATGTATCATAATAAAAGCACAATGATGTAAATCTCACATGAGGGGAAATTTTGAGTTGCATACTATAATTTCAAAATCAAAGCAAAAAATATTGAAAAAATGACAAAGTATTTAAGAAACTTACATTCCAAGACAAAAAATAGATCTAATGGACAAGCTTTGCTCATCAAATTAGGTATGAATTAAAGTATTTTCTAAATTATAAAACCATAAAAAATGGAAATTTTCAAAAATACAAAAAATGATTTTTAAATTTAATAAAACACTTTAAGACATTCCATTGGCATTTGTATTGTTAATATAAAACATCACTTGTAATTATTAAAAATTATAAAATTAAATAAAAAAAATTAAAAAAATTTATTATTATTTGAATATTAAGTAAATATTTAGCATAATTTAGAATAAAAAAATTAAAATAATGTAATCTAGCAAAATAAAATTGATGGAGGAGAATTTGTATTTCATAATTATATAACCAAAATGGTAAAAATCTTAAGAAATAAGATCAACTGTGTGGCAAACATTGCAGTACAAGGAAGTTAAGATTGAGGGAAAATCTCTTGCTTGTCATCTAACATAAAAATCAATATATAACATAAAGTGTATAAATACATTATAAAAAATATTTAAAATTATAAAAAAATAATATTTAGTTAAATAGATATCATCATTTGAAGTCCAACAATGGTTGTTTTATACAAATTAGATCTCGTTTAGAATAATAGTGAAATACTAAGTTAAGTAAGTTTAAATAAAAAATAAATTCTTATTTTTATTGTTAATAATATGCAGTAAAGTAGAAATGAGATAAATTGATGAGATTTAGTAAAATAAAATAAAAGTGAAGAAATTTGAAAATCGTATGAGAAAATTATATTCAAAGAGGTGAAGGATTGAAGCGAATCATTCTTGATTGTGAAAAAGACATGAATTTAAATGTTTCACAAAAGTGCCAAAACACTTTAAGAAATTTTAAAAATCTTAAATGAATATTTAATTTGATAGAGCTTATGGATATGAGTCTTGGATGTTTGCTTTGAATATATTGCACAAATCAAATAATTTAGGGAAACCATCATTCATAGGCACAAAGTAGGTCAAGTATAATATCCTTGATTATCGTCTCATACAAATAAATATTTTTGATAAAGCATTTTAAAACTGAAAAAACTAAAATATTTTAAAATATGAACACACAAAAAAATTCAATAAACTTGGGTATGACGTTTTCAATGATATTTGTTTTCCCTTGACGGAACTTCATTTGGAGTTATTTTGGGCTAACAAAATAAATAAGCATAAAAACTAGTTTTTAATTTTACTATATTTTAAAGCTACAAAGAGGTAAATTAAGAAATGTATCATAACAAAAACACTGTGATGCAGATCTCACATGAGGGGAAATTTAGAGTTACATATTGTTATTTTAAAATCAAAGCAAAAAATGTTGACAAAGCAATATATGTATTTAAGAAAGTTACATTCCAAGATGCGAAAGAGATCTAATGTACTAAAATTGATCATGAAATTTGGTGCAAATTAAAATATTTTCTAAACTATGAAAAACCATGGAAAATTAAAATTTTAAAAAATACAAAAAATGATTCTTTTGTTATTTAATATTACTCATTAAGACAATTCCAAAGGCATTTGTTTTGGCCATATAAAACATTTCTTGGAATTATTAAAAATTGCAAAATTAAATAAACATTAAGAAAAATAAATTATTATTTTAATATTAAGTAGATATTTAGTATAATTTATAATAGAAAAATTAAGATAATGTAATATAACAAAATAAAAGTGATGTTAAGAATACATGTGATAAGAATCTGTGCTTCGTCATTATATAACTGAAATTGTAAAAAATATGATGAAATAAGACAAATTGTGTGGCAAACATTGCATTATAAGACACAGAGGAGACTTTGTGAAAATTTCTTACTTGTCATCTCACGAAAAAATCAATGTGTACTATAAACTATACAAAAACTTATAAAATAAAATATTGAAAATGATAAAAAAAATATTTAGTTAAATAGATATCATCTTTGGAAGTCCAACAATGGTTGTTTTGTGCAAATTAGATCTCATTTGGAATTACAATAAAATTCCAAATTAAATAAGTGTAAATAAAAAGAAATTCTAAATTTTTACTTTTAATAGTATATAATATAGTAGAAATAGTGAAATTGAAGAAATTTAACAAAATCAAATGAAAGTGATGTAAAGGTTATAGGAAATAAGAACAAGATGTTCATATTAAAATCTCACAATCTAAAAGAAAAATTGGAGTAAATAAGATAAGTTATAAGGGAAAATTACAATCATAAATGCTCAAGAAGTCCTTTGTAACATCATGGATCATAGAAAAACTACAAATTAAAATATCTTACAAAGTATAAAAATAATTATATAACGAAATATTTGGTAAGGTTAAAAAATATTTAACTTGAAATACCTTATCAAGATGAGTACAACAATATTTGTTACACCTTGTTTGACATCATTTCGTATTAATGCATATTTCAGTAATTATTATATAAATTTTAGGTAAATTTTTATTAAATCTAAAATATGATAAATTGAAGTAATGTAATCTAACTAAATTAGGGCAAGGAAGATGTTAAATAAATGGAGATTTATAGTTACAAACTAATATAACAAAATTAAAGTAAAAAATTTGAAGAAAAAAAAAGAAATTTATAGGAAGCTTGGACTTAATGAACCTAAATGGATAGTACATCATTGATCATAAAATAAGATATGTATTAAAACATTTCAAAAGATATGTTCAAACTACTAAAATTAAATTATTTAAAAGAAATAAATGAATATTTAATTAGATCAAGCTCATTGAGATGAATCCAATGCCTTCTACATTATTTTAATCAAAACCTCTATAGAGACAATACAAATAATAAAAGAAAAAATTATAAATAATAATAAAAAACAACACAATATTAAGTAAACATATATTGAAGCTAAAATGATATAAATTGACTCAACGATTTCTAAACAAATCAAAGTGATGTATTATTCACTCGAGATGAGATTTAAGGTTATATGGTAATATTATCAAATCAAGTAAATATTTGGAAGAAATAAGGTAATTGTATGAGAAATTTGCATTCCAAGATACCTAGAAGGTAAAGTTTAATTTCCCTTATCATCAAATTTGGAATAAATTAAAATACCCACAAGGTATGACAATAAACAAAAAATAAAATACAAAAATATATTAAAATAATTATTTTATTGTAGAGAATTCATCAAGGTGAGTCTAACAAAGTTTGTTTCATCTTTTTTGGGCTTTATTTGGTGTAATACAAATTACAAGGTAAATAATAATAAATAACAATCTATTTTCATTTTTAATATTAAATAAATATATATTAATGCTAGAATCAGATAGAGGTGATGTGCCAAAAAAAAATGAAAGAGATATTAACGTCGTATGATAGGGGATTTCAAGTCACATAAAAATATAACCAAATAAATGCAAAACATTAGTAGAAATTAGAAGAAAGTTGCTTTCCATGTCACTAAGAAGATCAAGTGAAATATCCTTTATCATCAAATGAGTTATGCAAAAAAAATCTTATAAAGCATGCAAAAACTCTAGAATGTAAAGGTATTTAGAAAAAGAAATAAATATCTTATTAAATAAAGCTCAATGGGACATGTCTAATGACATTTATTTCTTCTCAATGAGTCATTATTTTGAATTAATGTGAAGAAATAATGAAAATAAGAATTAATAAATGTTCATTTCATTATTAAGTAGGTAAATATTAAACCTAAAAAGATATAAATGAAAATAATATGACCAAATCAAAGAAAAACATAATTATTATTTTAATATACCCAAATCCAAGTGATGTAAATGTCATAAAAGTAGAGATTTAGAGTTACATTGTAATATAACAAATCAAAAGAAAATTATTTGAAAAAATGAGTTATGTTGTAGTAAAACTTGCATACAAAGATATAAAAGAGATTGAGTGTAACATCCTTGATCAGTTATTAAAGTACAAATTTAAATAACTAACATGGCATGCCAAAATCATTGGAATAAAATATTTAAAAAATATTTAATTGAATAGATCTCATTTAGATGGTTAAGAGATGTTCGTTTCAACTCAATTAGATGTAAGTTAGAATTACTATGAATTACAATAGTAAATAACAGCAAATTATTGTTTTAAATTTAAGTTAATCTATATTAAAATTTAAATGTGATTATTTAAAAAAATATAATAAAACCAAATCAAAGTAATGCTAACTTTACATGAGTAGGGAATTTGAGGTTCATAGTAATATAGCCAAATAAAAGCATGGAATTTTAATAAATAAGACAAATATGCAAGAGTGGTTGCATTTCAAATTACTAAGGAGATTGTGTGCAACATCCTTGATTGAGAAATCTAGTAAGAATTAAAATATCTTCCATGAGCGCCAAAACCATAAATAAAAATATTTACATTTGTTAAATAAATTAAATTGGATAAGCAATGTTTGTTTTTTCTCAATTAAAAATAAGGAATAATAAATTATCATTTTAATAATTAGTAAGCATGTAATAAAAATAAAATGAGATAAATTGATGCCATTTAATATATTTAAACAAAAATTATTTAAAACACATAAAAAAGGAGAGTTAGAATTTTATAGCAAAGTAACCAAATCAAAACAACCAATTTTAGTAAATGACAACTTTTTTATGGAAAGTTGTATCTTAAGATTCTAATGAGATCAAGTATAATATAACAAATCATGAAATTACGTACAAGTAAAAAGGTCTCAAAAGTCCAACCAAAATAGTAAAAAAATTGAAAAATATATATTAATCAAAATAAGGCTTGTTGAGACGAGTCGAACAACATTTGCTTTGACTAATTTTGACCTTGATTGCAATTTCTCAAACTAAAGCCAAACATTTTAATAAATAACATTTCAATAACAAACAAAAATATATTAAAGCTAAAATGTATTTAATTTAATTCATGTAATCTAAGAAAATCCAAGAGATTAATTGTTGCACAAAAAGAGAATGTGACATACATTGTAATATAACAAAATCAAAGCAAAAAAATTATTCAAATCTTAAAATTGATGGAAATTTTACATTCTAAGATACTAAAGCGATAGAGTATAACTTCTTCATCAATCAAATCTTGCATGAATCAAAATGTATCATGAAACTGCCAAATAATGTGACATACATTGTAATATAACAAAATATAACATAAATAAATATGTAAATGTGAAAATAGATTGGGAATATTACATTCTAAGATACCAAAGAGATAGAGTATGACATCTTCATCAATCAAATCTTGCATGAATCAAAATGTCTCACGAAATTGACATATAATATAATATTTAAACATATAGAAATAAATATTTAAATTGATAGAGCTCATTGAAATAAGTCCATTAAGATTTGTTTTGTCTTGATATGATAGTATCTAAAATTACTATTTCTTATAAAAAAAATTTCCATAAATGATAATAAATTATGACTTTAATATTCAATATATATGTATTAAATTTCAAAAGAGAAAAATTAATGTGGTAAATTATAAGAAAAATAAAGTGATGTCAAGGTGACTATAACGATTATTTAGAATTTCCTTGTAATGCAACAAAAACAAAGGGAAACATTTGAGAAAGCAAGATAAATTGCATAGAAAAGTTGCATTCCAAAATATTGAGGAGATCAAGTGTAACATCATCGATTGTCAAATTATTTAAAATTTTAAATATTCATAAACTTATAAAAAAAATAGAAAATGTAATATTTCAAATTATAAAATTTAGATTTAATTAGATAGACTTTTGTGAAAGGAGTAGAACAATATTTTTTTATCTCGATATATCCTCTTTTGTAATTTCTATAAATTTCCAAATTAAATAAGCATAAATAAAAATAAATTATTATTTCAATATATTTTAAGGAAAAATTAAAATAAATTGAAGCAATGCATTATAATCAAATCAAAGCAATGTAAATATCAATGAAGGGGAAATCTAGAGTCACATAAAAATATATTAAAAATAAGGCAAAAAAACTTGAAGAACAGAGATGAATTATTTGGAAAATTTTCATTCTAAGATACAAGGGAGATCTAATATGGCAACCTAGATTATCAAGAAATGTATTAATTGAAATGTCTTGCAAATTAAACAAAATATGGAAACTTTAATATTTATAAAACTAAAAAATGATTATTTAATTGAATCAAACAAATCAAGATGAGTCCAACATCATTCGTTTCATCTGGGCGACACTCCATTTAGAATTGTTTTGCATTACAAACTAATTAAGAATAAAAAATAATAAATTATTAATTAAGATTAAATAAATATGCATTAAAGTTCAGAAGAGAAAAATTAAAATAGTGTAATCTATGAAACAAAAGCAATGTAAGGTCTGCATTCGAGGAGAATTTGAGTTTTATAGAGTTATAATTAAACGAAAGAAAAACATTAGAAGAAATATAATATATTATATAGGAAAACTATTATTCCAAAATGAAATCGAACTAGAGTGCAGTATTCTCTATCATTATCTCACAAAAAATCTAAATATCTCATAAATTCTAAAAAAAACCTTAAAAATAAAATATTTGTAATTGTAAATATTTTTAGTGAGAGAGAGCTCACCATGAGAAGTCCAACAAACCTTTCTTTCTTCCACTCAGATCACATTTGGAATTATGAAAAATAACTAACATAAAAATGTATAAATAATAATAAAATCTTATTTTAATACAAAATAATATATAAGAAAAGTTAAATGAGATAAATCAAAGAAATTTAAAAAATAAAAAAAAATTTCTATGTGAAAGTCATATGAGAGGAGATTTAGAGTTCCATATTAAAATATCCATTTAAACAAATAAGAGAATGTATACAAAAAAGTTGCAATCCAAGATATTAAGAAGGCTGATTTTTAATTTTTTATTTTAATTTAATTTCATTACTATCTTACTCTAAATCTCCACTCTTGTGACCTTTATATTCCTTTTATTTTGTTATATTACATTCCTTAAATTTGTCATATTGTTTGCATAAATATTATCTAATTATTATTAAAATAAAATTTTATTACTAATTGTGGTTATTTATATTAAAAAATTTCAATAATTGCTGACATGGTTTGATCAAAATGAAGAAATTGTTGTTGGACTAATTTGAAGGAGCTAATTGTAAATAAAATTGTCATTTTATATTTTTGAATATTTTTTTCTCCCGGACTTTTTTGATGCGTTAGGAGTCATTGTTGTTAAAAGCTAATTTAAAGATTAAGTTGTTCCACTCAATCTCCTTACGACCATAGAATGTAAATTTTCTAAAAACATTTTCCCATTTTATTGAAATTTTATATCTTGATTTCCTTGCATAATATGTAACTCTACATCTTCTCTTTTGTGACATTTATGTCATTTTGAATTTGTTATGTTACTTTTCTTCAACTTATCTAACATAAGCTTTTAACATATTTTTAATCAATATTAAAAGAATAATGTGCTATTATTAAGGATTACTTGTGAATTTCAAAGCAATTCAAAATGATGCCTCATGGAGAATAAACGATCAACATTGGTACGATCAATGCTTATTCTATGCAAATATAATTTATTTATTAAATTTTAATATTTTTTTCTGGTATTTTGGTAAGCTTTATAAGATATTTTTATTTGTATTTTATTTGGTGATTAAGTGTGCTATAGTAATTCTGCTTATTATCTTAGAAAAAAATTCCTACATTGTTGATCTAATTTCTACAAATAATAATTTGAAAAAATTTTAAATTACGTCCATTCGACTTTAAAAAATGTCTTTGGACTCTCTCAAATGGCTTCATTGTATTAAGTATTAATTTTTATATTTTGAATTATTTGAGTTTGGTAGATTTTGGAATTCTTTAAATGATCTTTTGATTTCTACTTTATTTGGGAATCAAGAATGTTACACTCAATAATCTTATTTTCTTGGATTTGAACTCTCAATTTTAAAAAGTGATTACTTTTGTTTGGTTATAATGCTTTGTAACTCTAAATCACTTCAGGTGTCACTTCTACATTTCATTGATTAGGTTATATTATATTGATACAATTTATCTTAATTTCTCAAAATTTTTAATTTGATAGAATTCTATTATTATATGACTATACAATTCTTTAGTTAGTTTTAATTCAACTTTAATATTTATTGATATAATTTTAAAATAATTATTTAACATTATTTATTTTATTTTACTTTGTTAATTTGTTATAATTCAACAGAAGCTTAAACCAAGATAAGGCAAATACCATTGCACTCATCATAACATGGCCTATCAAATTAAATATTCATTTATATATTTGTAAATAATTTGTTATCTAATGTTTCAATACATTTTGAGTCAATTTTATTTATCCATTATTTGACTATCGATGATGTTGCACTCATTCTTCTTAGTATCTTGAAAAGCAACTTTCTTATATAAATATCTAATTTTTTCGAAGTTTTTCTTTTATTTTGTTATATTATTGTGTAACTATAAATATTCTCTCATATCACAATTATATCTATTATTTTTTTTTTACTACATTCCATTTACCTCGTTCTAACTTATATATATATATATATATATATATATATATATATATATATATATATATATATATATATATATATATATATATATATATATATATATATATATATATATATATATATATATATTATTAAATTATTAATTTATTAATATTTATGCGATTTTTTCTTTGGTAGTTTGTAGTAATTCCAAATGATGTCCAATCATGTCAAAACAATTGTTTTTAGACACATCTTGCTAAGTGCTATCAAATTAAACATTCTTTTCTCATTTTTAATTATTTTTTTTTTAAAATTTTAACATGCTTTATGAAGCATCTTAATTTGTAGCATTTTTTAGGATTATTTGCATTACACTTAATTTGCATTGGTTCTTCGAATTCAACTTTCTATTATAATTTGTCTCTCTCCTTGATCTTTTTCTCTTTGATATTGTTATGTCAATATGTAACTCTAACTCTCTTTGCATGTCAACTCTACCTTGCTTAGCATAGGATAGATTGTGTTGCCTCAATTTATTTTATTTTACTTTTAACATATATTAACTTAAAAAAGAAGAAATAAATTGTTAATATTTTTGCATATTTTTTTATATACATTTGAATAATTTTTTTTAAAAAATAATTTACTATTATTTATGCATAATTATTTTTGTAATTTGTAGTATTTCTAGAAAAAATTCAGATGGAGATGAAACAATGCTTATTTTATTTTGCAGTGTTTCAACAAGCTTTTTGAAAAAAGTTTTATTCATATCTTTTTTCATGATTAAGCATTTTACACTCACTAATTAAATGTTCATTTTGATGAATTTTTCTTGATTAAATGTTCAATTTTATGATCTTGTATAGTTTTTTTTGAAAGTTTTATTTCTTTAGGTTTTAGCAAGGTTTAGGAGTACTATATATTTATACAAAAGTTTGTTATCGAGGATGTTACACTTGATATCCTTCATATCTCAGAATGCTATTTTCGAATATAATTTATATCATGTTTTGTTTTATTTAAATTGGTTATTTCACTTTATACCTACACATCTTCGCTCATGTGACCTTTAGAGCATCATATCTTTGTTATACTACGTTTCCTTATTTAATATTTGTACTTTAAGATATATATACTCAATATTTAGAGATGAAACAGTCATCTTTGAACAAGCCTCAATGAGCTCTATAATATTAAGTATTAAATATTTATATTTTAAATTTTTTTATTTTCTAAAAACTAGCATGCTTGCAAGTCATTTTCATTGCTACCTAATTTGAAGATTGAGAACACTACACTCAATCTCCATAATGTCATGGAGTGCAACACTCTCGGGTAATTTATCCTATTTCAACAAATTATTTACTTTAATTTTGTTATATCAATCTATAACTCTAAATCTCTATTCATGTGACCACTACATTAATATGATTACATTATGTTACTTTCATTTGATGTATCCTTTTTTTCAGCTTTACTATATATTTTCTTATTATCAAAATATTAGTTCATTTTTATTTATTTTTTTTGGTAATTACCTATAATTAAAAATTTTATTTAACTTAGATGAAAAACCATTATTTTTATAATATTAATAAGATCTATATAAATACACATTTGTTTTAATATTTTTATTTTTTAAAGATATTTGGTATTTTTCATGAAAACTTTTTAGTCAAATCAAATTTGATGATTGAGGATGCTATACCCGATCTCCTTATATTTTTCAATCAAAGAATATTTAATATATGTTGAAAACTACAAAAAAAAAATTTTCTGGATGGCAATAGTTGAGATGATTGGAATTCTAGTAGATTGTCAAACCAATATAGAATAAATAATAATAAATTATTGTAACAATAATAAGAAAATATATGTTAATTCTAAAATGAGATGAAATGAAGTAATATAATATGACAAAACTAAAGTGATATGAAGTTATAATGAGAAGAGATTTAGATTACCAAGTAATGTACCTAAATCGATGAGAAATATCCGAAAATTGAGATAAAATGTACAAAAAAGCTATTTTCATAAAAATAAAGAGATGTTTGCAATGTCCTGGATAGCAAAATCAAGCACAATTTAAAGTATTTTAAAAAGGATGCTAATGCCATTATATATATAATTAATGAAATGAGCATTTAATTGGATAAAGCTAGTTAAGGTAAGTCTAATGATGATTATATTACCTGTATCAAACGTTATTAGAAGTTATTATGAAATAATAAAGTAAATTGACATAAAGTATAATAAACTATTATTTTTAATATTAATTATATTTTATGTTGAAGTTAAAATGTTGCAAATTTAAGAAATGTAATAAACCATAATCATATCAACGCAAACAACACGAGAAAAGATTTAGGATTAATTACTAATATCACTAAATAAATGAGATAAATAAAAAAATTAGATTAATTATTTTGGAAAGGTTTTGATCAAGATACTATGGAGATTACGCGTAATATCTTTAATCATCAAATTTTGTAAGAAAAGGATATCTCGTAAAGTGCACCACAACTCTTAATGATAAAATATTTAAAAATACAAAATATTGGTATATAAATGGATAAAAATCATCAAGTTGAGTCCAACGGTATTTGTTCCGTCTCGATCAATCCTCATTTTAAATTTCTATGAGCTACAAAAATAAATAAGCTTAATTAACAATAAATTCCTACTATAATTCTAAGTAATATATACTAAAGCTAAGAAAAGAAAAAAAAATATTGTTAGGGCAAAAAAATAAGAGAATTTAAGTTTCATTATAACATAAAATAGTTAAACAAGAAAAATTTGAACATGAAATATATCACGAATCAAAAAGACTCATAATTCATGCAAAAACATTAAAAAATGGAATATTTGAAAATGTGGAAAATGAATATTTGATTTAAGGGAGCTTCACAAGATGAGTACTGACTTTGGTTTCATCTTCGTCAATTCTCATATAAATTTGAATGAATTACCCTAAAAAATAAACATAAATAATAATAAATTATTTTTCTAATATTAAACAAACAAATATTAATGTTGAAATGAGATAAATTATAGCAATGTAATACGACCAATTTAAAGTGTTATTAAGGCCGAATGAGTGAGATATTGAGTTTCCAAGTGGTATAACAACATCAAAGAAAATAATTCAAAGAAATGAAATAGCTTGTTTAGAAAAGTTTCTTTCGCAAATACTATGGATGTGCAGCATAACATCCTTGATGAATTAATTATGAAAAAATGGAAATGTCACATAAAATTTACTTAAATGCAAGGAAATTTACTGTTTAAAAATATAAATATGGTTATTTAAATGAATTGAGTTCAACGAGATTAGTTGCGAACATTTATTTTGTCATGACATGACATCCTTTTGAATTTATATAAATTAAAAATTAGAAGTAAGCATTAAAAATAAAGAAAAATTTAAAATTAAATGAATATAGATTTTAAGTTGAAATTAGATAAATAGAAATAATGAAACTAATCAAACTAAAAGCAATGTAAAGTTTCCAAGAGAAAAGAATTTTGTTTCATTTGTAATATAACATAAAAAGTAAACAATTTGATGAATTGACATAAATTGTGTAGGAAAGGCTGCATTTCAAAACACTAAAGAGATTTAGAGTAACATCTCTGATCATTAAATTAAGCATAAGTCAAAATATTTTACGAAATATAAAACCATGTTTGGAAAAAAAAATATCTAAAATTATAAAATAAAATATTTGATTTGATAAAGATCATTAAGATGAGTCCTAAAAATTTGTTTTTTTGATCTGACCATCTTTAGAATGGGAGAAACTAATTTAAATTTTCATTAATAATATTAAATTATAATTTAATGATTTAGTAAACTTATATCACACTTGACATAAGACAAATTAAAAATATTTAATAAAATAAAATGAGAATAATATAAACCACGCACGAGAAGAGAATTTGAATTTCATAATTACACAACTAAATCAAAGAGAAAACTATGTAAATTCGATAAATTTTATGAAAAAGTTTCATTGTAAGAAAGAGTCGGGTGCAATGTGATGGATGTTAAATTAGGAGCAAATCAAAATACCTCTTAAATCCTTTTAAAAGACAATAAAATGAAAAATTTAAAAATTTATAAATGATTACTTAATTAGATATACCTCACCAAGACTAGTCCAATGACATTTCTTATGCCTTGTTTTAAACAATTTTGGTGTTACAAAGAATTACCAAAGTTAATTAGCATACATATCAAAAAAAATTTATTTCTATTTTAAATAAAAATATAATATAAGTGAAATTATATAAATTGCAATAATATAATCTTATGAAGTAAAATCTTGCTAGATGCAAATTAAAAAGATATTTGAAGTTGCATTCATTATGATGATATCGATATGAAAATTTTAAGAAAAGGTATAAATTTCATAGAAATAATGCATTCAAAAAACCTAATGAGTTTGAGTGTAACATTCCTGATCGTTATTTATGTTATCAATAAAAATATTTTGTAAAACATGACAAAATAATTAAAAAAAAATCTAAATGAAAATTTTATTCGATAGAGGTTATAAAGGTAAGTGAAAAGCTTTTAGTTTCATCTTGATCAAACAATGATTTGAGCTCATAAAAACTAAAAAGTAAAAAAAGAAAAAAAATAAAGAATTACATTTCTATTATTAGGTAAATACATACTAAAATTAAAATAATATAAATTGAAGTAATATAATATAGTAAATTTAAAGAAATATAAAGGTCACAAAAGAGGAGAATTAGAGCTTCATAATAAGATGACAAAATAAAAGAAAAATTTTGTACAAATGAGATAAATTATATAAGAAAGGATCATAACAAGATACTAAGGATTCATACTCTAACATTCTCAATCATCAAATCATCTACAAATCAAAATACCTTTTAAAGTCTTCTAGGACATTCAAAATAAAAATATCTTTAAAAAATATACTAGATTTTTAACTGGAGGAGCTAGTCAAGATTAGTGCAACAAAGTTTATTTCATTGAGGTGAGTCCAATAACATTTGTTTCATCTCAACCAAACATTGCTTTGAATTATTGTGAATAGTTAAAGTAAAAAAGCACAAATATTGGAAAGTTATTATTTTAATTTTTTTGTTAAATATATATTAAATTTCAAATTAGACAATTTAAAATAATGTAACATAATAAAATCATAATAATAAGAATGCTATATGAAAGAAGACTTTTATTTTCATAATAATATCTAAAAATAAAAAAGATAATTTTGAAAAAAAATTTATATTATATAAGAAAGTTGGAATCTAAGATATTTAAAAGATTGAGTGTAACATCTGTGATCATCAATCAAGTATGAATAAAATTATCGTGAAAGTATGGAAAACCCTAGGAAATTAAAATATAATTGTTTAAGGATGATTATTTAAATATATGAAACACATTGAGATAGTTCCAACAATATTTGTTTCATTTGGTTCAAACCTTATTTGAATTACTATGAATTGATTTTATAAATTGGAAAAATAAGCTACTATTTTAATATTAAACAAGTATATATTAAATTTCAAATGTGATAAATTGAAATAATTTGTTCCAATCAAATAAAAGTGAAGGCAATTTTTATGTATAATTTATCTTAATTCTTGAATGTATTTTTCTTTAATTTGGTTATATTACTTTAAAACTCTAATTCTCATGAAAAATTTACATCACTTAAATTAGTTCAGATTAAATTGCTTTAATTTATCTCAAAGGAAATTTAATATTTAATTATTTTGTATATTAAAAATTAAGCTATAATTATTTTTTCTTATTCACTACCATAATTCTCAAACAATTCAAATGTGATGTGATCAAGATGAAACAAATGTCCTTGTACTCATCTCAACAAGCTCCACTAAATTAAATTTGCATTTCAACTTTTGAAAATATCATATTTTCCTACTTTTTTATTCATCATGAAATTTCAATTTGTATTTAAATTAAGGTTTTTGGATAGTACTGCAAATCTTCTTAGAATCTTAGATTAGAAAATTCTATACAATTTTTCTTTGTTTTTAAAAAAATTTTGTATTGATTTTGTTATATAACTTTGTAACCAAAGTGCCTTCTTATGTGACTTTTAAATTGCGATATTCACCTTATAACAGATTGCTTAAATTTTTCTCATTTCATGTTTAACAAACATTTAGTTAATACTAAAATAGTATTTTGTTATTATTTATGCTTATTAGATTGATGAATCCTAATAATTCAAAAAAATATCTAAGTGAGATGAAAAAGTATGATCGCATTCATCTCAAAAAGATTTAACAAATAAAAAACTTATTTAGTCATTTTGAAATATTTTCCTTTCAAGAGTTTTTGTATATTTCATGAATTGTTTTCAGTCATACCAGATTTGATGATCAAGAAGGCTATACTCAACCTCCTTAGTTTCTTGGAATACAATTTTTCTATATAATTTATTTGACTTGTTCAAATTATTTGACTTTTTATAGATGCATTACTATGAAGCCCAAGTTCTCTTATCATGTGATTTATTACCTCCTTTTAATTTGGTTAATTATATTACATCAATTAATCTCATTTAAGCATTGGAAACCTTTGTTATATCTTAACTCTACTAAATAGAATGAATCAGTTTCATTGAGAAGTAGTTTAATTCTAACACAATTCAGGGAAGAAAATGAAGTAACAAACTAGTAGGCTTACATAGCTAATAATTGTATTCATTTAGAAGTTTTAAGCTCAAAAAATATTCCAAAAGTTTGCAAAGCTTTAATTAAGCCTCATGAGGAGACATGTTGATATGGTGATCATAAGGAAAGTCATCAAACTAATTACTCCAGAATCAAATGCATGAAATGCACTCAACGATCATTAAGGTTTACTTGATTTGTTCATATGGAAATTAGTAAGCATTTGTGGTTAAAAATAACGAACTAAAATCTTGGGAAAACACTAGATTTTATCATGTAACTTTTATTTTAGCTTAAGAAAACAAATTTGATAAACAACTTTAGGTTCATATAACTTATGACAAGTTAGTCATATTCTTGAAAGAAATGAATGAACCTATTTGATGTGGCTCATTCATAACAAGGAAACAATTATTGACAAAATCCCTTAATATTAAGAAATAATAACTATTAGTCTTATATCTAAGACCATGACGTTTTTGTTTATAAAATAATACAAATCCAACCCACACCATCATATGCCAATCAAACATGACCTTGTTTCGATAAAAATGCAAAAGAAAGCTTCATAGAATTTTGACTAATTTTACTAAAGTAAATTGAGTACATATTGCATTAAAATACAAAAAAAAAGTTTTTTGTAGTATTAATACAATAGAAAATTAGTGAATTAGGAAGCTACCTAGAAAATTTGCTATTCGTTTTACGAATAAGTTAAGCGAAGACTGACAAAAAAGCCATCTTTTTCTCAACAATTTCTTTGTCATTTAATCTAATAGCTAATGTAACTATTAATCAATTTTAGTTACAGAACATGATTCTATAGCCTCATCATCTAGTAGTCCTTGATCTTTGGCCAGCTCATCCTCCTAATCAACCATATGTAGAGAGTAGTTCATTGGCATTAGCTAAGTATTTTAGACTTAATTGGACAAAACATTGGACTCACTATTAATTTAGAATCATTAGAGACTTAGTTTGGATTCTTTGGACCTTTATCATGGCTTTGAATCATACTAACGTGGTCATTAATGACTAAACAAATGTATCACACTTATCAACTAATTCAACATGTCTGGTTACAGATTTCATCTCTGTATTGAGTTATATCGTACTTCACTGCAATACAATCACTTGTTAAGTAGCAACATAATACAAAACTTTTAGATTGGTCCAAAAAAATTTAATAATTCTTAAATCCTCAATATGGATTACTCCAATGCTGAACAATTTCCTCGCATGCAAAAGATGATATCTTAATTAGCTTAACATAACATTTCACATCAAGACTGTCATCTTCTATGAACATTTCTTAATGTTGATCAATCGGATCTTTTTTATGTTTCCGCTTTGTGTGAAGGTCATTCAAATATTACCACTCATTAGAATTGATTAGAAAAATATGGTGGCTCTAATTTTTTTTGTACATTCAACAATAAAATTTGTCAATGTAGTACACTATATCTTCATAAAGTGATTGTTATCACCTAAATATGTGGTATGGCATGAACCATTTGAATTTCTCTAAAAACCATTTGATTTGTGTCAGAATATCTATTTACAATAACACACTAGTATGTTAATCAAACTCATCCATTGAGGCACATTGTCTCAATTTTCATTGTTCAGTTACCCAATTAGCTTGGTTTACTATTTATCAATCTTTTCATAAAATGTTTTGTAATATGGTTCTCATCATGCAATATGACAAGTCCTTAAACCAAGGTTAGTCATTGCACTCTTTTATGTTTTTATACAATTTCAATTTATAACTTATATGGAATCAATCATAGTCACTACAGATACCTATATGCATTAGAATCATTCCATCCAATAAATTCAATTGGTGATACTGATACTTAAAGTACACACTCTATATCTCTAAATAGCAACTAGTTAGCAAATGACATTCACGTGCATCAACACATGAAAAACATATGGATTGTCATCCTCACACGCAAATATCAATAGTAGCCTTCAGAAGTCTTTATAATAATAATAATAATGATAATACATTTTATGTAATAAGTTATAACTATTGTAACCTCCAATAAGTAGTAATATCTTTTTCATAAAAAAAAAGGTTTAGAAATGGTCTACATAGCCTTCAAATGGTGGAGAAGATGACTAAGTGATTTTTAGAAATATTAAATACTTATAATAAATATAAATACAACTATATAACTTATAATTAATATAATCATTCTGTAATGAAATTACATATCATTATTTAATAATTAAATGTTTTGAAAACCTCAAATTTTCTCATTATCACCAATAAATCCATGTAATTATTAAGGAAGCTATCGGGATCATTTTTATCATCAACATAGCTTAAAAACTTATATGAGCTTTTGATATCTACATTCATATCATGCCAAACATCATTTGCAATAAAATTACACATTTTTGTTCTTTGAAGAGAAAATTGTAGAATTTTTTTTACTTTAGAATTATGTAATAGGTTAGAACCCTTTATAAAAGTCATTGTGTAGTTATGTTCTAGCATCCAAAAAAACATTAGTAAGGTTGTGACATAGTAGCATACCATACAACACACAAATATTTGACTTGGAGACATACTAGTCTACTATTGTTTTAGGACATTCCAAGTTTGGAACCTCTACTTTAAGTTAGTCTCCAATATTATTCATATTGTGGGAGACAATTACATATAATCTTTATTTATTGCACTTTTAAAATTTTTTAGAAAGTTTTGAGCAATGTGTATTTATAATTTAGTTTAAGTCATTTGGAGATTGATTAGTAACTTTTCAGATTTTTATAACTTTAAACTCTATCTAAGACATTCTTACAATAGTATGGTAATTTTGATAGTAAAAACATCGTGTCAAATGAATTCAAAATGGCTTAAAATGGACTATTAGATTGCTTTTTGCTACTACACATTGTCATCTTTCAAGTTTACCAATACTATTGTCAATTTGAGTGGCCTACTTGTCCCACCTTGAGTCATCAAACTCATTGATCAGCTCAACACACACTCACTTGTGTTGATCTGCAATGCATAAAATTTCCTAAACTATCAACACATGTCGAACTGTCAGCTCGTGCTAGCCTGCAAATTAGACTTGAGATGTAATTAGTTCTCTTCGCTTGTCTTGCACAAATCATGTAAGCCACCTCCTTGCCCTCACTACACTAACATTAAAAATTCACATGACAATTTGGTAGTTTCTTATGCCAAATTAATTTTCCTTCATATCAAGGAAAATTTTTGGTTGAATTCAAATTATATTTTTTATAATTTTGAGGACCTTTTAAATTCTAAAAATGTACTTTAAAAAGCTAATATGTGTTCCATAGTATTCCAATAATATCATTTTGCTTCCTAGCCTAACAAATTATAATTGTAGCTTTGAGATCTCTGTAAATAATGATACTTACAATATCGTAATTAATCTCATTTGAATGAAATAAAAAGTGATACCACTAAGCCAATTTAATAGAATCATGTTATGTATATTCAATGTAATAGTGTGATTCTAAAGGTAACCTAGAAGGTGATTGAAATGCTAAAAAAAGAGAGATCCTAACATATTATTCAATATTCACAAGAGCATCAAATCTCTAAGAATGCTCTTAATCACATAATCTCAACGTTTTGGAAATTAAACATCTGATAAAAAATTTCTAATTTTTCATAATGAACAATTTTTCATTCTAAGAGCTCCACTTGTGCACCTTCATACTTCACCGCTAACTTGAGTATTTTTTATGTTGGTTAAAACCACTTTTTCTTTAAGTTAACATCCATTATGTTAAATATCAATGTATGTTTAATTTCTAACAAAGTTTTTACTAGTGTATGATACTAAGATTTGTTATTATAAAGCTATAGAACCTTTGGGTAGGCCTCTATACGCATACGTTGCATGAACCTAAGAACTTTTCAATTATTGACGACCTAAAAAAAGGTTTTTGAAATATCATCATATATTGACTTAGTATCAAAGGACGGCTAGCTGTAAGAATTATGTATAATTTGTAATTTGTCATTAAACTAATTTCTTTAAATTTTACGCATTTTTAAAAGCTAAATTTGTGAAACATTATATCAAAAACACAAAAAATTTTAAAAAAATCTTATTTTGAAGTCTAAAGCTACAACATGTATTTATTTATGTGTTCTTTTACTACTAGATTTCAAAATTTATTTTTTTAGGAACTTATATTACAAAGATTTTTTCAAACTCAATTATTTATGACTAGTACGTCTATAAAATAATATAAAATTTCTAATTCTCAACCAGTCAACCATTTGTAGGCCTAATAAAATTACATGTCATTACAAAACTAATTCATTCTATGGAAGAGCTAAGAGCAACTACAGTAACATGCATAGACAAAAATAGAAAAATGAAAGGAAAATAGATGTGGTGAAACTCATATATTAAGTGGGCAGATGATATGTGACCCTAAAGTGAAGAAAATATCTTTTGAAAATGAACCTAACCAAATGGAATGTTGACCTTGGTGTCAAGCTACCCCACATACACATGACAGTTGACATAGTAGGGATAACGATCATTAGGTTCACATGGTTAAAATAAGAGTTGCAACATTTGATGGTAGTTTAGACCCTTAAGCATATCAAATTTGGAAAACAAGAATACAATATTATTTTAAATGATATGATCTCAGTAACCATCAAAAGTACCAATTTTCAAAAACTTAGTATCATATCACATACTAGAGTATTTATTCACATATTAAAAAGTAATTTTTTGATAAGCAAGCTTTACCCTAATCATGGAAAGAACTCAATGTGCCTACAAGCTAAATTTTGCTCACTTCTTATTTTGATGAACTTTTGGATAAATAACATCATTTATCCTAAGGTTCAAATGCTTCTAACAAATAAATTGCTAAATTTGAGGATTATATGCTTTAATGTGGTGCCTTGGAGCTAGATCAAGTAAAATTATTTTTATTTTGAGTTAGGCTTAGAGAGACTATTCAATTTAGTTATCCTTGAGAAATATTGTTAGTTTAGAAAAGGCATATAAAGTAGCTAATGATTTAGAATATCAATTACTTATAAGAGTTAGATTCCTTTGACCACTTCACACCCAAAAATTCATTTCACCACTTCTACTATTCTACTACTTGTACTCTAGGAACAAACTCTGTCTCTTCACCAATATTATTAATTCATTGAATTCAACTCATGGATAAACCATCTACAAGTTCTATAGTAGAGTGTTATCTTTGTCACAAGAAGGGCATGTCATAACATAATATACTAAGAGAGGCCTAAACATAAACATAAAAGAAGGAATAAAAGAATGTATTAAGGTTAAGAAAAATGAGGATATATAGACAGATGAGGATGTTTGAGTAGAATTACAATTACAAAAATAAATAATTTAATATATTGCACCACTTTAACTATTGTGAGATGTAGTTTGATTACACTAGGAATAAGTAAAATTTGTTGGCAAACTAAAATCTTTTATAAATTCATTAGAATTAAAGAACAACCAAGTAAGATCATTATTGATAGTAATAGTTGTATCTTTGTTATATCAGAGAATGCAACCACCTACACAATACTTAGTATCTTCAATCAACAAAACATCAATTTCTACAAAAAATAATGGTTGCATTCCTTTCAAGTTTGGTCAATATTTCAAGTAATTATGATGTAATGTTATCCAAATATAGATAGATGGTCATATTTGAGAAATACCTTGGTTATTCAATTGAGAAGTTACTTTAAATGGAAAAGCAAATACCTATACTTTTAGATAACAAGGAGTAAGGATCATACAATAACATTTGCCTCCGTCAAAGATAATTTCTAACCAAAATACTAAAAAAAAAAAGATAAAGAGATAGCAAAAGCAATTTGTCATTTCAGTAGTTAAGATTGTGAGGGATATAACCAGTGGTAAAGTTATCTAGTTAGTAACAATTCAGGAAGCCCTCACTAGCATAACCACCCCACCACCCATGGTCTAACTATTGTTAAAGGAATTTGTGACGGAGTTTCCTGATGACTTGCTAAAAACACTCTAATTAGTATGAGATATTTAGCATGCTATTGATCTAGTTTGTAACATTTCACCGTGACATTCACTAAATTATTAATTAAATCTATTGTCTCAAGTAGAACTTGTTTGATGAATAAATGAGTCATATCAAAATAAATTTATTATGAAAAGTATTAGAGCATGTGCTAGCCTCAATTTGTTTTCTCCAAAAAATGGTGAAACATAGTGGATGTGCATAAATAGTCATGTCATTAAGAAAATAATGATTAAGTATAGATTTCCAATTGATATTCTCTACAATTTTTTAGTTTAAACAGTTGGAGCCACCATATTTTATAAAATGGATCTCTAAAGTGGATACTATTATATTATACTTTTTTTAGTGACTAGTAAGGTTTTTTGTTTTATACCACCTGTATTTTTTAGAAATCATGATAATAATGCACATGTTACTTTTTTCTTCGATGTGTCCACCACATTTTAAGCTCTTTGTTCATGTGTTTCTTTTACTAACATTCCAATGTTCTTATCTTGTTTTATTTAAATTTCTTAAATCATCCATGACTAACTAGATTGTGCCAAAAATATTTTATCAAGTAAACATTTTAGCCATAGAACAATTTGATCAAACATTTTGAACCATTAAATTTGTGAGAAACAACAATCATAAGCATGTAGCATCAATTTCACCCACATTCTAATTTCACTCTATGTTAAAATTTTATTATCTAGTCCACTGTTAAGCTAACTCAAATTCATTTAAAGATCATTAGTTCTTTTCTTTGTCTTACAACAAAGAAATATAACTAAAATACTAAAATGATTTATATAGTTCTAAATGCACTCCACGTTGTGTGGGTTAGCAAGATGGGCATGAGTTTGTTCATATAAGAATTTTGATTCCTTAAAGAATATTTAAAGAAACGGTTCAAACTAATTTCTTAATAAACTTGAGTACTTCTTTAAAAGTGGCTTTTAACAAATGCTAATTTTCTTTTAAAATAAATTAATTCTATTTTAAAATAAATTGATTTTTTTAATAATAAATTTTAATGAAAATTACGAATAAAAATTAAAAAATAGGAAAAAAATAATACTTAAATGATTATTATGTATTTTGATTTAAAATCAAGTCTACACCTACCACTGATAAACGTTATTAAAAATATAGCAATAAGTATAACCCTACCACTATAAGATGATTACCTAAAACCCTTACAATAGTGAATATATAGAAATAAGCTACTTTGCTCTTACAACAAAATAAATTTTAAAAATAAATACAATAATTCATTGACACAAAATTGAAATTAATGCAAATAAACCAATAATTGAAAAGCTTAATGAGCTAAAAGTGTTTTAATTGAATCTATTAAAAATAAAGAAAACTAATAACTTCATTGATTTGATAAAAAAGTAGTGATTAAGAGTTTGATGATTGGAAGACACAATGTAAGGAAGTGAGAATGAGCACTAGATGCTAATAACTTGAAAGTCATTACATGACACTTTTTCTTCAAATTTTTTAAAATTTTATTAGTTAATTTTGTTTAAGAATTCATCTATTTATATATATCTTTAATGATTACAAATATTTTCCAAATTGATTAATTAGTCAAAAATAATAAATTAAAAAAATTTAGTAGCCCAAAAGAACTATTAAAAGAGCTGTTACATTTGAGATGCCCCATTAGTAGCCCCTTTAACCTCTTTATTCCAAAATACATGATTAGATGCTAAACAAGCACTAATTACAAATTACGATTTGATCTGGATTCTTATATTTGAGTTAGGATCTGATGTTTTGATCGCAAAATTATGCCATTAGATGACAAATGTAATTATGTGTTTAAAGGTGGGTGTGAGTACAATTATTTCTTCTCATAAATGTGCAACTAGATGGCAAAATAACAACCACAATTCAAATTACAATCACATGAAATAGATAAAAGTTTTAGTCTTATATTACATGAATACTAGATCATTAATGCTTTATATCAGTTTTCCTTCGCTACATAATTAGCGTATTGCTTGGAGTTAAGTGCCCCTGGTTTGCTATAAAGTACATTCTCTATTGTCAGCACATTCATGTTTAATTAAATATGGATTTGTGAGTTATATGTTGAACTAAAATTGTTTGAAGAGTTTTGGTGTAATTTCTCGATCCAATAAGTCCATTTAATCATATTTTGTTTGGTTACCCTTTCGTTTGATGTGTCAAGCCATAAATACTAATCATTTTGTGATAATAGAATTGATTATAGTGAATCAAATTTAGCTTTAAAAATAAGGCACGTATTTTTGAAGATAATAAATTAGGAGTCTTCAAAGTACCTTGGAGAATTCAATAAGAATCAAAGATAGAAGACATATGCATCCAGGTTGTAAAAATTTCTTTTTAACTATAAAATAGAATATCAAATTGTTTATTATAAAGCACATCTTTATTAACTTTCAAATCCTAATTTAAGTATGTAATTTATTCAGCCTTTTCAAGATTTAGAAAACTTACAAGACCTTATTTTTTACTCAATCATTTTTTTATTTAATCCATCCAACATATCATTGTCAAATTTCATGTCAATTGATAAACTTTAGGTAAACAAAAAAAATTAATTTTATTAATTTTTCCTAATTAAAAAAATTAAGCATCACCTTAAGCTCACTAAGTATAGAGCTCTCAGGCTTACTAAGCCTAAGCGAGCCTAGAAGCATCAAGGAGAACAACTAAAAACTAGCCCAGTTAGGCCCAAAATTGGTTAGTGGTGTCATTCAAGAACTTCATTAAGATAACAAAGAGGATTTATTAAGGCTAAACTCTAATTCATTATGCAAATTAGGGTCAAGTAAAACCATAATCATGAAATTACTTATAAGCATATGAGTGGACCAGATTATGAAATCCTATGCACACTTGCATTGTGCACCCACAAAAGGTATTACAAGAAGAAAATGACTTTTCTTTTTGATAATGTGAGGCTAACATTATTCCAATTAATCAACACGAAAATCATGTGTTATTTCTTACCATTCAATTTTTTATTAGATTGTAAATGTTTCATCCACTTTAAGCACTCAATCTTGGCTCAAAATTGAATGATTAAGATCACTCTAACATCATTGGATTACCTTCATTATTTCTAACTCTTAAAATAATCTTCTCATGAATTAGATGGCCCAACACTTGCCATATTTATATTCTATTGCTGAGATCTTTTTTCCTTTGCAAATGATGAATTGAATGATCCAAATCTCATCTTTCCTAATTGGATGGCCTAGATCTAATCCATCATTAAGCAACCATCTTGAACTAATCTCTATTTATAATATTTGATCTAATAGCCTAGAAGCCCTCTAATAAGATCCAATGATTCTGGTTGATCCCACCTAATGGGTAATTCCTTAGTCAATATTTGTCCCATTGTGTTAACCAATTCAATGTATTTGAAGTTGTTTGGAAGAACCTTGTTACACCCCAGTTTTTTTTTTTTTTTTTTTTTTACATATAGACAGCTCAGATCGTCCCATACCAACCTGAGTAGCCTACGAAAAACATAGGATATAACACATCATTACACACCTACTTTCCTTAACTATGTGGATCTCATCTCCCGGGCACACCGTCAAATCAGGTTCATGACTCCTGAATTAACTGATGAACTCGCGCAATGTTACTCCTACTATACCCAATACTCCTAACCCATACCGGTAGGAGAACCGATCTAATAGAAGTCTGAACCCCCAAGGTTAAGTTCCATAGTCATGTAATGACCTCACCATCAACAAAAAAATATATATAACATCCATCGATATGAAATGGCGCTCCACACACCATACCGTCAAGATAGAAAATAAGATAGTGTATAAAAATGTAACTCATATGAAAAATTACAGTCCATCAAATACCACATCATCCATCCGAGTACATGAGTCAGAATCACCCTCACATAATACAAGACATAAGAATAACAGTCTCACTGAATACATCCAACAGCAACAATCAACTAACCAGAATGTCTCAGAAAATCACAGATCAGATCTCCTCCACTAGCCTACTGATCACGATCCCACCTAAAGCTGGGTGGCGTCAAGTCTGCCGAGCCACTGGAAAAATATAGATAATAAAGGAATGAGCTATGCCCAGTAGGAAAAACTCTCATGCAAGAGAAGGATAATAGCAAGAGTATAGAAACACAGCATAACAATGTAGGGTGGAAAGGCACCCTCAGTCCCAGACTCTGACCAACCACAGTCACCCCCAGTCACACCAGAGTAGCTCTCCTCTGTGCTCTCCCAGGCAGCATGCCAGCGGGACACGCCCATCTCTGCACACGCATGGCGCCTAAGCAAACATGCCAGCGGGACACGCACATCTCTGCGCACGCATAGCACCTGACACCGCAGCGTCTCTCATCAATCAATCTCCTGGAGACTATAGACAGAACCAGTCCCATAAATCTCTAGCCAACATGAGACACCCCTGCCACCCTCAGGCACGTAGGCCTACACACTTGGCTAGCCACGGCGAGACACCCCTGCCACCCTCAGGCGCGCAGGCCTACACTCATGGACCAGAAGAGATCGACTCAGCCACCGTCCCAAGAAGCCCTCTCCTAACAATTTCCATAGAAGCTCACGCCCCTACAGTCATTGCCAAGCTCTAACTCCAAGATTTGGCAACATGTGTCCAGATACAACAAGGCGCATACCAGTCCACATGTATACTGTGGAAGCTAAGTCTGTACCGCACAGTTACCTACCACAACTACCCTAAAACATCATATAGGGCCTATAGTATTCCGGTCCAATATGCCAATCCATGAAATATGCCAACACTGAGTAAACTGACTCAATCCATGTCATTGCCATCCAAGCAACACAAACTGTACCAAAATTCTAACTATTCTGGTAGCACCCAAGTGTCACACTTCCTTCCAACTAATCCAGCTGCACTAAATTTATGGGTAATTTCCAACAGTCAATTTCAACTTGGCTACGTGATTTCCAAAAATCACCTCTTCCTCACTTCAGGAAATTTTAAATTCCAAAATCAATTTCCGCCCTTATTCATTTTCCGAAATTCGGAATAAACTTCCGAATTTAAAATCTGCATATCCTTTTTCCAAAAATTTGGATTAATTTCCGAATTAATTTTTTTCTTCCGCTTCTTCCCCTGAACCGGTTCTCGCCGCACTTCCCCTGAACCGGTTCTCGTCGCCGGTTCGGAACCCTTACCCGCAGAGCCGAGAACCCCGCCGGCCGAAGTTAATAATCAGAATTCGGGCCGACGCTTAACATATAAATATTAATAATTAATATAATTATTCACTTAATAATCAGACTAATCCCTAATTAGCCCTAATTCATCACCTTCCTTCGCCCGTCGCCCGCGAAATCCTAACCGTTGACTTTCTGGAAATCTCCGTTTTCCCCATCGATTTCCGGCGACCGAACGCAAGGGGACGCCATCCTAAAGCTTGTACTAGCCTAAAAATTCCATATAATCAAGTCGCGAAGCTAGATGTCCATGCAAAAATTTTCGCCAAAGTGTTGTCCGATCCGACTATGCCAATTCATGAAATTTAAAATCATTCTAGCATTCAGATAACCTGAATAATGGCAATATGATAATATCAAAACCTAAGGCATGCTTCTATGCACAGAAATTCAAATTCGGCAGAATATATATATATTCTTCTTCATAAAAAAAAGCCCTAAAATGCTAAAATCAATAAATTGCATTAATCAATTCCAAAAACCCATATCTGCATGCTCAAGTAGCTATTTGCAAAATAATCCATATTTTTTATTTGTTAAATAATTGATTTAATCTGAATTTCCTACCTTTGCTCGCCGGCGACGGTGAAGCTCGCACGCGATCAACCGCAGCTCCTCGCCGAACGAAACCGGTACCAAAATGCTCGCCTCTGTCCCGCGAACCTCCAGTTACCAAAAGCCCCTTGGAAGGCTACCGGAAAGTACCGCCGTTCGCCGCGAACACTTGGCCTCTAGCCGCCGTTCGAAACCCTAACAGCCGAACAGTTTAGGTTAAATACCCAGCTTAAACCGTTAATAACCCGTTAAGACCCATTAAGCGCCGGTTGACCTTCCAAAAACGCAGCTTAACACCCGATTAGCCGGTTAATCTCCACCGCTGATCTCGCCCGTCCAATCCGCTTATCCGTGGCTTATCCAAACGCACGCGCAAACGCACCTCGGCGAACCGCCCCGCCTTCGCTGAACCGCTCCGGTCCGGTTCACGCGTGGTAAAAAAAACCAAATTCCGGTAAAAAAAATCTCGATGCTCAGAAAAATCCCCAGAAAATTTCAGAAATTCCAATAGCCTCCAATTGAGCTCCTGGCTCATCCTACTGTCGATCTGAAATCATCCAAGCCACAATTGAATTATTGAAGATTAAACATATAATATTTTACCGGGTATAACAATCTCCCCACCTTATCAGGAATTTCGCCCTCGAAATTCAGCAAGAAGTTCCGGCCACTTTTCCGCAACATCCTGCTCTAGCTCCCAGGTTGCCTCCCTTTCGTCATGTCTATTCCACAGAACCTTGACCATAGGAAACGACCTGTTCCTCAGCTGCCTGCTGCTCTCCTCGAGGATGAGAACTGGCAGTTCCACATAAGAAGAATCTGGTGCCACTTGCAAACTAGGAAGATCATCACCGATACAATGAGAAGGATCTGGCACATATCTCTTGAGATTCGAAACATGAAACACATTGTGAATCCCAGTCAGATGCTCAGGAAGTGCCAACCTGTAAGCGACTTAACCAATCCTCTCCAGAATAGGATAGGGTCCAATGTAATGAGGTCGAAGCTTAGAAGACTTGCCAAACCTGAATAGACCTCGCATAGGACTGATTTTCAGGAATACCCTATCTCCCACAGAGAACTCAACAGCTCTGTGCTTAGGATCATAATATTTAGTCTGGCAATCTTGCACAGTACGTAATCTGTCCTGCAATAACTCAACTTCCGCTGCGGTCTCCTCCATAATCTGGGGTCCCCACACTCTCCTGGAATCACCCTCCTCCCAACAAAGAGGAGATCTACACCGACGTCCATACAGTGCCTCGTAAGGTGCCATACCAATCGACGCCTGAAAACTGTTATTATACACAAATTCTACCAAGGGTAACCGTATGGCCCAATCTGCTGAGTAAGTCTGTATGCTCAGGCGTAGCAAATCCTCCAAGGTCCGAATAGTCTGCTCAGACTGTCCATCTGTCTGAGGATGATAAGCAGTACTGAACTTCAACTATGTACCCATGGCAGTGTGTAAGCTCCTCCAAAACTGTGATGTGAACTTGGCGTCTCTGTTAGAAATAATAGATCGGGGAATCCCATGCAATCTGACAATCTGCTGAATATATACCTCTGCCAACTGTGCCGCTGAATCCGTCTTCTTAATTGATAAGAAATGGGCTGACTTGGTTAATCGATCCACGATGACCCAAATGGCGTCAAAACCTTGTCTGGTACAAGGAAGACCAGTAACAAATTCCATAGTGATGTCATCCCATTTCCACTCCAGAATCGGCAATCTCTGCAACAATCCTCCAGGTCTCTGGTGCTCGGCCTTAACTTGCTGACATGTAAGGCACTTCCTAACAAAAGCAGCAACATCTGCCTTCAAACTTCTCCACCAGAAAACACTCCTCAAATTCCTGTACATCTTGACTTCTCCAGGGTGCATAGCCAAAGTTCCATAATGAGCCTGTCGAAGGATCCTCTCCCTGAACTCCTGATGTGATGGCACACACCAGCGACCCCTGAAAGTCAAAATGTCGTTTCTGAGAGCAAAGTCTCCTCCTAATCCCTGCGATGCCAACTCAAACTTCTCCTTCAGCTCTTCATCACAAAGCTAAAGATCACGCATCTCAGATAACCAGTCAGCCTGAATAGTCAACGAGCTGAGTCTGTGAACCAGTCTCTAAACAGACAACTGTTCCTGACATCTTTCAACATCCCAATCCAAGTCTAGTATAGAGTCACAGACTAATATAGTATGCATAACTGCGTGCCTGCTCAAAGCATCAGCAACAGGATTAGCCTTACCCTCGCAGTAATTTATCACCAGCTCATAGTCTTTTATCAATTCCAACCATCTCCTTTGCCTCAAATTCAGTTCCTTCTGAGTGAATAGATACTTGAGACTCTTGTGATCAGAGAAGCAATCTACGGACACTCTATATAAATAATGCCTCCATATTTTTAAGGCAAATATGATAGCAGCTAACTCCAAGTCATGAGTGGGATAATTCTGCTCATGATCCTTCAGTTGTCTCGAAGCATACGCCACAACCCTGCCATCCTGCATCAGTACAGCTCCCAAGCCTATATGTGAAGCATCAGTGTACATCTGATAAGGCTTCCCTTGAGTGGGTAAAATCAATAATGGAGCGGTACTAAGCCTCTGCTTCAGCTCTAGGAAACTGTTCTCACAACTCTCTGACCACTCAAAAGATTTTCCCTTCCAGGTCAGCTCTGTCAGTGGAGCGGCCAGTCTAGAAAAGTGAGGAACAAATTTCCTATAATAACCTGCCAGACCAAGGAAACTCCGGATCTCAGTGACGGAAGATGGTCGTTTCCAATCAATAATAGCTTGTATCTTGCTAGGATCAATAGCCACGCCTTTTGTACTGACAATATGTCCCAAGAATGTTACTGAGTCTAGCCAAAAAGAACACTTGGAGAATTTTGCATACAACTCATTCTCCTGCAATACTGTGAGCACTGTCCTCAACTGATCTGTATGAGCCTCCCTATCTCTGGAATAAATCAATATATCATCTATAAATATGATCACAAACTGGTCCAAGAAGGCATGAAAAACTTGATGCATCAGATTCATAAACACTACTGGAGCATTAGTCAATCCAAAAGGTAACACTGTGAACTCATAATGTCCATATCTAGTACGGAAGGCTGTCTTGGGTATATCAGAATCTCTAATCCGGATCTGGTGATAACCCGAACGCAAGTCGATCTTGGAGAACACAGTTGCCCCCTGCAGCTGATCTAGTAAATCATCAATACGTGGTAAAGGGTATCGGTTACGAATCGTAACCTTATTCAATTCCCTATAATCCACACACGGCCTCATACTACCATCATTTTTCTTGACGAATAAGATAGGGGCACCCCAAGGTGAACAACTGGGGCGTATGAGTCCCTTGTCTAATAAGTCCTGCAACTGAGTCTTCAACTCTGTTAGCTCGGTTGGAGCCATCCTGTAGGGAGCTCTAGCAATAGGAGCTACTCCTGCCTCCAAATCAATCGAAAACTCCACTTCCCTAGCTGGTGGAAGTCCAGGCAATTCCTCTGGAAAAACCATAGGGAAGTCTCTCACCACTGGAATATTTGACATAAGGGTAGTGGTGGCTTGGCTATCTGCCACATAAGCCAACCAACCAGTACAACCCTTACTCACTAGTCTCTCCCCCTGAAGAACTGAGATCAGGGGAATGAGCCTGTTCAGACCAAAGTATATCACATCCTCCGAACCAGGCACCCTGATCCTAACCTTCTTCTCGCAACAATCCAGAACCACTACATGGTAGCACAACCAATCCATCCCCAAAATGATGTCGAACTCTGTTAGCGGCACACATATCAACTCTGTCACGAACTCGTGTCCACTAATCAGAATAAACCTATCAGTCTTCTGAACAGTGGGAATCTCTTTCCCATCAGGAAGCCTAACCAGTAAGGGTTCTTTTAAATAACCCTTGGATCCTGATATCTGATTCCAGATCCTCTCAGCAACAAAAGAATGAGATGCACCAGTATCAAACAAAGTCACGCACTGTATGTTACCAAAATAAAGCATACCTGTGATCACCTCTGGTGACTCTGAAGCCTGCTGCCGAGTCAATGCAAATACTCTGGACTGTCCCCCAGATGAACCAACCGGTCCTATGATCCTTTCTTTCTTCCATATCGGGCAGTCGTACCTTTTGTGTCCTGGCTGTTGACAGTGGTAGCAAATAATCCCCCCAGTCCGATTACCTGTCTGCTGCACTGGCCTCTCAGAAATAGGCCGTGGTTGGACCACGCCTTCCTGGGTACCACGGTGACGTCTGTGTCTCTTGTCCTTTTTGTTCTGTTGGGCATTTCTGAATTCCTTCCTCTTGTTGTGAGCCTCTCTCTGGGCCTCCATCAGGATGTCAATAAGTTCAACGGATCTCGCAGCCTCCACTAAGTCACGAAATCTGGCAAACTGGCTCACAACAAACTTACGCTGCAGCATAGGACGAAGTCCCTCCAAGAACATCTCACATCTGCGCTCCTCAGATCGTACCAGCTCTGCGGCATACCTCGCCAGATATGTGAATCTTGATAAGTAGTCGTTCACTGACATCTGGCCCTGCCTGAGGTGTATAAGGTCCCTCCTGGACTGAGACATGACAGAAGCCGGAATGTAGCACTCCCTGAATGCCTCAACAAAGTCCTCCCAAGCTATCTCGCTGTTCTGGACCTCCCCAAACACAGCGCGCTGCTGGCCTCTCCACCAGGTAGGAGCCTCTCCCTTTAATACTAGAGCAGCAAGTACTACCCTCCTCCCGAGTGGAATCCCCAAGGCATCACACAGCTCAAGCATATGAGCCATCCAGTCATCTGCCACCGCTGGGTCAGCCGACCCACTGAAACTCCGCGGACGCAGCCGCATAAAGGCATCGATCCAACGATCCATGGCTGGCTCAACTGGCAATGCTGGGATCGCCTCCGGGGTAGAAGTAGCAGATACAGGTCTGCCTCTAGCTGCTCCACGAACGAAAAGTCTCCTGGTATCAGCCATACTGTCAAAGCAACTAATCTGGCATTAGAGTCGTCATTTGGCATTTGGTATACGGACTACCATAGTATAATAAAATGACCAACAGTTGTCCCCACCTTGGGTTGAACTTCTATACATGTCTAGCCCCACTATCCTAACCTAGGGCTCTGATACCACTCTTGTTACATCCCAGTTTTTTTTTTTTTTTTATTTTTTTTTTTACATATAGACAGCTCAGATCGTCCTATACCAACCTGAGTAGCCTATGAAAAACATAAGATATAACAAATCATTACACACCTACTTTCCTTAACTATGTGGATCCCATCTCCCGGGCACACCGTCAAATCAGGTTCATGACTCCTGAATTAACTGATGAACTCGCGCAATGTTACTCCTACTAGACCCAATACTCCTAACCCATACCGGTAGGAGAACCGATCTAATAGAAGTCTGAACCCCCAAGGTTAAGTTCCATAGTCATGTAATGACCTCACCATCAACAAAAAAATATATGTAACATCCACCGATATGAAATGGCGCTCCACACACCATACCGTCAACTTAGAAAATAAGATAGTGCATAAAAATGTAACTCATATGAAAAATCACAGTCCATCAAATACCACATCATCCATTCGAGTATATGAGTCAGAATCACCCTCACATAATACAAGACATAAGAATAACAATCTCACTGAATACATCCAACAGCAACAATCAACTAACCAGAATGTCTCAGAAAATCACAGATCAGATCTCCTCCACTAGCCTACTGATCACGATCCCACCTAAAGCTGGGTGGCGTCAAGTCTGCCGAGCCACTGGAAAAATATAGATAATAAAGGAATAAGCTACGCCCAGTAGGAAAGACAGCTAGTAAAAAAAAACTCTCATGCAAGAGAAGGATAATATAAAGAGTATAGAAATACAGCATAACAATGTAGGGTGGAAAGGCACTCTCAGTCCCAGACTCTGACCAACCACAGTCACCCCCAGTCACACCAGAGTAGCTCTCCTCTGTGCTCCCAGGCAGCATGCCAGCGGGACACGCCCATCTATGCGCACGCATGGCGCCTAAGCAAGCATGCCAGCGGGACACGCCCATCTCTGCGCACGCATGGCACCCGACACCGCAGCGTCTCTCGTCAATCAATCTCCTGGAGACTATAGACAGAACCAGTCCCATAAATCTCTAGCCAACGTGAGACACCCCTGCCACCCTCAGGCACGCAGGCCTACACACTTGGCTAGCCACGGCGAGACACCCCTGCCACCCTCAGGCGTGCAGGCTTACACTCATGGACCAGAAGAGATCGACTCAGCCACCGTCCCAAGAAGTCCTCTCCCAACAATTTCCATAGAAGCTCACGCCCCTATAGTCATTGCCAAGCTCTAACTCCAAGATTCGGCAACATGTGTCGAGATACAACAAGGCGCATACCAGTCCACATGTATACTGTGGAAGCTAAGTCTGTACCGCACAGTTACCTACCACAACTACCCTAAAACATCATATAGGGCCTATAGTATTCCGGTCCAATATGCCAATCCATGAAATATGCCAACACTGAGTAAACTGACTCAATCCATGTCATTGCCATCCAAGCAACACAAACTGTACCAAAATTCTGACTATTCTGGTAGCACCCAAGTGTCACACTTCCTTCCAACTAATCCAGCTGCACTGAATTTATGGGTAATTTCCAACAGTCAATTTCAACTTGGCTACGTGATTTCCAAAAATCACCTCTTCCTCACTTCAGGAAATTTTAAATTCCAAAATCAATTTTCGCCCTTATTCATTTTCCGAAATTCGGAATAAATTTCCGAATTTAAAATCCGCATATCCTTTTTCCAAAAATTTGGATTAATTTCCGAATTAATTTTTTTCTTCCGCTTCTCTCTCATCCGCGCCGCACTTCCCCTAAACCGGTTCTCGTCGCCGGTTCGGAACCCTTACGCGCTGAGCCGAGAACCCCGCCGGCCGAAGTTAATAATCCGAATTCGGGCCGACGCTTAACATATAAATATTAATAATTAATATAATTATTCACTTAATAATCAGACTAATCCTTAATTAGCCCTAATTCATCACCTTCCTTCGCCCGTCGCCCGCGAAATCCTAACCGTCGACTTTCCGGAAATCTCCGTTTTCCCCATTGATTTCTGGCGACCGAACGCAAGGGGACGCTAGCCTAATGCTCATACTAGCCTAAAAATTCCATATAATCAAGTCGCGAAGCTAGATGTCCATGCAAAAATTTTCGCCGAACTGTTGTCCGATCCGACAATGCCAATTCATGAAATTTAAAATCATTCTAGCATTCAGAAAACCTGAATAATGGCAATATGATAATATCAAAACTTTAGGCATGCTTCTATAAACAGAAATTCCAATTCGGCGGAATATATATATATTCTTCTTCATTAAAAAAAACCCTAAAATGCTAAAATCAATAAATTGCATTAATCAATTCCAAAAACCCATATCCGCATGCTCAAGTAGCTATTTGCAAAATAATCCATATTTTTAATTTGCTAAATAACTGATTTAATCTGAATTTCCTACCTTTGCTCGCCGGCGACGGTGAAGCTCGCACGCGATCAACCGCAGCTCCTCGCCGAACGAAACCGGTACCAAAATGCTCGCCTTTGTCCCGCGAACCTCCGGTTACCAAAAGCCCCTTGGAAGGCTGCCGGAAAGTACCGACGTTCGCCGCGAACACTTCGCCTCTATCCACCGTTCAAAACCCTAACAGCCGAACAGCTTAGGTTAAATACCCAGCTTAAACCGGTAATAACCCGTTAAGACCCATTAAGCGCCGGTTGACCTTCCAAAAACGCCGCTTAACACCCGATAAGCCAGTTAATCTCCACCGCTGATCTCGCCCGTCCGATCCGCTTATCCGCGGCTTATCCAAACGCACGCGCAAACGCACCTCGGCGAACCGCCCCGCCTTCGCTGAACCGCTCCGGTCCGGTTCACGTGCGGTAATAAAAACCAAATTCCGGTAAAAAAAATCTCGGTGCTACGAAAAATCCCCAGAAAATTTCAGAAATTTCAATAGCCTCCAATTGAGCTCCTGGCTCATCCTACTGTCGATCTGAAATCATCCAAGCCATAATTGAATTATTGAAGATTAAACATATAATATTTTACCGGGTATAACAATCTCCCCACCTTATCAGGAATTTCGCCATCGAAATTCAGCAAGAAGTTCCGGCCACTTTTCCGCAACATCCTGCTCTAGCTCCCAGGTTGCCTCCCTTTCGTCATGTCTATTCCACAGAACCTTGACCATAGGAAACGACCTGTTCCTCAGCTGCCTGCTGCTCTCCTCGAGGATGCGAACTGGCAGTTCCACATAAGAAGAATCTGGTGCCACTTGCAAACCAGGAAGATCATCACCGATACAATGAGAAGGATCTGGCACATATCTCTTGAGATTCGAAACATGAAACACATTGTGAATCCCAGTCAGATGCTCAGGAAGTGCCAACCTGTAAGCCACTTCACCAATCCTCTCCAGAATAGGATATGGTCCAATGTAACGAGGTCAAAGCTTAGAAGACTTGCCAAACCTGAATAGACCTCGCATAGGACTGATCTTCAGGAATACCCTATCTCCCACAGAGAACTCAACAGCTCTGTGCTTAGGATCAAAATATTTCGTCTGGCGATCTTGCACAGTACGTAATCTATCCTACAATAACTTGACTTCCGTTGCGGTCTCCTCCACAATTTGGGGTCCCCACACTCTCCTGGAATCACCCTCCTCCCAACAAAGAGGAGATCTACACCGACGTCCATACAGTGCCTTGTAAGGTGCCATACCAATCGACGCCTGAAAACTGTTATTATACACAAATTCTACCAAGGGTAACCGTATGGCCCAATCTGCTGAGTAAGTCTGTATGCTCAGGCGTAGCAAATCCTCCAAGGTCTGAATAGTCCGCTCAGACTGTCCATCTGTCTGAGGATGATAAGCAGTACTGAACTTCAACTGTGTACCCATGGCAGTGTGTAAGCTCCTCCAAAACTGTGATGTGAACTTGGCGTCTCTGTCAGAAATAATAGATCGAGGAATCCCATACAATCTGACAATCTGCTGAATATATACCTCTGCCAACTGTGCCGCTGAATCCGTCTTCTTAATTGATAAGAAATGGGCTGACTTGGTTAATCGATCCACGATGACCCAAATGGCATCAAAACCTTGTCTGGTACGAGGAAGACCAGTCACAAAGTCCATAGTGATGTCATCCCATTTCCACTCCAGAATCGGCAATCTCTACAACAATCCTCCAGGTCTCTGGTGCTCAGCCTTAACTTGCTGACATGTAAGGCACTTCCTAACAAAAGCAGCAACATCTGCCTTCAAACCTCTCCACCAGAAAACACTCCTCAAATTCTTGTACATCTTGACTTCTCCAGGGTGCATAGCCAAAGTTCCATAATGAGCATGTCGAAGGATCCTCTCCCTGAACTCCTGATGTGATGGCACACACCAGCGACCCCTGAAAGTCAAAATGTCGTTTCTGAGAGCAAAGTCTCCTCCCAATCCCTGCGATGCCAACTCAAACTTCTCCTTCAGCTCTTCATTACAAAGCTGAAGATCACGCATCTCAGATAACCAGTCAGCCCGAATAGTCAACGAGCTGAGTCTGTGAACCAGTCTCTGAACAGACAACTGTTCCTGACATCTTTCAACATCCCAATCCAAGTCTAGTATAGAGTCACAGACGAACATAGTATGCATAACTGCGTGCCTGCTCAAAGCATCAGCAACAGGATTAGCCTTACCCTCGCAGTAATTTATCACCAGCTCATAGTCTTTTATAAGTTCCAACCATCTCTTTTGCCTCAAATTCAGTTCCTTCTGAGTGAATAGATACTTGAGACTCTTGTGATCAGAGAAGCAATCTACGGACACACCATATAAATAATACCTCCAAATTTTTAAGGCAAATATGATAGCAGCTAACTCCAAGTCATGAGTGGGATAATTCTGCTCATGATCCTTAAGTTGTCTCGAAGCATACGCCACAACCCTACCATCCTGCATCAGTACAGCTCCCAAGCCTATATGTGAAGCATCAGTGTACATCTGATAAGGCTTCCCTTGACTGGGTAAAATCAATACTGGAGCGGTACTAAGCCTCTGCTTCAGCTCTAAGAAACTGTTCTCACAACTCTCTGACCACTCAAAAGATTTTCCCTTCCAGGTCAGCTCTGTCAGTGGAGCGGCCAGTCTAGAAAAGTGAGGAACAAATTTCCTATAATAACCTGCCAGACCAAGGAAACTCCGGATCTCAGTGACGGAAGATGGTCGTTTCCAATCAATAATAGCTCGTATCTTGCTAGGATCAATAGCCACGCCTTTTGTACTGACAATATGTCCCAAGAATGTTACTGAGTCTAACCAAAAAGAACACTTGGAGAATTTTGCATACAGCTCATTCTCCTGCAATACTGTGAGCACTGTCCTCAACTGATCTGTATGAGCCTCCCTATCTCTGGAATAAATCAATATATCATCAATAAATATGATCACAAACTGGTCCAAGAAGGCATGAAAAACTTGATGCATCAGATTCATAAACACTGCTGGAGCATTAGTCAATCCAAAAGGTAACACTGTGAACTCATAATGTCCATATCTAGTACGGAAGGCTGTCTTGGGTATATCAGAATCTCTAATCCGGATCTGGTGATAACCCGAACGCAAGTCGATCTTGGAGAACACAGTTGCCCCCTGCAGCTGATCTAGTAAATCATCAATACGTGGTAAAGGGTATCGGTTACGAATCGTAACCTTATTCAATTCCCTATAATCCACACACGGCCTCATACTACCATCCTTTTTCTTGACGAATAAGATAGGGGCACCCCAAGGTGAACAACTAGGGCGTATGAGTCCCTTGTCTAATAAGTCCTGCAACTGAGTCTTCAACTCTGTTAGCTTGGTTGGAGCCATCCTGTAGGGAGCTCTAGTAATAGGAGCTACTCCTGCCTCCAAATCAATCGAAAACTCCACTTCCCTAGCTGGTGGAAGTCCAGGCAATTCCTCTGGAAAAACCATAGGGAAGTCTCTCACCACTGGAATATTTGACACAAGGGTAGTGGTGGCTTGGCTATCTACCACTTAAGCCAACCAACCAGTACAACCCTTACTCACTAGTCTCTCTGCCTGAAGAACTGAGATCAGGGGAATCTACCTGTTCAGACAAAAGTATATCACATCCTCCGAACCAGGCACCCTAATCCTAACCTTCTTCTCGCAACAATCCAGAACCACTACATGGTAGCACAACCAATCCATCCCCAAAATGATGTCGAACTCTGTTAGCGGCACACATATCAACTCTGTCACGAACTCGTGTCCACTAATCAGAATAAACCCATCAGTCTTCTAAACAGTGGGAATCTCTTTCCCATCAGGAAACCTAACCAGTAAGGGTTCTTTTAAATAACCCTTGGATCCTGATATCTGATTCCAGATCCTCTCAGCAACAAAAGAATGAGATGCACCAGTATCAAACAAAGTCACGCACTGTATGTTACCAAAATAAAGCATACCTGTGATCACCTCTGGTGACTCTGAAGCCTGCTGCCGAGTCAATGCAAATACTCTGGGCTGTCCCCCAGATGAACCAACCGGTCCTGTGATCCTCTATTTCTTCCATATCGGGCAGTCGTACCTTTTGTGTCATGGCTGCTGACAATGGTAGCAAATAATCCCCCCAGTCCGAGTACCTGTCTGCTGCACTGACCTCTCGAAAATAGGCCGTGGCTGGACCACGCCTTCCTGGGTACCACGGTGACCTCTGTGTCTCTTGTCCTCTTTGTTCGGTTGGGCATTTCTGAATTCCTTCCTCTTGTTGTGAGCCTCTCTCTGGGCCTCCATCCGGATGTCAATAAGTTCAACGGATCTCGCAGCCTCCACTAAGTCACGAAATCTAGCAAACTGGCTCACAACCAACTGACGCTGCAGCATAGGACGAAGTCCCTCCAAGAACATCTCACATCTGCGCTCCTCAGATGGTACCAGCTCTGCGGCATACCTCGCTAGATATGTGAATCTCGATAAGTAGTCGTTCACTGACATCTGGCCTTACCTGAGGTGTATAAGGTCCCTCCTGGACTGAGACATGGCAGATGTCGGAATGTAGCACTCCCTGAATGCCTCAACAAAGTCCTCCCAAGCTATCTCGCTGTTCTGGACCTCCCCAAACACAGCGCGCCGCTGGCCTCTCCACCAGGTAGCAACCTCTCCCTCCAATACTAAAGCAGCAAGTACTACCCTCCTACCGAGTGGACATCCCAAGGCATCAAACAGCTCAAGCATATGAGCCATCCAGTCATCTGCCACCGCTGGGTCAGCCGACCCACTGAAACTCCGCGGAAGCAGCCGCATAAAGGCATCGATCCAACGATCCACGGCTGGCTCAACTGGCAATGCTGGGATCGTCTCCGGGGTAAAAGTAGCAGATACAGGTCTGCCTCTAGCTGCTCCACGAATGGAAAGTCTCCTGGTATCAGCCATACTGTCAAAGCAACTAATCTGGCATTAGAGTCGTCATTTGGCATTTAACTTCTATATATGTCTAGCCCCACTATCCTAACCTAGGGCTCTGATACCACTCTTGTTACACACCAGTTTTTTTTTTTTTTTTTTTTTAACATATAGACAGCTCAGATCGTCCCATACCAACCTGAGTAGCCTACGAAAAACATAGGATATAACACATCATTACACACCTACTTTCCTTAACTATGTGGATCCCATCTCCCGGGCACACCGTCAAATCAGGTTCATGACTCCTGAATTAACTGATGAACTCGCGCAATGTTACTCCTACTAGACCCAATACTCCTAACCCATACCGGTAGGAGAACCGATCTAATAGAAGTCTGAACCCCCAAGGTTAAGTTCCATAGTCATGTAATGACCTCACCATCAACAAAAAAATATATATAACATCCACCGATATGAAATGGCGCTCCACACACCATACCGTCAAGATAGAAAATAAGATAGTGTATAAAAATGTAACTCATATGAAAAATCACAGTCCATCAAATACCACATCATCCATCCCAGTACATGAGTCAGAATAACCCTCACATAATACAAGACATAAGAATAACAGTCTCACTGAATACATCCAACAGCAACAATCAACTAACCAGAATGTCTCAGAAAATCACAGATCAGATCTCCTCCACTAGCCTACTGATCACGATCCCACCTAAAGCTGGGTGGCGTCAAGTCTGCCGAGCCACTGGAAAAATATAGATAATAAAGGAATGAGCTACGCCCAGTAGGAAAGACTGCTAGTAAAAAAAACTCTCATGCAAGAGAAGGATAATAGCAAGAGTATAGAAATACAACATAACAATGTAGGGTGGAAAGGCACTCTCAGTCCCAGACTCTGACCAACCACAGTCACCCCCAGTCACACCAGAGTAGCTCTCCTCTGTGCTCCCAGGCAGCATGCCAGCGGGACACGCCCATCTCTGCGCACGCATGGCGCCTAAGCAAGCATGCCAGCGGGACACGCCCATCTCTGCGCACGCATGGCACCCGACACC
Source organism: Vanilla planifolia (assembly GCA_023846275.1). NCBI lineage: Eukaryota > Viridiplantae > Streptophyta > Magnoliopsida > Asparagales > Orchidaceae > Vanilla > Vanilla planifolia. Next base: position 123,208 of record JAIUJO010000396.1, on the reverse strand, counting down.
GCAGCGTCTCTCGTCAATCAATCTCCTGGAGACTATAGACAGAACCAGTCCCATAAATCTCTAGCCAACGTGAGACACCCCTGCCACCCTCAGGCACGCAGGCCTACACACTTGGCTAGCCATGGCGAGACACCCCTGCCACCCTCAGGTGTGCAGGCCTACACTCATGGACCAGAAGAGATCGACTCAGCCACCGTCCCAAGAAGTCCTCTCCCAACAATTTCCATAGAAGCTCACGCCCCTACAGTCATTGCCAAGCTCTAACTCCAAGATTTGGCAACATGTGTCCAAATACAACAAGGCGCATGCCAGTCCACATGTATACTGTGGAAGCTAAGTCTGTACCGCACAGTTACCTACCACAACTACCCTAAAACATCATATAGGGCCTATAGTATTTCGGTCCAATATGCCAATCCATGAAATATGCCAACACTGAGTAAACTGACTCAATCCATGTCATTGCCATCAAAGCAACACAAACTGTACCAAAATTCTGACTATTCTGGTAGCACCCAAGTGTCACACTTCCTTCCAACTAATCCAGCTGCACTGAATTTATGGGTAATTTCCAACAGTCAATTTCAACTTTGGCTACGTGATTTCCAAAAATCACCTCTTCCTCACTTCAGGAAATTTTAAATTCCAAAATCAATTTCCGCCCTTATTCATTTTCCGAAATTCAGAATAAATTTCCGAATTTAAAATCCGCATATCCTTTTTCCGAAAATTTGGATTAATTTCCGAATTAATTTTTTTCTTCCGATTCTCTCTCATCCGCGCCGCACTTCCCCTGAACCGGTTCTCGTCGCCGGTTCGGAACCCTTACGCGTTGAGCCGAGAACCCCGCCAGTCGAAGTTAATAATCCGAATTCGGGCCGACGCTTAACATATAAATATTAATAATTAATATAATTATTCACTTAATAATCAGACTAATCCCTAATTAGCCCTAATTCATCACCTTCCTTCGCCCGTCGCCCACGAAATCCTAACCGTCGACTTTCCGGAAATCTCTCTTTTCCCCGTCGATTTCCGGCGACCGAACGCAAGGGGACGCTAGCCTAAAGCTCGTACTAGCCTAAAAATTCCATATAATCAAGTCGCGAAGCTAGATGTCCATGCAAAAATTTTCGCCGAAGTGTTGTCCGATCCGACTATGCCAATTCATGAAATTTAAAATCATTCTAGCATTCAGATAACCTGAATAATGGCAATATGATAATATCAAAACTTTAGGCATGCTTCTATAAACAGAAATTCCAATTCGGCGGAATATATATATATTCTTCTTCATTAAAAAAAACCCTAAAATGCTAAAATCAATAAATTGCATTAATCAATTCCAAAAACCCATATCCGCATGCTCAAGTAGCTATTTGCAAAATAATCCATATTTTTAATTTGCTAAATAACTGATTTAATCTGAATTTCCTACCTTTGCTCGCCGGCGACGGTGAAGCTCGCACGCGATCAACCGCAGCTCCTCGCCGAACGAAACCGGTACCAAAATGCTCGCCTTTGTCCCGCGAACCTCCGGTTACCAAAAGCCCCTTGGAAGGCTGCCGGAAAGTACCGCCGTTCGCCGCGAACACTTCGCCTCTAGCCGCCATTCGAAACCCTAACAGCCGAACAGTTTAGGTTAAATACCCAGCTTAAACCGGTAATAACCCGTTAAGACCCATTAAGCGCCAGTTGACCTTCAAAAAACGCCACATAACACCCGATCAGCCGGTTAATCTCCACCGGTGATCTCGCCCGTCCGATCTGCTTATCCGCGGCTTATCCAAACGCACGCGCAAACGCACCTCGGCGAACCGCCCCACCTTCGCTGAACCCCTACGGTCCGGTTCACGCGCGGTAAAAAAAACCAAATTCTGGTAAAAAAAGTCTCGGTGCTCCGAAAAATTCCCAGAAAATTTCAGAAATTCCAATAGCCTCCAATTGAGCTCCTGGCTCATCCTACTGTCGATCTAAAATCATCCAAGCCACAATTGAATTATTGAAGATTAAACATATAATATTTTACCGGGTATAACAAACCTTCTATGCTATTTGGAAGCATTAGCTGAAACACCTTTTCCTTAACTTTTTAATGACTTTGATCAAACTTTTTCTTTATAAAACTAACTATTATTCAAGAAATGACTAATAAACATGATCCAATATTTGAGATCTCAACAAAGCACAACATGATATTCTATAATCATTAAATCCCTTGACAGCAACAAAAACTTAGTTTTTCATGAAATGTCAAATTTCTTTTTCTAATCTTATCACTTCTAAGCTTTCAATTTCATACTTATGATAGTAATTTTAAGCACTTCATGCCTCCTTTTATTAATCAACAAGCATTGATAGTTGAACAAATTTATCAAAATTTTTCCTTCTTATTGTATTTTTCCAATTTCTTTTGGGTTTTTTGTCATAGCAAGTACAATAGCTTCAGTTTAGTTTGATGTGATAAAACACCAAGTTATGTTAAGCTTGTAAAATCTTGTTTTATAATTGAACTGTAAAAGCTAGTTGGTTGTAAAATCTTCATGTCTTCTTCTAAAATATGTGTTTATTATTTTTCTTCTTTAATTGTGTTTTTAATATGTCATCACTAATGGTTAATATTGGTCCAACATTAGATGATGGTCTTCTTCAATCATTATGTCGTTATTTAAAGATAAATGTTATTAATATTTGGAAGATAGATTTAGAGTTCTAACCTAATCAATTGACTTAAGATATTAGAAAGTGCTCACAAAATTATATAATTTACTTTGAGATTCTTGTACAAAAGAAATCAAGTTGTTTAGTGTACTAAGAACTGATCAAAGGAGAATGATATAATTAGATGCCATAACAATCAGCTACCTTCATCGTGGCATATCTCCAACTAAATTTAATCATGTTATGAATTTTTAAATCTTGCATAAAGTTAGAAAAAGTTTAGAAATAACTTATGAAGGTACTTTGTAAGTTAAAAAATGTTGATAAATTTTCTTACTCGTGACTTTGAGATCTTCAAAATAAATTTTCGATAAACTATAAACAAGTTGTTTAAGTGATTTACTAATATTACTAACATATTAGAAAATTTTAGAAAAGTACTTCATAATATAAATCTTGTATGAAAAGTAGCAAAGATTCTATCCAATGAGTATGATCCACTTGCCTCAACAACAAAGGTAGCAAGAGATAGAGTAAGCTCATGTTGGATGATTTACTTAAAGAATTATTAAAAATAAAAATTGAGATGAATAGAAGAGTAAAAAAGGAGTCCTCGATGAGCGAGTAAAGCATGGAGCAAGGTACAAGGAACAATTATGTTTAAAATATAATAGGTACAACATCTATCTTTTTTGTGGACTTGGATGAAAAGGTAAATTTTCATGTTAAAGTTTTAGATAAAAATTTGACAAAAAATTTTGTATAAAAAAAAGAAGGGAGGTGATGAAGACACAAAGATACTATGATTGTAGTGAAATCTGCTTATTATACCAAATTATCCATAATTCAAATACATCAAATAAACAAAAAGAAAAAGAAGAGAATGAAAAAAAAGAAAGATTTTCAAGCTACTTCGTTGCTTGAGAAGAATTATACTTCATAACTTCAAATATTGAGGAGGAAGGAATTACATGCTTAATAACAAATGATGATGAATCAAGTGCATGGAGTGACGAATAAAAGATTGATATTAGCTCTTGGTCTTGTGAAGTTTTTGAAATTAATTACATAGAAGCTATTAGTGTTTTAACTTCTTTAACATTTATGCATAAAAATTTAAAAACATTTTAAAAAGAAACAAATAATTAATTTTATATTTTACTATAAGAGATTGCAAATAAATTATATGATGTAAATGATTCCATGATGATTGAGAATACTTCTTTAAAAAAAAATTATGAGTTTGAAAGAAATCAAAACATTTAGCATCTTAAATAATTACTTATTTGTTTTAATATTTTCAATTTTTAGTATCTTTTATTTGTACAGTGAGTGTTTTTAGCATGGACTAAGAAAAGCTTTAGTATTCATTCATTTTATAAATTATTTTTTTAGTGTATTAATTGAGTTATATTGTTGATATCGTTTTTTGTTTTAATATATTTTTACTTATCATATTATATTTTAAATTTAGTCATTTGTCAAAATTATAATTTTTAAGTTATTATTTTTATTTATGAAAAGTCACATATTTTGTGGGTTGCATTGAAACCTAAAATTCTTTGATGTCAAACAATATTAAATATTTATAATATCTATATTAAAAAAATTTTAAGATTCAAATTTTTTAAAATAAGAAAGATTTTTTATTGATCTAAAAGAAAAAAATGCTTTTGAAAATAACGTAAAAAAATTTATGTACAGTTAAAATGACAAAATAGTCATCTTATAAAAACCTAAATTTGTTGGAACAATTTGCTGAATTTGTGGCAATGTAAAGCAATAGTGTTTACAAAAGTAAAAAAACGTAAAAAATAGAATTAATAAACTTACAATAAAGTTGATTATTAAAAATTTCAAATATAAGAATAATTTTATGTTATATTAAAAAGTTTTTATATTAACAAATGAGTAACAAATATGTTATTCAAAATAAAATAGATGGAAAGAAGTAAGTTTTTATATCTCAATGACCTTTTATATTTTTTAAAATTTTGATATTTTTTCCTAACAATACCTTATTTTTGTTACATTATTTTAAAAAAATTGTGTAATGAACTCAAATTTTTTAATATTGCACTTGATTTATTTCATGTCTTTCCTCCATTCTCATTATTTTTTCTTACAAATTTATCACAAAATATTTTGGCAGCTAATTTTCTTAAATTGACAACATGTTCTTAAGTATTTAATATTTTTAAATTACACTTTTATGATATTAGCATTAAGATTTTTTTAATTATCTTAAAAAAATGAAACAATTTAATCTCATGCTTTCTTTACATACATTCCAGTTGTCAAAAACCTAAGAACATATTTAAATTATTATAACATAATACTTCTCTTAATCAAATATATTATTACCCATTAGTTTTGTGCTATTGTTATAAAACATTCCATATAAAAAATTTTAATGTGCAATATATTATTGCGCATTTATTTCTTTGAACTTATTTGATTTTAATTTTGTATAATTTCAATATTCCTATTATGCTAATAATTTTTTTTAAAATAGCTTTTCGTTTTGCTAAAATATTCTCACAATTTACACTATTCAGATAATATTTAATGAAAATAGTTGTTATATAATTTAAAATCTTTGTTATTTTTGTGTTATTTTCTTATTCATTGTTGTAATCTTTGCATACATAATTTGTGATTATACAACCTTTTAAAACGTACAAATTCTAACTGTTATTGTTTTTTTTTATATCAAGCCTTATAATTATTTTTTATTTTTTAAAATTTTTAAAACATATTAGTGAAGAATTCGTTTTTTATTATTATCAAAATTTTATTATCCAAATTATCTTCTTTTTTTCTTAGTTCTTTAGTTTTACCTAAATTTAAATATTTTAAAGTTTATTTTCAAAGATGAAATAAAAGGATTAAAGTTCCTAAATTACCATTTATAATTTGCAAAAAAAAATTCTTTGATAAAATTCTATAAATAATGAAAGAAAAAAAGAAGTTGTTGTAATCACAAATATAACTAAATGTTTAACTTGTTTAAGAAGTTCTACTATTATAACAATGAACATAAGTTGTGAAACAATTGAGTTATCCATGCTTTATATTGAAACAAAAATATTAGAAAATATTATAATAAAGAAATAAAATATATTTTTATAGTATAATATTTAAATTAATCAAAATATAGAAAAAATATCAATTATAATTTTAAGTAATATTAAATAATAAACATTTGAAATATTTAAATTGTTTGTGCAACAAATCAAACAAATTGGTATATATTAAGGACAATGAAAATATACTATAAAAAATAAAAATTATAAATTTAACATGAGAAGATAAGTAACATAACTAAAAATAATAATATTTCAAAATTGTCACGTACAAAAAATTGAGAAATTTTAAAAAATAAACATATTGTGTTAAACAATTTGAAAATAAAATAACTAAATTAAAATAGAAAATAATAAATACAAAAAAATAATATGTGAAATAAAAAAATGAATAAAATTGTGTAGAAATTTTAAATTTGTAAAACAAAACTTACAAAATAAGAATAATGTTTTGTAAAAGTAAAACAATTTCACTACTACAATTTGACATAAAAGATATTTTTACTAATAAAAAGCAAACAAAATATTTTTTAAAGTTCAATAAAAATATTCTCATAGAAAAAGGACTTTTGTACAATGATACATACAAATGATCCCGCATTTGTTAGCCAATAATCAAAAGTGTGCACTAAGCTATAAAACATTTCATAATAGCTATGTTGATGTATCATAAAAAAGAGAAAATGCCAATTCATACTACCATAAACCATCTACAAGTCCAACTAAACATCATTAATTATGAGGTATTATTTACTTTTAGTTACTTGTCTAAACAATCTATTTACTAAATTTTTTTAGAATATTAAAACTTTGATGAATTTTTCTTATCAAAATTTTCATATAATCAACAATAAGAATATTTTTTAAATAATTAGGCTATGAAAGTTTTTTAATATTTTTATCATTCCATTATTTTTTTGGATATTTGTATTTTTAAATCTTTACTTTTTAATTTTTATTATAATTTGTATTTTTTGTTAAATTAAATCATTTATAAATGGTTTTGTTAATCTTTGTGTAGATGTGAAAAATAATCTATATGCTCATTATATTGATGTTATTATTTTTCTTGTACTTTTGTGCAGTTTATATACACAAAGTGTAATTTTTTTTAAGTTTGTTATTAATTATATTATAATTTTTGTCAAATTTCTTTGTTTTTTATTATAACAACTTATTTATGATGCTTAAATTATAATATTGAATATATTTTTGAAGTATTGTGATATGCGAATAGAAAACCACTTTAAGAGATATTATTCTAATAAATCTACATATTTTAGATTTTCTTTTGTTTGAATAGTTCATATATTTGTATTCCCCACATTTTTTATCCTTTTCTTATATTGACATATTTTTGTTAATATATTAATGTTTTAAATTTAAATATAATATTTTTCAAATTTTAATTTTTTAGAATTTTTAGATGCAATAGAAAGAATCCATGATTTAATTCTTATGACCTATTTTGCTATATTATCAAATAAGAAGCATATTTTTAATAAAACATTTTATTCAAAATTTTGAGGTCATTCGTTGAAGAATATTTTAAAATTTTACCTATGTAATGGAAATAAAATATCTGAATCATTAAGTATTTTTTTGCAACATATTCAAAAAAATTTAAAATTTCTATTAAATAAATAAGTAAAACAAATACAAATGTTATGTCAACAAAAACAGTAGAAACAATAAAGATAATTTAATATTCTAACAAATAAGCTACATGCATATGTAGTAAAAAGAATTTAAGCAATGAAGTATATGTAGAAAAACAAATATAAACTCAAATATGAGAGTAAAGAGATGAAAGTTAATTATCAATGTAAATTATCTATAATTATGAAAGAAAATTTAATAATAATTACTATAATCATGCTATTGTCAGAAGTATATTTTTAAAATCAACAAAACTATTACAAAACTATTTGCATTATTGAATTATTCATATTTAATTTAATAAATTATTCATATGGGTTATCAAAAAAAGTGATGCAATTCAAAAATTGGTAAGCACGCAAATATAAAGAAAATAGTCAAGTAAAAAAATGTGAAATTTTACAAATTTAAAGCATTAGCAAATATTTGTAATATAATATTGATAAGTAACAACAAGAAAAAATATTCAACAAAATAATACAAATATAATTTTTTTGAAACTCAAAATAAAAAATAATAAATAAGATGTAACCCTTAAATGTTTAATTCTATGTTGATAAATTGAAATAAAAAAGATAAAATATTGAAAAAAAAATAACGCAAAAAAATTAAAAACTTTATGTAATAATAATAAAAATATCTCTATAATTAAGACAAGGCAAATAGTTTTTATGCAATGGATAAAAAAAGCGATACAAGAATAAAGTGAAATGACAACAAAGCTCATGTAAATAATATAAACTATATTTTGATCTGCAAAATACTCCTTGTTATCTAGGTGCACAGAAGAAAAAGCATGCCCACATATGCTTAAGTATTTTTTATGTCTAGCTCAAGCATTTATAAACCATTAAAAGGCATATTGCACCCATATAAAGCATGCCCACACAAGTTACTTTGCACTAGAGTTCTGAAATTGTCAATTCTTGTATCAAGTTCATGATCTGGTTTAGTGAATTTGTTGGACACTACACCTTGGGAACATTTTCAAATAAATATGTTTTGTACATAACGTTTAATATATTGGGCAATCTAATATCTTAATAACTTGTGTATTATTACTAATTTGAGTTTTTTATTTCTTATACAATGTTTTTCTCCAATATTAAAAAATTATTATTCTTCCTAATAAATATTTATTTTTTTAAATAATATATAATAATGATGATACGTTTTTTCTTTAGGATTCCACATTTCTTAATGCACTTATCATTATAAAAATTTTTATTTAATTTTTGAAAAATAAACTATGCTTTTTCAAAAACTAATTTTCTTATTTACGATTACTTATTCTTGATAGTTTATATAATTTTAAAACTCTTCAATGATATGCATTGTTTTAGTAATTATCATTTTTATATAAAAAAATAAAGTTCTTTGAATGAAACACAAATAGTTCGACCTATTGAACACTTAATTGTGCAACTTTTTTTGATGACTCATTCTTTTATTAATATTTTTTTTTGAATGATATTTTAATCATGCACCTCAAAATCAAATATTGATTATTAATTTAAAATCCTTAATCCAGTGTTCCATCATGTAAGTCACTTGTGAAAATAAGTCAATAAGTGTTAGTTGCTTTAATCAAGTGTGGCCCATGATGTACATCAAGGAGTCATTTCTTTAACACTTGGTGGACTGGTTCCCAATCTATGATTCGTCATGTGCACTTCATTTTAGTTAAAATTATAAAACATATTCCTTTATGTCGATATGACAAATATGGCTATATTATATTACTCATGAATATTGAATTTGTAGACAATAAAACATGCATATCATACATGTTATATACATTTAGATATTTGTTAGGTTGATTTCATTTGTTAAATTGATCAACATCATAATTTGCAAAAACAATAAAATTTCATATTATCTATGCTTTTCACATTTTTACCTTTCAACTATCTTATGATATAATCTATATGCATGGAATTAAATGAAACATAAGTCAAATGTGACCATGAGAGATTTTCATCAATTGCACTGTTTGTGCTATTTTCATATTGTTATCATACATCAACACTAAATGGCTATAAGAGAAGTGTGTTAAAGTGTGTATATTTGAGTATTTCAAACAAAATAATGTCATATGTATCATACAATATTGTCATTAGAATATTGGATAGAGCTTAAACTTAGCAGCATTAAATATGTGATGTAAAGTTTGTAGTGTCATATAAGTATGGTAACATTTTTGTAAATGTATAATTTGCTATTATATGCTAGGTATTGAAAACTTAAGTTATAGTTCAGCTAACCTATCTGTACTTATGCAATCTCAAAGTCATACTAGTACAATCACGTTAATTTAGTTCAAATATGCTTTTTTGTAAGAGTATACAACATAGTCATACAAGTTTGATCAGTCTTCCAAATAACATATAGATAGATTCCTATTGTACCAGTTCATTATTAATGTTGTGCCTTTATGATATGGACTTATATATGGTTTTATTTGAGGAATTAGGCATTCGTTACAATTGTTAATATCTGTAGTATTATTTTATTTGGTCATATTTTCATGCATATATAATCATTCATGATTACCATCTTGAGCTTCTCGTACTGGAGCTTAAGTGCTACAAACTTACATCATACAATATTTTCTCGAGTTAGAGAATTTGCTTGGGTAGATTTATCTAGTCCTATATTATAATGTATTACTCATATAAATATGAAATATTGAGATATGTGAAAAAGAATAGATTGGATATGCACTTCACGCAGGCAATCCGATGTGATAGCTAATGTTAAGTAAGAATCTTAGGTTTATATCAGTATGATCATTATCTTAAGAGCATGATAGTTAACTTGATTTTTTAAAAATAGGATTTTAACTCTTTAAATTTCTTGATTTATATATATTCCTTTGATTCATGTAAATAAAATTTATTTTTAATGAATATGATAATGAATCTATTACTAAGTAATGTTACATGTCACAGAAGAACAAAGTTGGTTGTGTTTTTAACTACAGTATCATCCCTTATCTTATTTGCTTGATTATTGTTATATTTGGAGTTTTACTTGCTTCATCAACGTTGCTATTACTTTGAAGTATCATAGATTAACATGGCAACATCTTCTCATAGTATTTAGTTGTTGGGCCATATTATTTTTTCCATGAATTTTATAAATTGTTTTATATTATTCCTTCAATTGTTGAAGTAATCCTATAAAATATATTGTTCTTTCTTTAGTGACATTATTTGAACATGGAAACTATCAAAAATGCAGCATAATTGAGTGAGGGCCCACTTACATAGCCATGCATAATAACAGAGTGTCTTGTCAAGTTAAGTCCAACTTAGCTAAGATCAAAAATGTTGTGCTTTTTAAGGTTTTGCATAAGAACAGGGTGTTTTTTTAATTACATAATATCTATTCATCAAATTATAAAAACTTTCTTATCAAAATGTACTATAATTGGAACTTTACTAATAAAATATATGTTTATGAACTATACAAATAATTTTTAACATTTAAAATTCATTTCTAATATTTTCATCTACATTAGTGAATTTATTTATTTTATATTTTGAATGTAATTACTTAAAGTTTTGCATTATCCAATCAATTTTATTTCTTAAATGTTTCAAGTTTATTTTTCTAAATGGATATTTGATGTTGTTATCTAGAAATAATTATTTTATCTTGTAAATACAGATAATACTTTCTGTTCCTAATTTTCAAAATTTTTAGCCTTTTGTATTCTCAAGTTTTGAAAATTTATTAATCAATTTGATGTGATTTAAAAATATATTTTAACTATTTATACTTTTTTTACTAAATTATTTAATTGACTCATTATCTATGAGATTTTAAATTTTTGGTGTCATTTATACCTTCTTCTGCCAAGGTAAGTTCCTTGTAATTGGCATGAATACACAAAAACATTTGAAAAACTATGGTGTTATATCATCTAATCGATCTTTCTTTATTTTTCTTTTTCTTTATTAATTACAACATTGAATTGAACAAGTTTATATTTTCAATATACATTTTATTAAGGTTATACATAATTTTTTTAATATTTATTTTTATTTAACAACTTGTATGCTTTGTTTTCATAATTTTATATTTTTTTATTTTGTTAATATAGTTTTTGTGGTTTTATTTTAAAAATTCTTTTTAAAAACGTCAAGCAAAAAAATTAAATTTCAAAATTTTAGTTATAATGCAAAATATAATTTTTAAAATAAATTTAAAATTTTATCTTATGTGCTAAAATTATTTTTTAAAAAAAAATTTCTATAAATTTAAGAAACTAATTTATTATAGATTAAAATATTATACTCCTTAGTCATTCTAGTATTTTTTGTAGTTTTTGGAGAATGACCTATTCATGACAAATAAATCAAGATAATTTTTTATTATTTACACAAATAATATTTTATATTCTAGTTAAACATAACTATACATGAGTTTTTTCTTGTAATGATTATACTATGGTATTCTATTTAATATCTTCAAGGTTTTCCTCTCTTTAATATCTTGTAAAGAAACACTTTTTTAGCTTAAATTATGTTAATTATTAAAATTTAAATATTTTTTTTGTTTATTACTTTTTGGGTGAAATATTCTTACACATGTTATCATTAAACTTTATTTTTTAATGATTTTTTTAAATTTATAGTATAATCTAATCACAACACATCTCTAAAAATCCAATATTACACAAGACAAATCATAGGAAGGTCTAATCTATGTAGTCACATGCCTTGTTTATATTTATTATAAGAATGGTTAAAGTTGAGCAAAATGTCCATATTTTTTTGGAATGTTTCACAACCATTTTTTATCTTTCAATGTAATCTAATTTTGACATTTTCCATTTCTATTGAATTGTCAACTTGATTTTGATAACTCTTTTTATAATTCGTATTATGAGGATGTTTTGGTAAATGAATTATGCAATTAATTTTTAGCAATTTTGATATGTGCTATCTTTGATGATCTTCTTTTATGATTGTGTTTTGTTGAAATTTTGTACATATTATTTGAAGTTTTTTTTCTTTGATAATTAACAAAGTTTTTTGTTGCTAGACTATATAAGTATTTTCAACATTATAGTATTTTAATGATTTAGCTATCTTAATGACTTTTTAAAATTATTATTTAATATTTGATAATTCAATTTAATTATTTGAGATTTTTAATTATAATAAAAAATTCTTGAAACTCCTTTAAATTGAAAAATTATTTCCTAAAACATAATTTTGCATACTCCCTATATTTTATAAAAGTATGTGTTATCTGATTAATTTTAAACATAAAGGATTTTTTTTATCTAACTAATTTGATGCATTTTTATATTTCTTATATTTTTTTAAGGAAACAAATTTTTAATAATGTATGAATATTTAAATACTTTCTCAAATTACTAATCATAGTTTAATTATTTTTTTGCATTATTTTTCTTCCACATAATTTCATTCAATCACATTATCGCAATTCTTTTTTAATATATTATATAAAAGGAAAGATTTTCTAATACAATAGTTTACTATATTGTTTTGCTAATTCTTTGGAACATTTAAAATTCTTTTTCTCGAGATAATTTCCTTTTTATTCTTTTACGTACATTTTTAATAGAAAAAATCCAAATTTGTTTTCACAATAAGTTTGTCAATATCATGTCACAAAAACTTATTTTAAATATTTAAATATCTTTACTATCTAACTAACATTTTTTGTTGTTATTATTATGGATACACGTGTAATCTTTTAATTTTTCTAAAATACAAAGTTTATGTAATTTTATGCTTAGCCATCTATGTTGGGTTGTATATTTTTTTTGGATAATCATATCATCTAAAAGTTCAAGTGTGTAATTGCCTTAATAGTTATATTTTATTACGTTGCTCTAAATTTTCTATATTTATATCAACATAATCTTTATTATTTTTTTTAAAAATGACTTTTTAAATAATATATTTGAATAGTTTCTAAATGTTAATACTTTTTTATAATCTTACTCATTTTCTTTTTTTAAACAATTTTTAATAAAATAATATTTACAATTGAATTATCAAAAAAAATTTACAACAAGATATGCATACAAACTTTAATAAAATTATTTTTTCGTTAAATCATATTTCATTCTTTGTTCTTTTCATAATTTTCATTTTTATGAAAAAATTATTATGCACTATTTAGTGCAATATTTTAGCTATGACAATTTTACTTTTAATTCCTTTTTACCCCTCTTTATTGTCTTATTGAGTTTCATTAACAAATCAATATTAGTAATGCTTTTGTCAACTTGCTTTACTGCAAAAGTTTTAGCATATTTGATATCTCTAAGAGATAAATTGTTTCATTCAAAAATATTTTTTGTTTATTTATAATAGTGAAATCAATCAGTGAAAAGGCATACAAATGTCTTTTTGTTTGTTAAAACATATTTTTTTTTCAATTAAAATTTAACAAATATATAAGGCATAAACATAAATTTTAAAATATATTAAATATAATTAAAATCATTTAATATATAAGGTATGTATTTTTTTGTAAAAATATCTTTTGGTGTAATCAAAGCTTAATGAACAAAACATTTTTAATAAAATTCTTTGAGTATAGACATAAAAATATATTTCATGGCTAAATATTTAAGTTAGTCAAAATATTGAAAAAATCCAATAAAAATAGTTTCGTTAAAGAAAAATAAGAACTATATCAATGAAATTAGAAAGTTAATATTAGAAAGAAAAATATTCAATTTTTTTGGACATTTCAAATGATAAAGTTATATGAATAAATTATCCAAAATTAATTGAAGTGCCATAAAGTTAATAGAAAAAATCAAATTTAAATAGAAAAGAAATTTAAAATTAAGAAAATTAAAACAAATGTCACATCACATTTAACAAGGTCTAAACATTTTTTACCATAATTAAGAAAATAATCATATTCTATTAAATAATGCAAGTAAAAATTTTTAGGTAGTATAAAAGGACAAAGTGAAGCTTGCCAAATGTATATGAACTTTTCATTACTTAACATAATTTTTCAAAATGAAAATAAAATTTTTTTCACAAGCAAAATGTGTAGAATAATCAAAGCATAAAGAATAAAGAATTAACGAATTCTTAACATATTAAAAAATTACATATTACTTAAAAACAAATCATAATACAAGCATAAAAAGTGTGCAATTATAAATAAGAAAGAAGCACGTTTTGCAGTAAGCATAAAAGACTAAAGTAAAACATTGAATTTTTATGTTATTATGTAGAATAGTTTTCTTCTTTTTCCTAGATAACACTATCATAATCAATGTAAACCTTATACTAGCTCATTTAGATAATTCCTACAAGCATATAAATTTTTATCAATTTTGGAAAGCAAAAAATTCTTGAAAAAAAATCAATGATATTATTTTTTAATGAGAAATTCTATTCATAATACATCATGATATAGAATTATAATCAAACAAAAACTAGATAAGATTACCATATTCATGTGCTGCAAAAAAGAGTTACATATTTCTAATTTTCTAAATATATAAAATGAAGCAATGCTTTTAAAACAAGAGTTTATACTACTTATTTTTTTGTAATGGCAATTCCTTTTAGCTTTTATTCTTAGTAATAATAATTTCTAGTCTAGGATAGTTTAATAACAATTTGCCTAAAATAATTATTTGATAAAAGAAAGTGAAAGTTAGTTTTCATTACACATTTCAATTCTAAGTAAAATAAAACAAATGTCATACTTTTGCGTGTCTTGAACTAAATGAATAAGCAACTAGTCACATTACATATTTCACGACTTAATCTATATTCCTTGAATATCTTGAAAATCTTTCTTTAGGTATATCATAGTATTATTTCAATAACTTTTACAAAATATATATTAGAGTTGTAATAATTAAGTAGTGAAAAATAATTCTAAGTTTTAGTAATAGGAACTATTAGTCTCAACAGTGCCTAATACATGCTAGATGTCATTAAAGGGCTTGGAACGCATGTCCATGAACGTCTAAACTAGCTATAGTACTAGGTAGGATTGTGAAAAGAGTTTATACAGTTCCTAAATCAAGTTATTACTACTCTATCCTCATATATAGTGTATAGTTCATCACTAACATCATGAGTGATGACTTTTGAACCAAATTGGATGGTAGCCCACCCCAAATAGGTTTATTTAGAGGATAATGCAAAGCATTGTAAAAGTAAACATTGTTCACCTTTATAATGTAGGACAATCAAAGCCATATTTTCATGCATTATGCTTCTAAATTATAGCAATAACCAAAATTTTATGGTCTATTAACTTTGTGTTTGAATGATCCCATCACCTTTAAATTTTTATAAAGATAGACAATATCCTCATTTCGATCATACAGGATCACGTTCACATTGTTTGTGCTTGTTCTACACGTAGGATAAAATTTAATTCAATCTATTATGATTCAAATCTAATGATCAATCCTATTTCTAAATACAACCAACCAAATCTCATCCATCGATCATGCAGCTTTCAAAATCAAATAGTCTAGATCATTTTGATCAAGAAGCACATGCAAAATAGATCTTTTAGTCATATTTCTAGCAGCTATAATATTTTTTTATATCATTATTTTTTACTAAAAAAACGAAAATAGTATGAATAATAAGATAATTTTGCCCATTTGGTAAGTACTTTTAATTGATAAAAAATTTCTATGAGTAATAGATTTTTTGAATAATATGGATTAATGAATCTTTTTACAATCTTACAAAAATTTTCCAACTATGGCATTGAAGGAGTTTGCAGCCTATGATCATTTTGTCTTCTATACACAACTTCTCTTAGTCTCGAAACTAATAAAAGTGTTGTTCTTCTCAAATCAACAAATTAATATATTTATTATTCCAAATTTATTTAATTAAGATACTTATGATTTGTTATTCATTTTTAATTTAATATTCCCTATAATTTTTCTTCTATTACTATTTTATGTCATTGTATGGTCATTGGATCAAGATTCTTTTTTTGTTACTATAACGGTTTACCATCCTTTTAACAAAAGGTTAATATTGAGTATTTCTTATCGCTTATTTTTATGGTGGGTGGATGAGTGTTTGTTTTAAGTCACATGACATAAAAATCAATTGTAGATATTGTAATTCTAATTGTATTTTTTATTTCATAATTTTTATAAAAAAGTTTTGTAAAGAAATGATATTTTTGAAATTAAATTAGAAATTTATACAAAATCATTTTTAGATCTTTATTCAAAAATTATAAAAATACTTTTTATCTATTTTTGGAAATATTTATGTAAAAAATAGAAATGTGTATTTAAAGTATTCACCCATACCTTACCAAACAAAACTTCAATTTATGTCATAACAAAATTGTCTTTTTATGAGAAGAAATTTTCCAAGAGATCCATGGCTCAAATTTTTTCAACAAGTTTAGGAAAAGATGGTTCTAACAATAACCCTCTGCTCTTTTGTGTTATTTTTTTATCTTTATTGAAAAACAAGAATAAATAATTTTCTAAAATCTGTTGATAAGGAAATATCAGAAATAATACAAACTTTTTTTAATATTCTCATCAAAAAAATCACAATAGAAGTTTTTTCCTTTAAATCATTTTGTATAATAACCGAACAAGTGAATAAAAATTACAATTAAATGATAGAATCATAATTATATTTAATTATCTTTTTAATACTGCTAAATTTAATAAAATTATGAGCTTAGAAAACACTTATAAAATTTGGCACAATTTAGCGATGACTTATGAAAGATCATTTGAGAAGAATGAAATAAAAAGTGTAATAAGTAAAAGAAGAAGGCATTGAAAATTTTTTTGAATGTGTGAAAAGCAATCATCACAAGTGAAAAGAAGGAAAATAATGAAGGACTCTTCTATATAATGGCTAGTTATGAAATAGAAGAGAGTGTATTTTTAAGTGAGGAAGAAAATTACTTTAGAGAAAAATATGATAAGCATTTACTTTATGTTTGCAAAAATTATGAAAAGTTTAATAAAAAAATAAAAGGATTTGAAAAAAGAATATAGTGAATAAATCAATTCGAAATTCGAATCTATAATCTAATAATCAATAATCTAAATAAAATATTAAATAAATCTAAATGATAATAAATAAATAATAATAATAATAATAGTAATACTAAATAATCTAAAATCTAAATAATAATCTAAATATAAATAATAATAGTAATATAATAGATTAATTGAAATATAATAAATAATAGATATATATAAATAATAAATATATAAATAAATAGAATCGAAAAGATATTCATTATAAAAAATTTTGAGGAAGGGCCAACATGTATTCGGACAGTATGCAAAGGCTCATGATTTAAAATAAAAAAGTTAACAAGAGTGTATCATTAGTTAAGGAATTGAGTGACTTCAAATACATATAGTCTACTTGCTCACTTTAAAAAAGTAAAACTAATTACTAGAAAAGTTATTTTTTGAAGATCTTATATAATATGTATGTCGACATTTTATATAATGTAATCATAAGTTTACGTGGCACTATTGCAAACAACCCAATTATATTTTACTTGCATGTAAGATTAGAGCTAAAATACATTTTAAATTTCTACTTCTGCATGGACTGTGTGAAAATTATAACGTTGTTGCATAGAAATATGTTGAACCCAAAATAGATTAGTTCTCAAATCTAATAGTAAAAATCATGTATTATGCATATAAAATTTGATTAATAATTTTTTACTAAAAACATTAGTATAAACACAAATGAAGAAAAAAGATAAGATTTGAGAAATAAAATTTAAAATATTCAAAAGAAATAAATAGTAAAAGGGATGTAGTTTAAAAAAACATAAAATTTTAAGACTTATTTAGGATTATCATAAGAAACATGTTAAATATTAAATTTTTATTGTTTTTAGAATTAATTTTATCATAACAATAAATCTTTTTTGAAACTTTTAATTAAAAAATAATACAATATGCCTTAAATAATATTTTGTTGTAATTGCTAAAAAAAAGAACTAAAATAATTTGAAAAGAATTGTGTTTGTTGACAAAAAACTATCCAATAAAGTGTAATTAGAAGGCAGTGGTTTTCTTAAAAAACATTAAGAAAATAAAATAGTTCATTAATTACTTGAAAAATTCATAAAATTTTAAGTTTATTAAAATTTTACAAAAATTGGCAGCCACTATGAGTGATAACAAAAAACGAAAGAGAATAAAAATTGAAAGAACTAAGTTTAAATTAAGAAGGAGCATTAATTCAGTGATGACATGCATGTGACTTTATCTTTAATTTTTTTAGAGATTCTTTTTATAAATAATTGAAGTTTGTCATTATTTTTATTAAGAGTTTTCCGATCATCAAAATGTAGAAATTCTTCGGATATTGACAATTAGACATGATGTTTTGTTTATTGATAACAAATCGTAAATATTTTCATTAATTTTTTTTAATTTAATTTTCAAATTTTAGAAATTCAATACTCGTGTTCGTGAGAAAACTTGAAGAAGTGGAGCAATGGTGAAATCCTATAAAGATCATCTTCGTTGTAGCGACAAACCATAGAGAGACATATTTTAAGTTTACTTTTAGGTATTTTAATTTAATTTTAATTAAAAATATTAAGTTTCATTAAAATTATTATTAAGAGACACAAATATAAAATTTGAGCAAAATTAATTTCTTTTAGAAAATATTAGGTTCTCAAAAACTTAATCCATTCTTTTTCACAATCATGAAAATCTTTTTATTTTTTTACGAAATCTTAGTATTTATTTAGTAACTTCAGTAAAATATACATCATAAATTAAATAATTAAGTTCAAAATAATACTAATTAAAATAATGCTAATTATTAGCAATAAAATCAAAAAGTCTTTACAGTTCTTAAACAACATTGGCTATTGCTAAGAGGTTTGAAAGGTAAATCCCAAAACACATCTGCCAGTTGATGTACTAAGTACAATAGTGAACACAACTTAGGTGGGTGTTAGAAATTGTTAGCACTCTCGTATTCATAGATACATCGTATAAAGCAATACTAATTGCTCTAGTAATGACTCCTTGAGCAAGCCAGGGGGCAAAAAACCATGAATAAGTTGACTTTGATGAACACGTAAACCTTTATATACAAAATATATTCATTCACCTTCACAATATTTTACTAAAGTAAACCATTCTTTTCGCACAACATGTTCCCAAATTATGAGGCAACAATAACGATCTGATTCTACAATTTCATGATCGAACAACTTTAACTTATCCGTCTTTTTATAAAGCCTGATACTATTTGATAATTGCATGATCAATTTTTATTCCGTGAGTAAGATCTAAATTAGCCATCATACCAAGATTTTGATCTAACAGTTTTGATCAAAAACTTATTTTAGACATCCCCATCAAACCTCATTTATTTTGTCATACAACTTACCCAAACAATTAGTCTTAGTTTATTTTGTTGAAATGATTCATGCACATCTTTTTTATCTACTTTTTTCATCCTTTTGAATATTTTCTTTAAATAATAATTTTTTCAACTAAAAAAAATTTGTGAAACAATAACGATTATTCTACTTCTTTGCTAAGCATGTTTAGTCCTAAATTTTTTTATAAATAAATGAACTAATCATCAAAGTGGAATGATGAATTTTCATATAATTTAAATAAAATTTTGAAGCCCTGATATTCAAGCTATTGGTTGCCAAAAATAATTTTTGATACTATAGCTACTTTCTTCAGTTGCCAAATGTCTAATTATAACCTTATTCTTAGCTTAGTTGAGTTATTAATTGTTTTATTCATTATTGAATTAATTAAGATACTTTTGCCTAACTAATCATTTCACAAGAAAAAGATTTTTTGGTATTAATTTTAATTATGAGGCCATAGTAACTTGTTTCTTCTTATTTCATTATTATGAGACTTTAGCCTACCTATCTTTTGGCAATTGTTTTATATTGGTTGTTTTCTGCTAAATTTTGTGAGGGTGAATGTAGGCATTTTTTAAGCTTAGCCAACTAAATATTACAACTATGTATTTTATTTCTTATTAATATTTTGTCATATGTTATTTCATAAATTTATTTTATTGAAACAAATTATTTATGTTCAATTAAATTTAAAATTTTAATAAAATACTTTTAAATTAATTATTTAAATTTTTTTATAACGATCTTAAATTTTAATTCCTAACAATTTACCCCCTTTTTGTAGATAAAAACTTCCTCACATGCGTATTATGAATTACTATTTAGTAAGAGAGCAGTGAATTATTAGAAACAAAAATAATTTTTCCAGAGAATGTTTTCAAAAATACTTTAATATATTTTTTATTAAACATGATTATATTTTAAAAATTGTTTAGTAAATAATAATTTTAATTTGAAATATGTTAACTCTTTTAAAATATGTTTATTTTTCTTTTAATATTAATTTTTTAAAAAAGAATTAAAAATAATTAACAAAAAAAGAAATAGTAGATGATTATTTTTCAAGTGGTTTAGCTTAAATTCAAGCATACTTCTACCCTTAACAAAAATTAGCAAAATAATAACTAATGTTAGTTTTTTGCCAAATGATAGGTACGTTAAAGTATTTCAAAAATAAAACAACAAAATTTTACTACTATAGTCATACAACCAAACAAACCTAGAAACAAAATAAAATATTTAAATGTTATAATATAAAAAACTAATGCAAACAAAAACCCTATGCTTGAAAAATGTTTAGTGACATATAGGTGTTTTAAATGAATCAATTAGATCTAAAAAAGTTTAGAACTTCACTAATTTTTAAGTAAAGTAGAGATTACGAGTCTTATATGTGAAATACAAAGCATAAGGATGTGATGCCAAACATTAAGTGCTAATGGCTTGAATGTCATCACTCGAAAAGTTTTATTTAAATTTTGCAAAAATTTTATCTATCAATTTTGTTCAAGAACTAACCTACTTATAGACATTTTTCTAATTGCTAAAAGTACTTATGAAACTAATCAATTTGTCGTTAGTAAGAAATTATAAAATTGCCAATGTCTTAAAATAATGGCTAAAAAACATTTCCCAAGAACTGCTGAATCAAAATGCTCTTAGACCATTTGATCATGATAAATACAATATGAGATGGCTTGGATTTAGTAAGCACTATTTGATTTAGAGTAGTAGATCTAATTTTTTATCTAATAGCTAGATATAGATCTTATGCATGGACAAAGCACGAAAAGGGCTATCACAAAATTTTATTATCAAATAATGAATATATTTAGGTTTCTTTAAAAAGCTAATGAGAATACGATCATTCGATTGAAAAATTGTATGATCAAATGACAAAATTACACCAACAATTTTGAGTGGTCGTGAAAAAGGCATTGATATTTTAGTTACAGATTGCATGAATGTTGGATTATTATTGCTTTATAAGAATTTTCATATGCCACTAAATAAGTGAATTGTTTTGTGTTAGTAATGCTCTGGTTTGCCCTAAAATGATTTCCCCTATTATTTGATGAGTTATGTACTGAACAAAAATTATTTGATTAATTACGGTGTTATTTTATCAATCCAATAAGCCCAACTTACCATATTTAGGAGCTTTGTTCTAACTTTATATTTTCCTTATTACTAATAATAGGTTCTCTTTTTTTATTTTTTTAATTATATTATTAGTTTTACTAATCAATTATTATAATAGCAATACTTCTTGAAATAAGTGATTATTGTAATATTTCCAAACATATGATCAAGAATAAAGTACTTTTAAGAATAACGTCATTAAAGTCCAAAGATCTCCTTTAGTTTATCAATTGATTTAACAAGAAAGTTGTCATTCTATTTTTTTTCCATTTTTATGTTATTTTCCAATGGTGTATTTTCCTTGCATTTTTTTCATTAACTCTAAGTAAGAGAGGCTCTCTCATTAAATGTAGTCGTTGATGAAATAAATTTCTCTTATTTGTGTGCTTCCATTTTGTGAGCAAAGAGTGCGTACCCAATTCTAGTTAAAGAGATTCCAACTATCCCTTTCGCGTAGGAGACAAGGATCGAAAGTGATGGATCTTCTACTGGAAGAGCTCCTAACCAAAAAAATTCAACTTTCAATCAACACTCATAAGTATTCCCCACTTTGTACTATTTTAATCCAATCCCCAAACTATCACCTTCCTCAGCAAGGCATGATATCCAAGCCAACCATCTTGTTATCCCATTATCATCCCCACAAATCCAAACCTCCAACTCATCACTCTTTTCTATCTTTGATACTTTACCTGTTAACTCCTAAGGAAATATAAGCCATCATCACCAAAAAAGGGCACTCTTTCTATAGCATTTATCTTTTAAATGACAACCTAAAGTAAAGGTTAATGATTCATCTATTCGAGCACTCCAAATAAAGTTTTCTTTAATTTTTTTTAATTTGAGTGAAATATTATGTGACAAAACCACTTAGTAAAACTTTATATTTAACTCTTAATGTGTTACCACATAACCCTAATTAGTATATGATATCTTTTAATATTTTTTAAAAATTTATTAATAATTGTAATATTATAATCTCAAAATAAGACCACAGTAAAAGTCTAATTTATCTCATATGAACTTTGTTTGAATGTTATGTTTTTCTACTTAGTATTAAAAAGTTATATTTTAAAAAAAATCTACTAATACTTCTTTCTACTTCAAAAAAATTTCCTTTACTTAGTGTATCCACTAAAGAACTCTTAGTTGGTTTTGGACAAATTCTATCTTAGGAGATACTACAAAAGCACTAATATGACTCCCTATGATCTTTCTTGACAACCATATAGTTTCATGCATGAGTTGGTTTTGCAAAGTAAGACCATGATCACTTGTCATTTTTTTTGAAATGCATGTCATCTGAGCTTTGGTAGTCTATATTTGTAGTTACTTTACCCATACAAATTATTTTAAATAAAATAAATATATAAAAAAAGTAAATATCCCTTCTTGATATCCTCATGTGTCAAACTTTTGTATGATCACAAGGACTAGTAGGTCTTATCAATTATCAAACTAAAGCTAAGAATCAAATCAAAACTAAAGATAAAACTTAATCCAAAATTACATGTAAAACTATCCTAATCAACAGCCCAACTCACCCAAATGGTTAGTCTTTAATGACTATCCTAATCTAATTTTATAGATTCCTTATTATTAATAATAACATCTCCTTTTTTATTTATTTAATTATATTATTAGTTTTACTAATTAATTATTACAATAACAATACTTTTTGAAATAAGTGATTAGTGTAATATTTCCAAAGATATGATCAAGAATAAATTACTTTTTAAAATGGTTAACAAATGATAAAGATTTTATAATGTTAATGGTTTTTGTAAAATAATCAGTTTAAGTAAAATTTAGTTTTTGTTCCTTCATAGAATTATTTTAATCAAGATTAATATTTTAATCAAAATATAATTGCAATAAGTAAAACTAAATTAAAACTATTTGTCATAGTTATTTGTCACTCTAACCAAGATGAATATCATAGAATTTCACTTTTTCTTCTATTTCTTTTTAAATTTTCCCATGAACACAAGTATCATCTATCTAAAAACTAAAAAATACTTAAACAGTGTCATTAGTAATGCTTAGAGTTTATTATAATCAAACAAAACAACGTGATAAGATGTTAACACAATAATCCCTCTCAATTGATCATAGCAAAACTTTTGAAGAAATTGATAGAAATATACACTATTTATAAAAGTAATGTGCATGAACAATAATGCTCCACCTTCATGTTCATTATGATAAGAGTAGAGCTCCTAAATTTTTTCTTATTTTAATCGTTTAATTTCTATTCTTCCACTCTTTGGCAACACTTAAAGGGAGTTAATCTAAATTTAGTAAATTGTTCACAAATTTAGAATTTTGTGAAATTATTATATTTTTTCCAAATTATACCTTTATAAGTATTACTAAGATTTATTATATATGTTATATTGTGTTATGGATGACGTCAAATCTATTGCAAAGGCTAACTGGTTATGATAAGTTTAAGTTTTAACAAAAATAAAAAAATTATCTATAACTTATTCTTTTGAAAGTTATTTATTAAATTTCAAAGTTTTAAGATTTTCTTTAACTGTTTTCTTTTTTCTTGCTTATTTTGTTTGAATTTCTAAACTTAATTTCTCAAATTCTATACACACACACACACACACATATATATATATATATATATATATATATATATATATCTATATAACATTTTTAAATAGAATTAGTTCATCTAAGTTGTAATGTATAATACTTGATTTTAGTTATTAAATTTAAGAACACAACGATTTTATCTCCATCATATTTAGGATAATTGTGGCACTAGTTTCATTCATATGAAGTGTTTTTCCTGAGGAGATAAATCCTTATAATGAAATAATAGAAAAAGGCAATTATGACCTTACATTGAAACTAACTTGGCAATTGAATAAAATAATTTGATGGCACAAAAAGTACATTACTACACATAAAAGTCATATACTTAAACAAAAGCTTAATGAAGCACAAGTTTTACAATTTAATGAATTATAATTAAATAAAATTAATAACTTAGTGTTTTTGAGAAGATAGTAGAGATCATTATTGTGTCAATTGAAACGTGCACCATAAAAAGGTGTTAATGAGCATCGAGCAGTAAATGTTTCAATATGATGGCTTGAAAATTTTTCTTTATATTTTATAAAAAATTTATTATTTTATCTTATTCAAGAATTTACCAATTTATAATTTTTTTAAAATTACTAAAAACACTTGTAAAATTGACCAAATAGTCAATAATATTTTAATTAAAATATATACCTTACTTTTAAAAAATAAATTATAAAAATCATAATAACTAAAAGACTCATTAATTTGGAGCTAATCCAATGGAAGAATCTTGGATGATTAGATAATTAAAACTTCTAAATTAGATGGATTAGAATAAAAAATGCTATTTAGAAATTATGATTTGATCTAGTCTGTTAAATCTAAATCATAATCTAGTGGTAGGATTTTTCTCTTACTTGTGGGTAAATCTTGGATTATTTGATCACAAAACTATGTGATTGGATAGAAGATCAAAATAGATATCTTTAAAAGGTGGATGAGATTAGAATCATTCCATCACATAATTGTCCAACTAGATAGCAAAAGTCACTTGAACAATTTTTAGATCAATCATGTGAAATGGATATAAGTTTTAATCCCATAATGAATAAATGATGGATAATCAATGCTTTATTAGAGCTTTCTTGTGTTACAAATTCTTCATATTTTTTAGGGTTTCCTACCTATGCTTTGTGCCAGATTTAAGTTATGTTGAGATTCTTAAGATTTGAATAAAACAAAAATTGTTCAACGGGTTCGAGAGTTATTTAATAAATGTGATAAGCATTGCTAGCGATATTCACACACTATGCTCTGATTGATACTTTTGGTTTTTAAGTAATATGTATTTTTTGTTATTTTAATTATATTATTATGTTTTTACTAATTAATTTTTATAATTAAAATGCCTTTTTTGCAATATGTTTTTGGAAGAGGATTTTGAACGGTATGATAAGAATTAAATGGTTATTTGGATTGTAAAGATAATATTAATATTTTAGAATCCTATTAGTTTTTTAAGATTATTAATTTAAATATAACTTAACTTTTGTTCCTTATTTGAGTGATTTCAATGAAACTTAATATCTAATCAAAAAATTAAAAAAACTAAAATTAAATTTAAAATAAATATGTTTGTTAAATTCAAACCACAGCACTTCTTGTTTTTTAAATTCTCCCATGAACACGAATATCAGGTTTCAAAAATCAAAAAATTCACTCAAACAAATATATTAGTAATTCTTAGTTTGTTGTTATGAAACAAAATAGCATGACTAAATGTCAACAACATAACATAACACAAATGTATTAGTAATTCTGATTTGTCTCCCTCTTCCTAACCTTTATAACTAATTTCCATTTCACTCGCAAATATAACATCTATGTTATTAGTTGCTTTCCTCTCACATATCTCTCCATTTGGTACATAATTTTTTTTGTTAGATATCCCTTGTGACAATAACCCTATAAAGACTACATTTTCTTGGACATTCTATTACAATTGACTTTTGAAAGTTTTTTTAACAAATTTATTAAAAAATACTCCAATTGTGATTTATTTAATCAAATAATTCATATATTTCTAATGACATTTGGCACTTTTGTTATTTTTCCTTAAAAAGTCACTTAGAATTAAATTAATGCTATTTTAAATAAGTTTTGGTATTTTTATGACATATCCACTTCAATTTGAAGTAGAATTACTATTTATGATTTCTTTTCATTTGTTCTACCAGATTTGACTTCTCATCCATATTATTATTTCTTTCAACTTATAGTCTTTGTGGTCTTATACAAAAATATCCATTTGTAAATTTCATTTCATCACATTCAAAATAAATTTTAAAATACACTTACATTATTCAAGAAATATTAAATAAATTTTAAAGTCTTTTAAATATTTTATATACTTCAATAATAATAGAATTTAATCATTCAAATTAAAAAAATGTTGGGCTGTCTATAAAGAGTCTTTTCCTCTACTTTCCAAATAGCTGCTAGTTAGTATAACTTGTCCATTGCACATTCAACATGGGATGCACTTCTTCCTTATTTTCTTGATTTCTCATGTTAAGAATCCCATTGTTCTTTCCTCATTAATCAATCTTGGATGAACCACCATGCTATATATGTAGTATTTTCAACAACATTTATTAAAACTAATAGACAAAACACATGATGTGCTCTAACTAATGATAATGGCAAAACTATCTTGTTAGTAATGTAACAATTTATTTTAATAGTCTATAAAGGAAAAAAATGTTTTATCTTTAGTTATATCATTTTACAAACATGGTAATGCATTTTAGTAGAATTACCTTTATGAATACATTATCCTCTTCTTAAAAGTCCACTTTCTTAGTTTTCTTTTCAAAATTTCCATGGAGTAAACCAATTTTTTTAATTCATGCTTAGATTATGTGGATATTCTTAATACATTCAAAAATCACATCTATATCTAGAAGAGTACTCTTAATTTGTTCATATAAGTATAACGACAATTTATATAGGATATTATATAATACTATGTAAAGTGTCATCTCTATGCTAGACTAATAATTATTTTTGTGTAAGAAAATTAACTAAAAGTCAAATAATTATAATAGCTATATCAAAAACCTAATTTTCCTAACCTTAAGTTATTCTTAAGTCTTTTAAATTTTCTCTTTCATTGATTTCTATTTTTACCCTAGAATGTTGTGTTAAACATTTGTTGACTACAATATGCATCATGCAATCTTTCAAAAAAGTATGATGTAACTTTGGAATCCTTATGTAATACAACTATTTTTGCCATGCCACATAAGTCTTACTCTTTTTGCATCATATATTTGACCTATTATTTTGTAAAACAAATGTTTCCTTAATAAGCAATATGATCAATTAGGTTAATGATAAATTTGAATCTAGTCATCATTTGTTGATGTTCATAGGTTACTCTTAACCATATCTATGAAAGTATAATAATAAATTCACATTTAAAAATTATTAAATTAGTTGTATGAATGCAAAAATAAGTATAGTTAAATAGGGAAATTTTGAAAATAATGCTACCTAACATTTCTTAATGCAATAAAATTCTACTATGCCTTCAATAAATTAGTTTTGTAATATGAAACAATTTTAAAACCCTAACAATCTTGAAAAGCTTACATCTACTTATTGGAAGTCCTATTGAAGAAATGTACATTATTGTACATAATTTCCTAATCAACCTCGTGTATCAACAAGATTATGGGATTGTTTATTTATTATCCATAAGTTCTACACCTGAGCCACATTTTATGGGATTAAACAAAGAAAGTAGTTTTTGAGAACTATAACATGATTCGGTTTTAGTTACAAAAGTAACCACTTTTATGAAGGTCAAGTTTAATGCACAAAGAGCTAACAAAGATTGGCTTTATCATAACAAGAGACAAACATGAATTATGTTCCAATTACCAAAAAGTACAAGAGGTTGTCGACTAGCATTAGGAGAAAAATACTCAAAGTGAGGTTGTGTGTTTACCTTAGAAAAGGGCTTATGATGTTTTTTGAACTTGATGTGGCAATGGTTCACTAGGTAGAAACTAACGCAATTAAAATGCTCTAGGTGTGCTTTCAATACTACTATTGGTCTTTTCATTTTTTTCACTTGCCAAGAATATGATTACTAGTGATACTACAACTTGCATTATTTGGGACCATTAATTATTATCATAAACAATTTACTAAGCTTTTAAAACATGTAAAGTAGGATCTTTAGAACATAGAACACACATTTTTTCTAAGAGCTATAGTTCTTGTGAGAAGATCTAAGAAAACAATTTTTTGTAGGATTCTTAGTGGGGATATCAACTAGAATTTTTCATACCAAGTTATAAATCAAACATTTGTCAAACATTTACAAAATAAACATTTTTATTCTTCTTATACAAAGTTAAGATAGACCCTAACCATTTATAATAGGTTCAAAATGCATACCAAGAAATACAAAAGATCCCTAAAATGGCATATTGAGTCCATTTTTGCCAGTGCATTCATATGTTCTTCACTATCAACCTAGCTACACCTTAGGATTACATGGACCACGTTTGCCTGAAATAGATCAATGAATAGAGCTTCTAGGTCTAATCTATATCACAAGTTCATATGACCTACAAACATATCTTGGTTTGCTACATCAAGTTTACTAGTGCAAACCAACATAGTCTACAAGACCCTCAAAAAAACTCAAATCTACCAAACCATGATAACCAACCATCCCATTCCAACATGCATTGAACTGCATGTAATCCATAGCACTATTGTTGTCATGTGGACCCATAGAAATGGTCTATGACACACTAACTCAGATATAACTAGACACCACAAACTGTGCATCAACCCTATGACTCGATCCACAACACACAAACTTAGGTCCAGCCTACTTTACAATAGTTGTCCGACCATCTCACTAGCCAGATCCATGAAAATCCAATCCAAATATCACCTGCAACCCTCACGAAAAATTACCTAATAATGAACTAAAAATATAGCTACTTAGATGGCTATTTTGCAACAATTTTTCCCAAAGAAATTTTGGACCAAAAAATCAGCTTTTTGATGAAAGCATTGGCAACCACTTTCTAGAAAATAGATACTAAAAATGAAAATTGACGCTTTTCAAATTGATTTTTGGTAAAAGCTTTTCATGATAAATTTTGTATTTTTATATTCTTTTTTTGCTTAGGCACTGTAAATGTGTAGGTATACTGATGTAGGAGCATCTAAACTTAGCTAACAAGCACATGTTTGTTAGTGTTGCACTAGCTTCACAAGTCCAATGTTAAAAACTGTATTTGAAAATTATTTTAAAAAATAGTTAAAATAAATTGTTTATTGATTTTTGCACTCCCAAAATCTGCCAACGTTTTTCTGCCATAAGCATTGTCATATGTTAACATTGGAACACTTATTGACCCACATTCTACTAGTATGGTCTCATTTCGCATTAACCTATGATGACCCATGCGAACTCGCTAGTCCAACGATTCTTGTCAACCGTTTCTTTCAACGTGACCTGCTCCTACGATAAACCTAGAACAAATGTCGTGAGACCTCCATCTACACTACATTGATTTCATATTACTGTTTTCCACCCACCATTTCATCACTCACTGTTATTGCCACCACAAACTTAGAGTTTATTTGCGAACTGATTAATGCAATTAATTTCGTAGTGTTTTTATTATTTTCTTTTTTCTAAATTAGCTACGAATATATGAAAATCCTTATATGTAGGGATATTTTGAATTAAATTTATTATGTTTGTGTTTCCACATTTGTGAACAAAGCGTTTACGCCTAACCCTAATTGGAGGGACTCAAATTTTCCTTGTGAGAGACAAGGATCGACTGTGAGAGTCCTTCACTCAATAGAACCCACAACCAAATCCCTTGTGAGAGAAATGGATCAAACCTAAGAAACCATCCAAAAAGAGAATCGGTAACCAAATAAACTCTCACTTCTCCAACATTCGCATAAACATCAAAAGGTTTAATCTTTCAACAACTTTTTTCTAGATAGTAATCTAATGGTAAAGTTATTATTTTCTATCATAGTATTTCACATAGAGTTCATCCAAATTCTATATTTTTAGATGTCTAAAATTGGCTGTTACAAAAATTTATTTTCTTTGATTTTATGCTTAATTCTTATGGAGTAGTTAATGCAATTTAATAATCTATAGTACAATTCTAGAATGTCAATCTTTGAATAGTTCTTAAATACCATATATGTCATCTTTCATTGACTATTATATTGTACCTTTTTTGTATTCCCTAATAATCTTTTGAGCATCTTAAATGTTGTAGTATCCAATTTAGACATTCATAGAAGTTTAAATGTACCATGCATCAACTTTGGCATGAAAGATTATGACTTTCTATTAAAAAAGTTTTTTCTTTTATTTAGTGCATTCAACTTTGGTATTACACAAGTTTTTCTATAAAAGAAAATTCTTTTACTTAACCCATCAACATTTTCAACTAATTTTTATTATTAAAAATATAATTATATTTTATTAAAAATGTTTCTTTATTTTTTACTTAGAAAATATTTGGAGGTGGTTCAAAAGTACTGATATCACTCTCCATCATCTTTCCTAGGGACTATCTTATTTTATCTATGCAGTGGTCTAGCAAAAGTTGTGACCTTGATCATTTGCCATTTTCTTAGAAGCATATCCCATCTCACGTTTGCTAGTTTATAGTTGTGATTACTTTGCTTTCATATTTTTTTCTTGATATCCCTAGTACTAAAATCTTTCGATGACCATGAGATCTGGTAGGTCTTATCAAATAGTAAATCAAAATAAAGAATTAGTTAAAAACTAAAGAAAACATTTAAACCAAGATATCAAACTAGAAATATCTCAATTAGTAGGCCAACACAAACAAATAGTTGGTCTATCCTCCTAAGCCAACAACATGACTAAAATTCTAAAAGAGAAAGGGATAACAAAAGAAGTGACATACATAATGATTTAGAAGAAAGAAATCTTAGGAGAAGTAGAAACTATAAAAGATTGATGACCTTTTCGATGACTTTGATCAAGATGTCCATAAAAGAGATCATGACCAAAGAAGATGAAATAAACATTTAGATGAGTCAAACAAAAATGATGATCTAGATATATCTAGTAAGGAGGAATGACCTAAGAGGAATCGAGATAAAGAGCAGATCCCTAATGTGAAATTGGATGCCTTAATATTTTATGGTAGCTATGATTCTAAAAATTATATTGACTAGCAAACTAGTGTACATGATTACTTTAATTAACATGAAATGAGTAATTAAAAAATATCAATTTATTACAACTAAACTCATCTATACAACTTGTAGATTTTTTAGAAACATAGAATGAAACTATGTTATTAATGATGAAAAGTACCCTAAACTTAGACAAATCTTAAGGTTTTGTTGTGCAACAGGTTTGTTCCAATTACCTATAGTGTCAAAATATTAGATAAACGACAAAGATTTTTCTAATGTGGTAGATAAATTTAGGAGTACATTAGCAAATTTAAGGATTATAAACCTAAATGTGATATAGATGAATCCGAGTCTATAAGACTATCCTAATTTAGGATAGGCTTAAAGCAATACATACATGCTAAGCTTAAGCTGAGAAGTTACTACTTTTAAGAAATCTTATCACATAACTAAAAATGTGAAAAAGGTAGAACTTCTTATTTTAAAAGAAATGAAGTGCCAAACTCTTTAAATGCATACACCGTAATTTCTCAACACTGTCATAATCACTTCATCTACCTCATCCATAATAATTTGTAAACCTTCCAAACTCATAATGCCACCCACTCCTTCACAACCTTGTTTAAGCCAACTCACATAATCTGGAATTTCTTATTTTATGTGCCATGAAAAGTGTTGTGTAGCTACAAAGTAGCTAAAGTGATCCATGACTATGAACCTAGAAAATGTTTATGAATAAGAAAAGTCAAAACAAGAGAAAACCATAATGCATGATGAGAAAATTTAATAAGAATTAGAAAACAGAAAATTTAATGATAAAATTCACCCCTACAACTTCATAATCATAAGATGACAAGAAGTGCACCAATACCTTTAGCACCAACATAAAAATTAAGGAACAATCATATATGATGGTCATAGATAATGGTAATTACATTAATATAATATCCCATAATTGCACTAACCAAATAAGAGCTTCTTTATTGGAACACCAAACCTTTAGACTTTTTCTTGGATAGATAAAATCTTCATACTTATTAAGTAATGATGTTATGCACTCTTAAAATTTGGTAGACATAATGATTAAGTATTATGTGATGTCATACCTTTGCAAATAGGTCATCTCATCCTTCAAAGATCATGATTCTTTTATAAGGATGTGGTTTTGAAGGATATGACTAACATGTGCTCACTTGTTTATGATGAAAAGATCATCACATTGTACCTATTCTATCTTAAGAGAGATGTCAATCACTTAAGATTAGCAAATTTATAGAAAATTCTTGGCCCATGAATAAAGAAAAAGGAAAGAAAGAATTTAAGCTTAATCACATTACCAAAGTTAGAAAGATCATTGTTCAAAGTGACTTATTTTGGTTTCTTGTAACTAAGGAGTTAGCCACCACCTTACAAAACCTATCAGCTATTAAGTAGACTAATGATAGTAAGCTAATATCTTTCATTAATCTTATTTCTTTACTAATAAGCTTTCAAACCTCTATTTTTATTTTTTACCTCTCATAAAATAATATCAAAAAAAATTAATGTGCATAGTAAAAAATATGAGAAACTAGCAAAAGCTCAAAGAAATATTAAAATCTTACATGAAAGAGACTACATTATAATTAGAGTTAAGACAAAGTAGTTCCCCCTTCGAGTTTATAAGAATAACAAGCACGTGGACCTGGACCATTTAGGACTATTCAAAAACTAGGAACTAATGTGTATGTGTTGGAATTGGTTAGAAGAGTATGTGTTTAGTGCAACATTTAACATTAAGGATTTAGTTTCTTATAAGGCACCACATCATTTATCTAGTGAGCCATTCGAGTTTGATTCAACCATGTTGACTAAACTCATTTCTATAACTACATTAGCCTTCATAACAAGTAAGGATAATGTCGATAAAATTATAGATCATGAGGTAATTTTTTCCGATGATTGTAAAGTTAGGAAATTTTTAATTTGTTGGAAAAGCAAACCTCTGATCAAGAACTCTTGGCTTACCTATGATATTCTACACCATATCATGCAGCACCTTTCTGAACACTAGTATACCCATCACCCTCAATTGATCGAGTAAACTCTCTTTCACCTAAGGAGCATGACCTAGGATTGTCTAAAAATAATTTGCAAAATATGCATTTACTATCGTCACACTAGTTCCATAAGTTCATTGATGAATTTTTTGGTTGAAATTTATCTTAAAAAATTCTTAAAATTAATATTTTTTTATTGATTTTGTAGTGTACAATCATTCATCACCATTTGCTGTCATCAATGCTATCGTTTGCCTTTGTTAGCACTCACATTCCCCCCCTGAGCTGACTCACTCTATCGCATGACTTGAATTTAAATAAGAACACTGATTGACAAATGTTTGACCTACACCAACCTACAATGACACAAGCCAACCCTCCAATCCACCAACCTGTTCTTTCTGCAAGACCCACACCAACCCAAAACTAAAAATGAATGTGTCATGTCCTCCACTCACACTACACTGATTTCACTCGACCATTTTGCCATCTGCTATTACCATCATCTGAGACTCAGAATCTATTTGAGAAATGTTTAATTCAATTAATGTCATAGTTTTCTTCATTATTTTCCATTTTTTAAATTAGAGATGACTATTTAAAAATCTGTATAAATAGGGATGTTCACCATATTCGAAAAAATGACAAAATAAAATTTAGTTCGTTTGTATGCTTTCACCTTTATAAACAAAGTGTCTATGCTTAGCCCTAGTTGGAGAGATTTCAACTTTATTCGTAGGAGACAATCATTAAAGATGAAAGACTTTCTAATAAAAGAACCATTAATCAAATCTCTTGTGAGAAACAATGATAAAAGGTGAGAGAGTTTTCCTCAAGGGAGTTAATAACCAAACAAATTCTTGCTTCTGTTAATATCCACATCATCGCCTAAATATTTAATCTTTTAGTAACTTTTATCTTTAAGGTTGAAATCTAAACTTAAAGTTACTTTTTTATTAGAAAACTTCACATAGTATTTTTCTAAATACTTTATTTTATGTGTAATATTAGATGTGACAAAAACATTTTTTATAGGATTTTGTGCTTAACTTTTAAGGAGTTGCTTCTTACTCAACTTAATAATAGATGCAACAGTTTTGGAAAGTCAATTTTTGAAAAGTTCTAAAATGTCACACGTGCCACCTAATTTTAATTATTAGATAATACCTCTTTTATATTTTCTAATAATATATTGATCATCTTTAGTATTGTAGGCTCTAATTTAGACCTTAATAGAATACTAAATCTATTTTTTATCATATACTCTTTGAAAAGGATGATCTTTCCATGTCTAAAAGTCAATTATTTCCATTTTGTCTTGTTGAGGTCTAGAATTAATCGTAATGAGAACCACAATGTATCAAATCATTGTCCTCTAAAAGTTGTTATATACAACTCTATTATAATGCCTTCATATCATTATTGAACAATGGTTCCTTCTATTTTGATGTTTCTTTCACTTCATTGATTCCTTTCATTATGTTGTTTCCTTACACTATGCTTCTCCTTTCACTTCATCATGTGAAGTTTTTTCATATTGCCACTTCAGTCTATTGTTTCCTTCCTTCTTATTTTTATTTGTATTTTCTAAAGCATTTGAACAAGCTTTGTGTGTATGTTAACTCGTTACTTTGTGCTTTTTGTAATGCTTACTAATATTTTTTTATGCTTTTTGATTTCTTCATCACAAAATTATTTTTATCAAACACTGTTTGAAATAGCCTTCTTTGTGCTATTAACATGGTTGTAAGCTTAACATATGGAATGCCCCTTATGTTGTTCTTAGTTCCATCTTCATTGAAGTTTCTCTAGATACTTCTCCTGTGTGTGTTGCCATTCAAGGTTTTTTGATAAGCATCAAACCTTGCTTTAGAGCTTGATTATGCCAATTTTTGCAATGTGAATAAAAAAGCAAAGCTAAAGTAAGCCTTCTTTTTAATTGTCTTGGCACCAAATTTTAAAAAAGAGAGAAAGCTTAGGGTTTTTTTTCTTTTCTTTTTACTAATAGGTACAAATATGCACACAAACAAGGAGCACCCACATAACAGCCAATCACAAATGACGCTCAATGATCTTCTAATTTGAAAACAATTTGTTCAAGCCAAGCAAGAGGAATATGGATTTAGGGTTACCTTAGATCAAGCTCAAAATGAGCCTACCTTTTTCAAACCTAATATTGCCAACCACCTTAACAGAATACTTCTTATAATCAAAACCATTTTTTTTTGGTTGATACCAAGAAAATGATGATGCAAAACTCATGAAGTCCTTAAAATATGACACTCCCATCTTTGAATGTAGCATAAACCCTTTAGGCCACATAGAGTGGAATGTTTCCTTAGACAATTGCTTCTAATGGAATAGAGTTGATGAAAAAAGGTGTGGTTTTCTCAAATAAAGGGGATTACCACTCACAGAAATACATATGAAGCAAATTGGTTTACAAATATGGACAATAAAAATATATATTAAAAATAAAAATTAAAAAATTTTGGAAAAAAATATAGTGTTTTGTAATGTGAAACTAAAATAACTAAATTAAAAAAAAAGAAAAAAATCAAAAAAAATGTGCAAAGTTTTTGAAAATAATATGCAAATTGTGCTAATGCATGTCTTGTGACCTCACATAAAAGGAATGAATTATGAAGGAGTATTTATTTGTAAAAAAACTCAAACAAAATAAGAATAATTTTAATAAGGAAAAAAATTTCACAAATTCTTGGTAAAATATATGTTTATAAATAAAAAATTAAAATGTAATTTTGAACTTTGAAAAAAATAATTTTCATAAAAAAGATAACTTCCACATAATGATACATACAAATAATTCAATGATTTTTAACCAATTATCGAAACTATCCACTAAGTTATAAAAAACATTTCATAATACCTACTAATTGTACTACAGAGAATAAGAACTGCCAATTAATGTTTTCATAAACCCTCAACATGTCCAACAAAGCATCATTAATTCTTTGGTATTATTTACCTTTAGTGAGATGTTTACATGATCAATTTATTGGTGATTTAATTTAAAATTTTTATATTTTGATTATTTTTTATCAAAACTTTCATGTAGTCCACGACGAGAATGTCTTTTTACTAATTATGGTATGAAATGGCTTTTAACATTTTTGTCATTCCATTATTCTATTACACATTTGTATTTTTAAATCTTTAGATTTCTAATTTTTATTATAATGTGCAGCTTTGTTAAATTAAATTATTTAGAAATGTTTTTGATAATCTATTGCATAAATGTGCAAAAAAATTTATACGTTCTTTATATTTATGTTATTTATTTTTTATTTTACTTCTGTATAGTTTATGTAAACATAATGTAACTATTCTTGAATTAATCATTGGATGTGTTTTAACTTTTGTTAGATTTCTATGCATTTTTAAATTACAATAAATCATTTGTTATGCTTGGATTACAATATTATTTATAATTTTGACAGTTTTTGATAAGTAAAAAGAAAACAACTTCATGACTTGTTATTCAAATAAATCTACATATTTTAAATTTTCTTTGTCATAATAGTTTTATATAATTTTATTCCTTACATTTGTCAATATTTGATTGTACCAACCTTTTGTTTATAACATATTAACATTTTAAGTTTTAAATGTAACATTGTTTCACTTTTTTAGTTTTTAAGAGTTTTTATACGCATGACAAGGTATCCATGCTTTTAATTCCTAAACTTTTTTGCTATATTATCTAATAAGTAGCATATTTTTAATAAAACTTTTTTTTAATACATTAAAACCTTTTATTGGGCATTATAAAGTCATTTTCTAAAAAATATTCTACAATTTTTCTTATATAATAGAAAAAATCCGAAACATTAAATATGTTTTACAATATATTAAAAAAAAATTTTAGAATTTCAATAGAATAAATACATAAAATAAAATACAAATATTATGCCATCAAAACTTGCAAAAATAATTAAGGAAATTTTTAATTTATGATAAACAAGTTATTTGCATAAGAAGTAAATTAATCATAATTCTAAAAGAAAATTCAATAATCAATAGTCTCGTCATGTTATTCTGAGAAGTACATCTTTGAAATTAACAAAATATTATGTACTAAAAATTCTAAAACCATTTGCATTATTGAATATTTCGTATTTAATTTAATAAAATATTTATATGGCAAAAGAAAAAAAGTTGTGTAATTCATGGAGACACATAAACATAAAGAAAATAGTCAAGTTAAAAAATATGAAATTTTACAAATTTAAAGCATTAAAAATTATTATTAATATAATATTATTGTATAATGATAACAAAAGATGTTTAACAAAATAATTGAAATATAAATTTTTGAATGTAACAATCAAAAATAATAAAAATGATAATATATAGAATAAGAAATAAAATAACAAATATGAGAAGCAACTTATGAAATATTAATAAAAAAATCTCAGCAAATAAACAAGGAAAATATTGTTTATGCAATGGTTAAAAAGTGTACAACAATAAACTGAAACACCACCCAGGGCCACATACATGATGTAAACCATGTTTAAATTTGCAAAATGCTCCTTGTTATATGACCATAAAGTCCTTGCAACAATGCATACTTTGATATTTAACTAATCATTGACAAAAGTTTAAGCTACACCCATCAACATCTATAGACAATATCCAGCCTATTAAAAAGAAACCACCAACCACTCCAAATAAGAAAATCTTATTTATGTCTTATAATGAATTAGATTTTGAATTTATTAATAGTACTTTTATTTGAGCCATGGTAGTATCTGAGATTACAATAACTCCCACAATAGAATTTATATTACTTAGCTTCCCTGAAAATTTTTACAATGGAACCCCAAGGTCTGTTACACCTTCCTGACATCAAACATGTTGTAGACCTATACAAAATTTGTCACATCTTTGGATGAATTACCCAAAGAATCAAGAATTCACTTAACAGAACCAAGACTTATTAGACAAAGCAGTCATAAGTGAAAGATGTAGTCCACATGTCACTCCAAACCTTCAAAGCAGAAAAAGATTGTTCATGGAGAATTTGTAACTTAATTTTTCGTATTTTAAAATTTCTAAATATTTATTGGTCAAGAATTAGTTTTTATTATTATCGATATTCTATTATACGAATTATCTACTTATTTTTATTAGTTATTTTTTTTACATAAAATTGAATTTTTTTTAAGTTTATTTTCAAAAAAGAAATAAATAAATAAAGTTCGAAAAGCATCCTTTATAATTTTCGAAAGCAATTATTCTGTAAATGGTATTAATATTGAAAAAAAAATAACAAGTTACTATGAGCACAAATATAGCAAAATGTTTAATGTGTTTAAGAATTTTTGCAATTATAAAATTGCACATAAATTGTACAACAAATTGAGTTAAGCTTTATATAGAAACAATTAGATACGAAAACACTATAATGAAAAAAATAAGAGTTATTTTTGTAATAGACTATTTAAATTAATCAAAATGTGGAAATAAAAAACATTTATTTATTTTCAATAATTTAAAATATTGAACATTTTAAATGTTAAAAATGTTTTTGTGACATATCATGCAAATTGGTTTACAAATATGGACAATAAAAATATATATTAAAAATAAAAATTAAAAAATTTTGAAAAATTTTGGAAAAAATAATAGTGTTTCGTAATATGAAAATAAAATAACTAAATTAATAAAAAAGAAAAAAATCAAAAAAAATGTGCAAAGTTTTTGAAAATAATATGCAAATTGTGCTAATGCATGTCTTGTGAGCTCACAAAAAAGGAATGAATTATGAAGGAGTATTTATTTGTTAAAAAACTCAATCAAAATAAGAATAATTTTAATAAGAAAAAAAATTTCAAAAATTCTAGGTAAAATATATGTTTATAAATAAAAAATTAAAATATAATTTTGAACTTTGAAAAAAAATATTTTCATAAAAAAGATAACTTCCACATAATGATACATACAAATAATTCAATGATTTTTAACCAATTATCGAAACTATCTACTAAGTTATAAAAAACATTTCATAATACCTACTAATTGCACTACAGAGAATAGGAAATGCCAATTAATGTTGTCATAAACCCTCAACATGTCCAACAAAGCATCATTAATTCTTTGGTATTATTTACTTTTAGTGACATGTTTACATGATCAATTTATTGGTGATTTAATTTAAAATTTTTATATTTTGATTATTTTTTATCAAAACTTTCATGTAGTCCACGACGAGAATGTCTTTTTACTAATTATGGTATGAAATGGCTTTTAACATTTTTGTCATTCCATTATTCTATTACACATTTGTATTTTTAAATCTTTAGATTCTTAATTTTTATTATAATGTGCAGCTTTGTTAAATTAAATTATTTAGAAATGTTTTTGATAATCTATTGCATAAATGTGCAAAAAAATTTATACGTTCTTTATATTTATGTTATTTATTTTTTATTTTACTTCTGTATAGTTTATGTAAACATAATGTAACTATTCTTGAATTAATCATTGGATGTGTTTTAACTTTTGTTAGATTTCTATGCATTTTTAAATTACAATAAATCATTTGTTATGCTTGGATTACAATATTATTTATAATTTTGACAGTTTCTGATAAGTAAAAAGAAAACAACTTCATGACTTGTTATTCAAATAAATCTACATATTTTAAATTTTCTTTGTCATAATAGTTTTATATAATTTTATTCCTTACATTTGTCAATATTTGATTGTACCAACCTTTTGTTTATAACATATTAACATTTTAAGTTTTAAATGTAACATTGTTTCACTTTTTTAGTTTTTAAGAGTTTTTATACGCATGACAAGGTATCCATGCTTTTAATTCCTAAACTTTTTTTCTATATTATCTAATAAGTAGCATATTTTTAATAAAAATTTTTATTAATACATTAAAACCTTTTATTGGGCATTTTAAAGTCATTTTCTAAAAAATATTCTAAAATTTTTCTTATATAATAGAAAAAATCCGAAACATTAAATATGTTTTACAATATATTAAAAAACAATTTTTAGAATTTCAATAGAATAAATACATAAAAGAAAATACAAATATTATGCCATCAAAACTTGCAAAAATAATTAATGAAATTTTTAATTTATGATAAACAAGTTATTTGCATAAGCAGTAAATTAATCATAATTCTAAAAGAAAATTCAATAATCAATAGTCTCGTCATGTTATTCTGAGAAGTACATCTTTGAAATTAACAAAATATTATGTACTAAAAATTCTAAAACCATTTGCATTATTGAATATTTCATATTTAATTTAATAAAATATTTATATGGCATAAGAAAAAAAGTTGTGTAATTCATGGAGACACATAAACATAAAGAAAATAGTCAAGTTAAAAGATATGAAATTTTACAAATTTAAAGCATTAAAAATTATTATTAATATAATATTATTGTATAATGATAACAAAAGATGTTTAACAAAATAATTGAAATATAAATTTTTTAATGTAACAATCAAAAATAATATAAATGATAATATATAGAATAATAAATAAAATAACAAATATGAGAAGCAACTTATGAAATATTAATAAAAAAATCTCAGCAAATAAACAAGGAAAATATTGTTTATGCAATGGTTAAAAAGTGTACAACAATAAACTGAAACACCACCCAGGGCCACATACATGATGTAAACCATGTTTAAATTTGCAAAATGCTCCTTGTTATATGACCATAAAGTCCTTGCAACAATGCATACTTTGATATTTAACTAATCATTGACAAAAGTTTAAGCTACACCCATCAACATCTATAGACAATATCCAGCCTATTAAAAAGAAACCACCAACCACTCCAAATAAGAAAATCTTATTTATGTCTTATAATGAATTAGATTTTGAATTTATTAATAGTACTTTTATTTGAGCCATGGTAGTATCTGAGATTACAATAACTCCCACAATAGAATTTATATTACTTAGCTTCCCTGAAAATTTTTACAATGGAACCCCAAGGTCTGTTACACCTTCCTGACATCAAACATGTTGTAGACCTATACAAAATTTGTCACATCTTTGGATGAATTACCCAAAGAATCAAGAATTCACTTAACAGAACCAAGACTTATTAGACAAAGCAGTCATAAGTGAAAGATGTAGTCCACATGTCACTCCAAACCTTCAAAGCAGAAAAAGATTGTTCATGGAGAATTTGTAACTTAATTTTTCGTATTTTAAAATTTCTAAATATTTATTGGTCAAGAATTAGTTTTTATTATTATCGATATTCTATTATACGAATTATCTACTTATTTTTATTAGTTATTTTTTTTACATAAAATTGAATTTTTTTTAAGTTTATTTTCAAAAAAGAAATAAATAAATAAAGTTCGAAAAGCATCCTTTATAATTTTCGAAAGCAATTATTCTGTAAATGGTATTAATATTGAAAAAAAAATAACAAGTTACTATGAGCACAAATATAGCAAAATGTTTAATGTGTTTAAGAATTTTTGCAATTATAAAATTGCACATAAATTGTACAACAAATTGAGTTAAGCTTTATATAGAAACAATTAGATACGAAAACACTATAATGAAAAAAATAAGAGTTATTTTTGTAATAGACTATTTAAATTAATCAAAATGTGGAAATAAAAAACATTTATTTATTTTCAATAATTTAAAATATTGAACATTTTAAATGTTAAAAATGTTTTTGTGACATATCATGCAAATTGGTTTACAAATATGGACAATAAAAATATATATTAAAAATAAAAATTAAAAAATTTTGAAAAATTTTGGAAAAAATAATAGTGTTTCGTAATATGAAAATAAAATAACTAAATTAATAAAAAAGAAAAAAATCAAAAAAAATGTGCAAAGTTTTTGAAAATAATATGCAAATTGTGCTAATGCATGTCTTGTGAGCTCACAAAAAAGGAATGAATTATGAAGGAGTATTTATTTGTTAAAAAACTCAATCAAAATAAGAATAATTTTAATAAGAAAAAAAATTTCAAAAATTCTAGGTAAAATATATGTTTATAAATAAAAAATTAAAATATAATTTTGAACTTTGAAAAAAAATATTTTCATAAAAAAGATAACTTCCACATAATGATACATACAAATAATTCAATGATTTTTAACCAATTATCGAAACTATCTACTAAGTTATAAAAAACATTTCATAATACCTACTAATTGCACTACAGAGAATAGGAAATGCCAATTAATGTTGTCATAAACCCTCAACATGTCCAACAAAGCATCATTAATTCTTTGGTATTATTTACTTTTAGTGACATGTTTACATGATCAATTTATTGGTGATTTAATTTAAAATTTTTATATTTTGATTATTTTTTATCAAAACTTTCATGTAGTCCACGACGAGAATGTCTTTTTACTAATTATGGTATGAAATGGCTTTTAACATTTTTGTCATTCCATTATTCTATTACACATTTGTATTTTTAAATCTTTAGATTCTTAATTTTTATTATAATGTGCAGCTTTGTTAAATTAAATTATTTAGAAATGTTTTTGATAATCTATTGCATAAATGTGCAAAAAAATTTATACGTTCTTTATATTTATGTTATTTATTTTTTATTTTACTTCTGTATAGTTTATGTAAACATAATGTAACTATTCTTGAATTAATCATTGGATGTGTTTTAACTTTTGTTAGATTTCTATGCATTTTTAAATTACAATAAATCATTTGTTATGCTTGGATTACAATATTATTTATAATTTTGACAGTTTCTGATAAGTAAAAAGAAAACAACTTCATGACTTGTTATTCAAATAAATCTACATATTTTAAATTTTCTTTGTCATAATAGTTTTATATAATTTTATTCCTTACATTTGTCAATATTTGATTGTACCAACCTTTTGTTTATAACATATTAACATTTTAAGTTTTAAATGTAACATTGTTTCACTTTTTTAGTTTTTAAGAGTTTTTATACGCATGACAAGGTATCCATGCTTTTAATTCCTAAACTTTTTTTCTATATTATCTAATAAGTAGCATATTTTTAATAAAAATTTTTATTAATACATTAAAACCTTTTATTGGGCATTTTAAAGTCATTTTCTAAAAAATATTCTAAAATTTTTCTTATATAATAGAAAAAATCCGAAACATTAAATATGTTTTACAATATATTAAAAAACAATTTTTAGAATTTCAATAGAATAAATACATAAAAGAAAATACAAATATTATGCCATCAAAACTTGCAAAAATAATTAATGAAATTTTTAATTTATGATAAACAAGTTATTTGCATAAGCAGTAAATTAATCATAATTCTAAAAGAAAATTCAATAATCAATAGTCTCGTCATGTTATTCTGAGAAGTACATCTTTGAAATTAACAAAATATTATGTACTAAAAATTCTAAAACCATTTGCATTATTGAATATTTCATATTTAATTTAATAAAATATTTATATGGCATAAGAAAAAAAGTTGTGTAATTCATGGAGACACATAAACATAAAGAAAATAGTCAAGTTAAAAGATATGAAATTTTACAAATTTAAAGCATTAAAAATTATTATTAATATAATATTATTGTATAATGATAACAAAAGATGTTTAACAAAATAATTGAAATATAAATTTTTTAATGTAACAATCAAAAATAATATAAATGATAATATATAGAATAATAAATAAAATAACAAATATGAGAAGCAACTTATGAAATATTAATAAAAAAATCTCAGCAAATAAACAAGGTAAATATTGTTTATGCAATGGATAAAAAGTGTACAATAATAAACTGAAACA
The DNA here is from genome assembly GCA_023846275.1 of Vanilla planifolia. Classification (NCBI taxonomy): domain Eukaryota; kingdom Viridiplantae; phylum Streptophyta; class Magnoliopsida; order Asparagales; family Orchidaceae; genus Vanilla; species Vanilla planifolia. Next base: position 78,632 of record JAIUJO010000396.1, on the reverse strand, counting down.
CCACCCAGGGCCACATACATGATGTAAACCATGTTTAAATTTGCAAAATGCTCCTTGTTATCTAAGTATTCTTTATGTCCACATCTAGCATTTGTAATCCTTTAAAAGAGGTATAGTACACAGATAAAGCAAGCCCACACAAGTTATTTGTTATGCTCTTAAATGCTAAAATTATAGATTGTTGTATTAAGTTCATGATCTCATTTAGCAAATTTCTTGCACACTACTTCTTGAAGACATTTTCTAATAAATATGTTTTGTTCATAAATTTAATAAGTTGAGCATTCAATATCTTAATACTTTTTGCATTCTTATTAATTTTAGATTTTTTTCTTTCTAATGCAATGTTCCTTTTATAGTAAATAATTTAAAATTTTCAAATAATTTATAATAATGATGATATTACTTTTTCTTTGTGTCTTCATATTTCTTTGCTCCCTTATTATTATAATATTTTTTATTTTATTATAAAAAACATTAAACTATGCTTTATTGAAAAACTTATTTTAATATTTACAACTACTTATTCATGATAGTTTCATTAAATTTAAAACTCTTTAATAATAAACTTTCTTTTAGTAACTACTGTGCTTATGTACAAAAATAAAGCTACTCAAATCAAACACAAATCGTTATAACTCTTGAACACTTGATTATACGATAATTTTTTGTTGAATCATATCTTTGTTAATAAATTTTTTCTTAAGTGATATTTGAATCATGTGTAGGAAAGTCAAACATTAATTAAGTAATTTAAGAGTATGATCTAGCATTTTATTATGTAATTCAGTTGTGAGTATAAGTGAATGAGTGTTTGTAGCTTTTCTCATGTGTCGCTCAACTTGTAAATCTTGAAATCATTTCTTTAGCACTTGATGAAGTAATTCCCACTATATACTTTATTTTATTTAGAATTACAAAACTTTCCCTTCTTGTTGATATGAAAATTGTGCTTATATTCTATTGCTCTTGAATATTGAATTTGGGAGATAATAAGGCATGCATTTCATACATGTTATATGAATATAAATGTCTTAATAAATATTTAATATATAAATTTCATTCTTTAAATTGATCAACTATTATAATTTATAAAAGTAATAAAATTACAAATTACATATGTTTTTCACATTTGTACCTTTCAACTATTTTACAATATTATTGAAATTTCATGGAAAAATAAAGAAACTTAAGTCAATTTAGATCATGAGCAATTTGCATCAATTATACTATTTATACTACTTTGATGTTCTTATCATATTTTGACACTAAGTGGCTTCCTAAGAAGTGCGTTAATATGTATAATCTTAAAGATTCATAAAAAATAATGGCATATGTTATAACATACAATGAACTCATTAGAAGATTAGGTAGGGCATGAACGAAACAACATTAAATATATGACTCAAAGTTTGTAGTGTCATATAAATTCAATAGCATTTTTTATTCATTTAAGAATGAGACTTTTAATTATTTAAATTTCTTGATTCGTTATATTACTTTGATTCATATAAATACAAATAATTTTTTTTAAAAATTTGACAATGAATCTATTACAAAGTAATGTTATATATAAAACAAGAAAATGAAATTTGATTGTGTTTTTCATTACGGTATCATCCTTTATCTTATTTGCTTGATTGCTAATTTATATAGTATTTTACTTGGTTTATCAACTTTTCTAGATTAATTTGGTAGCCTTCTTTCATTGTACTTAATTATTGTATCATAAAACCTTTTAATGAATTATATAAATTTTTTTGTATTATTTTTTCAAGTATTTAATAAATGTGTAAACTATATTACTACATTTGCATTAACGTGACTTGTACCTGACCGCTATCTAAAAAATAGTAGTTATAATAATAAGTATTGTTATTTCAAACTTAGCTTACTTGATTAAGAGACACGCAGGCAATAGTTTTATAGAATCACCTAAAACAATTTGTACACCTTTGCTTTTCTTCAAATTATTTATTGTTTAAGAATAACAATATTCTAACATAATGGTTTACTTAAGTTAAAAAAGGCTTCCTAAATTTTACTTTATTTTAACATTCATGACATCCAAGAGATTTCTTTTATGACCCATTTGATTTTAATTTGATTGATTGTGAATAAAAAAAATATTTTGTGAAAAATAAATAAGTTTCCCTAAAACTACTTTCTTGAAAGAATAATTAAAATAAATATGGAATTCTTAAAGTGACATTAGTTGGCTTGGTATGAAAAGAATCATACCGATATTGTTAAACTTTGTTTTGATTTTTTTCTTAAGAAATTAAAAGAATCATAATGATATCTTTATCATTAGTTCATGTGCCAAAACTGAGTTAATTTTAATTAAGTTTAAATTTTGTAATTCACCCTCTCTTCTAAAGGTCATGTTCACAAATTTGTAACACTAAATAGTTTTGATGTTTTATTATTGTATTAATTTATATGTTTTTATCTTTCATATTATTTGTTTATATGTGTTGATATGCATTTTTTAAACAATATATTTAATTTTTAATATAATAACTATTTACTATTTATAATATTTTATATCTTATTTTTTAATTACATAATATATATCCTTCAAATTGTTAAAACTTTTTTTGCTGAAATGACCTATAATTAGAATTTTGCTAATATAATTTTTGGAACTATACAAATACTTTTTTAACATTGAAAATTCATCTCAAATATTTTCACTTATCTTAATCAATTATTATTTTTTAATATAATGTCCTTAAATTTTTGCATTATTTAATCATTAATTTCATTTCTTAGATATCTAAAGTTTATCTTTCTAAAAAGTTATTTAATGTTGTTTTTTGGAACAATAATTTTTTCTTGTAAATACACATAACTTTTTCTTTTCTTAATTCTCAAAGGTAATAAATTCTTTTAATTTTACTTTAATCTTTAGTATTATCAAATTGTGTAAAGATATTAATCAATTTTGAGTTACTTAAATTTTTTTGACTAATTAAACGTATTTTCGAAATTAATTAATCCAGTTATCGTCTCTAAGATTTGAAATTTTTTGTCTCTTTTATACCTTCTATTACCAATGTATGTTCTATGTCATGGGCATGCTTACTCAAATACATTTAGAAAATATATTTTTAAAGGTCAAATAAAAAAATTAAATTTCAATATTTTAATTACCATAAAAACTATAAATTTTTAAATTGATAACAACTTTTAAAATTTATGCTTAAATTTATTTTTTAAAAACTACAAAAATAGTTTTTTAGATTGTTTGATAACGACATATCTATCACTAATAGAACAAGATAATATTTATTATTTAGGTAAATTATATTTTATATTCAAGTTAAACATAATTATACTTGGTTTTTTTAATTTTTTTAACCTTTAATAATTTTTTTTTGTTCTTTCATTAGAATATTTACATTTCTTGTTTAGAAAAAGTTTTGTTGCTTAAATTGTGTGAAATCATTAACATTTAAATACTTTTTGTTGATTACTTTTTAGATGAATTATTCTTTCACTTCTTATCATTAATATTTATTTTGAAATACCTTTCTAAATTAGGTTTTGCAATCTAATCAAACTACATTTCTAATTGCCCAACATCATATAAGATAGACCATAGGAAAGGCTAGTGGATGTGGCCACATGGCTTCTCTATAGTTATCATAAGAATGGTTAAAAATGAAGCAAATATTCATATTTTTTTTTAATCTTTTACTACTTTTCTTTTATCATCCAATGCAATCTAATTTCAACATTTTGTGTTTCTATTCAATTATTGATTCATTTTTTATAAAGTTTACATAATCCTTAAAATGTTATGGCAAATAAATTGTGTTATTAATTTTTGACAATATGAGTATTTGCTATCATAATGATTTTCTTTTGTGATTATATTTTCTTGACATTTTCTACATATTAATAAAAACATTTTTTGTTTGATAATTAATAAAATAGTTTGTTTCTAAACCATGCAAGTACCTTTATATATTCCAATTTGAAGCATTTGTCTATTCTATTAATTGTTTTAAATTATTATTTAATATATAAAAATTCATTTTAAACATTTGAGCATTTAAATTATAATGAAAATTTTTTTCGAACTTATTTTTGTTAAAAATTATTTTGCAAAGCTTTTTTTTAATAAAAGTTATGTTTTGTAAAATTTTATTTTCACATGTTATCCAATTAATTTTAAATGTTGAGGATTTTTTTGTTAACCTAATAATTTTAAGAAATAAATTTTCAAAATGTATGAATATCTAAATACTAATTAAAATTATTTAAATCATAATCTAATTATTTTTGGGAACATTTTTTTGAGCCATAATATCTATGAATAAAATTATTGCTATCTTTTTTAATATATTATACAACAAAAAAGTGTTTCAAATTTCATACATTATTAAATTATTATCCTAATTCCTTTGAATTATTTAAATTCTTTTTATCAAAAAAATTTTCTATTTTATTATTTTTATTTATAATTTTTATTTGAAAAAAAAGTTAAAAATATATTTTGCTATATGTTTGTCATTAACATGCCACCCAATTTATTTTCATTATTTAAATATTTAGACTATCTAGCCTATTTTATACATATTTCTCTTTTGTTTTCATTACTATGACTACATGCATAATTTTCTAGTTTTTGAAAATGCGAAGTTTTGGCAATTTTATGCAATGTCATCTATGTTGGGTTTTTTATTTTTCGTTGATAATATGGTTGAAATTTTGACTAAATTTTAATCATCCTATTTAAATATTCAAGTGTGTAATTGCCTTAATAGTTATATTTTATTACATTCTTTTAAACTTGCTACGTCTATATCAACATATTCCATATGATTATAGTTTAAAAAAACCATTTTTGAATAAATAATTTTAAATGTTTTATAAATATTAAAAGCTTTTTGCTTTCTTGTATTTTAGCATTTTTTAATAATATAATTCTTAATTGAACTATCCAAAAATATATTTCATTTTTACCTCTCATAATTTTTGTTCTTATTAATCCATTTATTAAGCACTTTTTAGTACAACATTTTACTGACGATCTTTATTCTTGCTTCCATTTTTATAGAATACTTATCATTTATTTTTCAATATTATAATTAATTTAGGTGCTTTGTTTTGAAATTTTTAGCAAAATTAATATTCTAAATCACTATTTTTTATATCTCTTAGTGATACAATTTTCTTTTTCAATAATACATATTTCTTTTACAATAATGAAATCAATCATTTAAAATGCATGCAAAAGTTTTTTGGTTTGTTAAAATATAACTTTTTTGCAATTAAAATTTAACAAAAATTTAATGCATAAATATAAATCTTCAGTTTCATTTAAAATAACTAAATCATTTAATATTAATGGTAAGTATTTTGTTGTGAAAAATATCTTTTTTTGTAGTAAAAGCTCAATCAACAAACCAATATTATTGCAATTCAATGAGTATAGACAAAAATAATTTTTTTGTCTAAATATTTGAATTCATCAAAATAACGTAAAAAACTAATAAAAAAAATTGAATTAAGCATAAAATAAGAACTATATCAATGCTATTAGAAAAGTATTAAATATTAGAATCAAAAAATATTAATAATTTTTTGGACATTTTAAATGACAAACTTCTACTTATAAGTTATCCAAAATAAATTTAAGTGCCACAAAGTGAATAGAAAGTACCATTTTTAAATAAAAATGGAAATTTAAATCAAAAAAATTAAATAAATGATAAGATACATTAATATGATAAGAACCTTCATAAATGTTATAACATAAGTTAAAAAAACAATATTCTATCAAATAATGTAATTAAAAGTTTTTTAAGAAATAAAAAAATAACACAGTGAGGTCTACAAAATTTAGATGAACTTTAAATTATGTAGAATAATTTTTCAAAATAAAAGAAAAAATATTTTCGATGACAAAAGGTGTTAAATAGTCAAAACATAAGAAATAATTAATGAAAAAGGTTTGAAATATTAAAGTGAAATGTTATACTATTTAAAAAAATTATCAAACACAAGTATTAAACTATGTTATAATAAGGAAGTTAAAATACATAAAAGACTGCAACAAAAATTTTTTTCATATATTAAAAATCAAGAATGACTTATTATAACATCTAAATTGATTACGAGTATGAGAAATTATCACATCCTTAGTGTGACAAACCCAACTATAATATAAACTTTTAATTTTTTAGGAAAATATGGAGAATGGTTTTTATCTTTTACCTTAATGCCACAATTGTAATCAATAATTTTTTACATGCATATTTAGATAATATCTACAGCATATAAACATTTTTCAAAATAAGAAAGTAAAAACTCTTTAAAAAATATCAATGATATTATTTTTTTAAGGAAATTCTTTTCAAAATGCAAGATATTGTACTATAAAAAATGATATTGAAGGCTCATAACTATCAACATATATTAAATCAAATAATTGTTTTTAAACCAAGAGTTTGTGCTGCTTGTCCTTTTGATAATTTCTATCCCTTTTAGCTATTATTCTAAGTTAAAATATTTAATGCTCCCTAACAAAAATATTCCTGAAATAATTGTTTGATGTAAGAAAGTAAAAAATTATTTGCATTACAAATTTCAATTGTAAGTAAAATAACAAAAATGTGCTAATTTTGAATGTCTTCAACTAAGTGAGCAGGTAACCACTTACATTACAATCCTTCATGACTTGATGTTTCCACTTAAACTATCTTGAAAATCTATTTTTAATCATATCTTAATATTATTCCAAAAAAATTTAGACATTATATGTCATAATTACAATCACTAATTAGTAAGAAGGACACTAATTTATATTAATTGGAACCAATAGCCTTGACAATGTCTATAACATATTGGATGTCTTTAAAGGGTTTGGAATGCATGTGCTCACACCACTCAACAAGGTATAGTACTAGGTAGGAATATGAAAATATTTTATATGGTTTGTGGATCTAGTTATTACTACTATATCCTCACATATAGTGCGTAATGCATCACATGCACTAAGCAAAGTAGAAGGTAGCCAACCCGAATGTGGGACAAACAATGCATTTTTTGTGAATCACACTTCTAAACAAAAATTATTAGGTTTCATAATTTCATGATCAAATGATTCCCATCTCCTCTACTTTTTTATGAAGATAAATAATATCCTTCATTAGATTATGTTATTTCACATTCACACAGTCTATGTTATTCTGCACATAGGATCAAAATCCAGTCATTTGATTAGGATTCATGTCAAATGGTCATAATCAAATCCTATTTCTAAAAAGCCTCAATTAAATCACATCCATTTGATCGTGCAGTTTTCATGATCAAATAGTCCTAGTCATTTTGACCAAGTAGCTCATGCACAATAGCTCATTTAATAATTATTTTAAGATACTGTAACATTTTATTTAAATGATAAATATTTTTGTTAAAAAATATGAAAATAATAGGAACAATAAGATTTTTTCTTATTTAATAACTAGCTATAGTTGTTAGAAAAAGTCTATGAATAAGAGAATTTTTGAATGAGATGGATTAATGAATTTTAACACAATGTAAGAAAAATTTTAAGTCATCACATTCAAGCCACTTATAGAATGCGATCATTATCACTTCAATACATTGTATCCTTTAGTCATCAAACTCTTAAATGTAGTGCTCTTCTCAATCTATAAAGTTATTAATTTTTGCTTTTCTTAATTGATTTAACTAAGGTACTTATGCCTCTTTAAACATTTTTTGTTTTATGTCATTGATTCTTTTTCTTTTGTTGCCATTTTATATTATTGTAATGTTGTAGTACACTATATTTTGTTTTATTATGGTAATAGATTAGTCTACCCATCTTTTGGCTGAAGGCTTATAGTGAGTGTTTGTTATCTCCAAAATTTTGTTGTGGGGTACATAAGCTTGTTTTAAATCAAACACCTAAAAATCATTTGTGTATATTTTGATTCGTATTGATTTTTTTATTACATAATTTTTATAAAACTTATTACTTAAACAAACTAATATATTTCAAGTTAAATTTAAAAATTTTAAAAATAATTTTGAGATTTTCTTAAGCATTTAAAAAATACTTTCAAGATATTTCTTTTTGTAGATTTCTTAAAAAAAAGAAATTGTAATTCTTACCTATTTGTTGTCATCTTGTAAAAAAAATTTCAATTAGTATAAGGGCATGATTCCCTTCTTATGATAAGAAATTCTACAAGTGATCTAAGACTCTAAATAATTTTTCATTAAGTTTAGGCAAAGGTGGTTGTTCTCAGAAGCCACTGCCCTTTTGTAATGATTTTTATCTCTATTGAAGGACTAAGATAACAAGTTATTTAAAACACATTAATAGAGAAATATGCAAAGCAATATAAATTCCTTTTATTTTTCCCACCAATAAAATCTCACAAGATATTTTTTACTATAATAAGTGAAAAGGAAGAAGACAATGAAGGACACTTTTGCAATATGGTTAGAGAAGAAATCGAAGACAACATATCTTGAAGTGAGGAAAAATTACTACAAAAAATAGGCTAAACAGTTACTTTGTTTTTGCAAATGATATGAAAAGTTTAATAGAAAATAAAAGAATTTAAAAGAACAACATAATAAATCTCTAATTCATTATTTTAAAAATTAAACAAAAGTTTGACATGTATTTTGAGAATATGGAAAGGCCTACGATTTAAAAGAAAATGTTAATAAGCTTGCACCATTAGTTAATGAATCGAGTGATTTTAAATACTATTACACTACTTAATCATTTCCAAAAAAGAAAATACTAATTAGTAGAGAAATTTTTTACACATGTTAGAAGATCTTATATACATAAGATGTTGATTGTTTACATGCTATAATCATATTAAATGACACTATTACAGAGAACTTGGTCATACATCACATGCATGAAAGGTTAAAGCTAATATTTAATTAAAATTTTCAACTTTTCGATTAAGATTGAAATGAATAGTAGCGTAGTTATACTCAAATACGTAAACCCAAAATATCATGGGTTTTCAAATCTAGTCATTAAAATCAATTATTGTGCATGTAAACTATGATTAAGAAATTTAAACTAAAAAAGTTATATGAACATAAATAGAGAAAATGATGTAATTAATCAAATTCTTAAAATGTTAAAACTTATTTAGGATCATCATAAATAATAACTTAAATATGAAATTTTTATATTTTTTATAATTAATTTTTATCATTAAAGTGAAAACTAAGGTGCAAATCCCATAAAAGTGCAATTTTAAAATAATTTTTTCTAATAAGAAATACACTTATTTTTCAAATATTTTTTATAAATATAATTTTATGTTAGTTGAAAACTTTAATTTATAAATATTTTAATTTATAATATTTATGATTAAGAAAAATAAATATAAAAGTTGAAATGGTGCACCAAAAGTTTTAGTAGACTTGGTTCAAATTAGAACCTAAGTCTAGCCATAACCTAGTTTGAGAAAAACTCTACTAGTAAAGGAGTTATAAATTTAGATTTTTCATTACATTTCACCTCAAAGCTATTTGAGATTTGTTTCCTATGATTCACATATAACTTACTAGCATTTGAGGGCTCAACAATAACCCAAGCTTTTACAAGGTCAACCCTAACCCAAGTTTTCTTAGATCAAATCAAACTTAGGCTTTTGCAAATACTCCATCACCCAACCCAAAGAAAAATACAAATAAAGTAATAAATAATTTTTGATAAAAACTTACAAATTTTTGTTTGCTTATTTAAGAATATAAAAGACTAATAACTCAAAATTAAAAGAAGGATTCAGAAATAAAAGCTTAGAAGAATTAGGCTTACTCAAAGAATTTGAAATTTCAAGTTGTAGTCTGTGGATGTTACTAAGAGATATTTATGCCACTAGAATATCGTGAAACCCTTCTTTGAGTTGTTAAAATCTTGTTCGCATTTAATAGTTATTTTATTCATAATAATTAGGCATTTATAGAAAAAGTTTCCTAATAACCATTTAAAAATCAAGCAAAAACTACATGAAAAGCTATTACCAAACATCCTAAAATGCTTTTTCAAATGGCTCAAAACTCTAAAGTGACTACTTGAATGACATATATAATGACAAGTTTTTTACTCATTAAGCACGATTGACTGGAGTCATTGGATCATCTCAGAGGAAATTACAGCAATCCAATGAAACATTGTAAATGGCAGATGTGTTTAAAGTAGTACGATCTAGCTGGAATTGATCTAAGCCATTAATTAAGTCTGATCAGATCTGGATCATTTGATTAATCTACTATAAAATTGAGAATTATCTCAACCATAGGGTTCAAAATGGTTTATTTAAAGCCACATGATTCAAAAAAAGATTATTCAAGAGAAAGTCATCTAATGAAGTTAGATGAGTTCACGACAATTGGATGTCAGGCAAGGAAGAATCACTTTTAGTGGATGATGTAGCAACCCTCATATGAGCTCATTAGTTTGAGTGTTGGATCAATTAAGAACACCACTTAAAGGGAGAGGTGATCTCTGTGCATCACAAAAATGAGTAATCAGATGGCAATATGCACTCTTAATTTTGGAAATAGACAAGTGGAAAAGAATAATCCCACATTGTATAGTACAAAAGTGATGTCCACTTTATAAGCATTTACATGATGCTAATTTATGAGTCAAGAAGGGCCGGACTCCCCCTTGTGTGCTCACAAGTTAATCACCTGATTAACTCATATGGTTACAGAATTACATGTCAATTTTGGGTGTTATATAGCCCAACTAGATTCAGACTACAGTAGACTACCCTAACCAATTTTGTTCGAGTCACTGGCCCCAACAATTGCAAATCCCCACTTTAGCTTAAGCTCAAGCCAAGAGCTTTCGATTCTTGCATAAATAAGATGTTCCTTAATTTGTTTTTATATTTAATTATGAAAATATTAACATAATTATTTTTTGATTTAATTAAGGTTTAGCGATAAACTTAATATAAAAATTTGGATAAATATAAGAGTTTGAATTAACCAAGAAAATAATGAATACAAATGACTGCTTTGGCTTAAGCTCAGCCTTAGAACTTTGCATTCTAGTAGAATTGAGATGTAGCTTAAATTTGTCTTATTACTTAATTATAAAAAATTAATAAAATTATTTTTTTATTTAATTAATGTTTAACAATCAACCAAACATAGAATTTGACAAATATACAAGAGTATGATTTAATGAAGGAAAAATTGATTGGGAAATAGAATCATGTTTCTTAAATAAATGAATATTTTAAGTAAGATTTTAACTAATAAAGGCTTTGCGAGATTAAAAAATTGAATCCTATTCATTTCCTTAATCAAGAAGAAGATTGAACTATTTAGATGCCAAAATATGATTTGAAATTAATATGAAAAAAGGTGTCTTAAAATCAATAGGCTAACATTCTAATTTAAAGTAGAAAAAATATTATCAAAACTAATGCACATGTCTTTAATTTTTGAAGGTTTGCTGAACACTCCAAGGTACTTTGAAGATAATTAGTTTACCATTTTCAAAAATGCATGACTTATTCACTAGATGTAAACTTGTTTCACAAAAAATAAGCACATTAGAATAAAATGCTAAACATTTAAACCTTGATTCATTAAACATAAGAGTAATCAAAAAAACATAATTTTGCAAATTTTTATTCAGTCATCGTCCAATACCTTAAATAGTTTTTATTGGAGCGAAGTGGTTTTCTTAAAAAAATAAACTACTTCAATAATTTCTCAAAAATTTCATAAAATTTTAGGGTTATTAATAATTTATTAAATTTAAATTAAAACACTTTAAGTGATAAAAAAAGATAAAAATAATAGAAATTGAATTACTTTTGAAGAAATTATCATAAATAATGGTACAGCAATAATCAAGTAATAGTGCACATATAAGGGGTGCTTACCTTTAACTATTTGTATATTCATTTTAGAAATAATTTATATTTTTATTAATTTTATTAAAGATTTTATTATCTCCAAAAAAGAAAGGTTATTATGTTACTCACCTCTTGCCATGGTAATTTCTTTGTTGATTATAAAATAAAAGTACGTTTAATAAATTGTTTAAGTTAATTTTTAAATATTTGATGGACAATGTTTGTATTAATGGGAAAATTTCAAAAAAGTGTAGCATAAGTGAAATCCTATGAAAACAATTTTAGTTTGAGTAACAAACTTTTAAAAAATACATTTTTCAATTATATTTTAGGTACTTTAGTTTTAATTTAATTAAAAGGATAGCTCTATTGAAATATTTATCAAAAGATAAAAAATTAAATTTTATTAAAATTAATATTCTAAAAAATATTTGGCCTTAAAAAACATAATTCTTCTTCAATTACAATATAATTTATATCATTTTTAAATTATATCTTAGTATTTATTTAATAAATTCTATAAAATGCATATTTTAGTTTTAATAATTAATTAAAAAATAATAAAATAATAGTAATTATTAATGAAAGAACCAGAAGTCTTTACAACTCCTAAAACATGTTGGCTATTATTAAGAGGTCTTAAAATCAAGTCCACAAACTCGTTAGTCAATTACGATACTACGTAGAACTGTGAACATAGTTTTTAGGGTCTCAGAAAGGATTATTTCTCTTGTATCCATATACACAGTTCTCAAATCATCACCGACAGCACAAGAATAGACCTTTTTAGCAAAGTAGGGGACCGTCAACCCAAATAAGCTATCCTTAAGGAACATGTAAGCTTTATGTACAAAACATCTATATTCACTTTCATAATGTGGGACTAAAACGAACCCTTATTTTTACACAACATACTTCCAAATAATGGGACTAACTTGAATCTTCTGATCGTGTAATTTCATGATCAACTGTTCTTGATCTTCTCCATCTTTTTATCAAGCCTGATACATTTAGCCATCATATCAAGATTGATTTAATTGTTTTGCTCAAATTCTTTTTCTAAACATCCTCATCAAATCTCATTCATCCAATATGTAGTTTTCTTGAACTAATAGTCTCAGTTGATTTTAATCAAGTGACTCTTGTGCAACATCTCTTTAGCTATTTTTAAGCCTTTAAAATAATTTATTTAAATAATAAATTTTCATCTAAAAAAATAAGAAAAAAGATGATAAAATAATGCTTGCTTTTCTTGTTTAATAAATACTTTTATCTAATTGAAAATTTCTATAATCAAGAGAAGTTTTGAAACAAAATGGATTGCTGAATGTTTATGCAATTTGAAGAAAAGTTTTAAGCTGGTAGTAGCCCACGGCAATTGTCACTGTTGTAGCTACTTTCTTTACTCATCAAAATCTTAATTACAACCTTCTTCACAAGTCAAATAAGTTATTAATTTTCTCTGTTCCTAATTGATTTTGATTAACTGTAGGATTTAATACGTCTTTTGGTAAATGGTTTTTATAAAGTTTTTTTCCAACATTTTGTTAGGACTAGATATAATTTTTTTTAAGTAGAATCACATAAATATCACTGTTATGCATTTTTCTTCTTATTGATTTTTCTATTTAATGTTTTTTTATAATTTACTATTGTTAAAAATAATACTAATATTTTTAATTTAATAATAAAAATTTTATAAAATACTTTTGAAAAACTTATTTAAGTTATTTATTGAGAAAATTAAACTTTTATTCACAACAATTCAACCCTTTCTTATTGATCTAAACATCATCATATGTCATTATAAAGTGTTATTTAGTGAGGGAGGGGTGAACTATTTGGAATAAAAATTTATCTTTCTTGGAGGATATTTAAAAGACTACTTTAATTTATATTTTTAGTGAACTTATATAAGTGTTTAAAAGTATGTTTTATCAAATATTAAATTTTTTTTAAAAAAATTAACTATTATTTTAAAATTTTGTTGATTTTCTTTTCATAATAAATTTTTAAAAAAATATCAGAAAATTTGTATAAATAAAAAAAGAAAGACTAATGATTTTTAGATAATTCAACTTAAAATGAAGCCATGATCTACCTCTAATAATACATAAAAAAACCAATATAACTTATATAACACTTTTATCAAATGATATGTAGCTTAAAATGTTAAAATAACAAAACAATAGAAATTGACTACTACGGCCTCTCAACCTAACAAACTTGGAAAAAATAAAATAATTTAGTAACAAAAAATAAAAATTAATACAAACAAAAACTTTATACTTAAAAATATTAAGTGAGGTACAAGTATTTTAAATGAATTAAAAAAAATATTGAGTGAGGTACAAGTATTTTAATTGAATTAATTAAAAAATAAAGAATTTCACTCAATTGAGAAGACAGTAAACATTATGAGTTTGATATGTGAAGGGCAAAGAATAAGGATGTGATGATGAGCACTAGGTGCTAATGAATTACATGTCATGAGTTGAAAATTTTTTATAAATTTTGTAAAAAATTCATCAATAATTTTTATTCAGAAATTTAGCTATTTATAAACATTTTTCTAATTACTAAAAGAACTTTTGAAACTGATCAACTAGTCATTATAGAAAAAATATAAAAATCCCAATGTCTTAAAATAATGGTTAAAAGAGCCATTACGTAAGAAAGTCTGGATCTAAAGGCTCTTAAATCATTTGATTATGAGAAAAACATGATTAGATGGATTGGATTAAACAAGCATTATTTGATCTGCACTAGGAGATCTAAATTGTGATATAATGAAAAGATTTGGCGATCATGCATGGATAGTCAAGAAGTGTTCGATTATGAAATTGCATTATCGAACAAACAATCTACTTAGATGTTTTTAAATGGCTAAGGAGATTCTGATAATTTGATTACATAATTGCTTGATTAGATGACAGAATCACTCCAATAACCTTATGTATAGTCATGCAAAATGGTTACATCTTCTAGTCCCACATTGCATGAATGATGAATTATTATTGCTTTATAAGAATTTTCATATACCACATAATGAGTGCATTGTTTGGGTTTAGTAACCCCATGGTTCACTTTAAAATCATTTCCCTTATTTCTAATACACTTATAGTGTATTAAATTATGATATGTAATTTATGTGTTGAACAAAAATTATTTTATGAGTTTTGGTGTTATTTTATCAATCTTATAAACCTAATTACCCACATTTAGGAGCTATGCTCTAACTAAACGCTTTTGATTATTATTAACAATAGGTTTTTCTTTTGTATTTTTTAATTATGCTATTATTTTTTACTAATTAATTTTTATAATTATAATATGCTCCTAAAAATAAGTTATTAATATAAAATTTCTAATGATGTGATTAAGAATAAAATAATTCTTTAGATTGTTGACTTTTGATCCGGATTTTAAATTCTTCATGTTTCTAAAATGCTTTATTAAAAAAAATTATTTTTTGTGCCTTCAAAGAGTGATTTTAAACAAGTTTAACATTCTAATCAAAATTAAATTATAATATCTAAAGTTAATTTCAAAACATTTTTCTTAGTTATTTCTCAATCCAACAAAAATGATCATCACAAAATTTCACCTTTGATCTTCTTGTCTTTAAAAGTTTACCCTGAATAGAAGTATCGTCTATCTAAAATTTAAATTTTATTTAAACAAATTCATTAGTAATACTTAGGGTTTATGATGATCAAACAAAACAACACAATAAGGGACCAACTCAACTGAATAGTCTCTTTCTTGATGATAACAAAAGTTTTAATAAAATTCATTAAAACATAAATTATTTAAAAAAGTAAAATGCATAACAATTAAATATGAGCTCTCATACATGTACGCCAGACTAGATTAACGTTCCCCCATAATTTATGCTTATTGTAATCTTTCAATTTTAATTCTTCCACTATTCATCATCACTTAAAGAGAGTTAATCTATATTTAGTAAATTGTTCACAAATTTGCAATTTTTTGAAATTATCAATGACCTAATAAATTTCATTAAATCTATTATGCTCAAAGTATACTTATATCTAATGATATAGAACTTTAACAATTTCTTCCAAATAAATTTAATTCTTTCTTTCTACCTATTACCAAAATTTATTATTTAAGCTATCTGGTGTAATCGATGGCTTAAAATTTGTTGCGATGGATTATGGTTACGAAAGATTAAGGTTTAACACGAATCATAATTTCATCTATAACTTATTTGTTCCGAAGATCTTTACTAAAGCTTAAAGTTTTAGGATTTTATTTAACTATTTTTATTTATTTAATTATTTTATTTTAGTTTTCTAAACTTAATCATTAAAATCCAATTTGTACAACATACATACACACATACATATATATTATTTTAGTTGAAATTAATTGATCAATGTTGTAATATATAATCTTTGATTTTAATTATTAGATTTGAGTTAACGAACCATTTTAGGTCCAACATATACTATTCTTATTCACAAAAATATTGTTCCAAAAGAGCTAAATCCTCATAACAAAATAAAAGAAAAATAAAACTACAATTATACAACATAATTAACTTGGTAATAGAATAAAATAATTCAATGAAACAAAATCAAAACTAATAAAAAAAATCTTATGCTTGATGAAAGCTTATTAAGAAATAAGTGTTTAAATTAAGATGATTATAATTAAAGAAAATTGAGAACTTTGCTTGTTTGAAAGAAGGTAGAGATTATTAATTTGATAATTGAAGCATGTACCATAAGAAAATGTTGATGAGCATCGACAACTAAATGTTTGAATATCACGACTTAAAAAGTTTTCCTCATATTTTGTAAAAACTTGTCAGTCTATGTTGTTAAAAAATTCACTTATTTATAAACATTTTTAATGACTAAAAGCACTTGCTAAAATTAACTAACTACTCATTATTATTTGAATTAAAAAATAAAAAATAGTGCTTAAGTAGGATGAGAAAGGTATCCTTGAACTTCAACAATGTATATAAATGAGATGTCAAAACTTAAAAAATAAGGAAGTAGTTGCATCAAAGGAGTTAGCATGGAATGAAAGTCACCTTAGAAATGTAATCTTAAGCGACCTCTCCTTTGGTGTACAAATCAATGCCTCTCTTTAAAAAGAGATTGTATATGGTGCATCTATTTCCAAATTGTTACCTCATATACAAGTGAAACCTTGAGGAAGGAATTTTTTTATTTGGATATGTTGGATGGTTTCAACTTGTTTGTGAGTGTGATTTTTTTAAAATTAATAGACATTCTAAGTGACCACATTATTGTGGCAAAATGTGGGCACTCAATAATAAAAAGTAAATGACATTTTCGTCATCATTAAAAATATTAGAAAGCTAGCGGTAAATGGTTCTAATCAAATAGGACAAACATTAGAAGGAATACTTGAACCCGTGGTAAGGTTGAAGACAACAAGTTTAGTTTTACTTCTTTCTTAATACATGTCATTTAAATGTTGTTATTTAAGTGAAAGTGTATGTAGGATACTTGGATTGCATTCAACATTTTCTTCATCAAAATCATCTGCACAAGCTAATCAGAAAATCATATGAATTGCAAGAACAACAAAGTTCTTATTATGAACATACTATGTAGATTTCTAGTCAAACATTATTTTAGGATTTGAATGTAGATTAGACTTTGTTCATTATGGACTATGCTGATGAACATCTTCTAAACGAAGACTTTGCAGATGATATCATATTTGGATCAACCAACTTGGACTTATGTGAATGATTTGGTAAGCTTATGGCTGTTGGATTTGACTTGAACATAATCTGTGTCGTCCCATATTTTTTTTGATTGAAAGTTAAGATAAGAAAGTTATCCTTATATCCTAAATAAAATATAAAAATTATATGTTAAAATTTTGTAATCTTGTGAACATCAAATTAATTTCTACTTTCAAGAGTCCCACCATAATATTGAATAAACATGGCAAAGAAAACCTAATATATTTCAAGGAATACCAAGAAATGATCAAGCTTTACTTGACAAATAGAAGACCTGAATAGCTTTTAGTCTTATACTTTTTTGATTAATTTCAATCAAGCCCAAAGGACTTCTTTGTAGAAGTTATAAAAAATAAATTTTGATAACTCCTTGAAACAAAGTTAATAAGGTTTTGTCATGATCTCACAAGATAAGGCAACAAAGATTATGTAGGTTCTTGAATACATAAGAAAAGAAATTAAGGTATTTAATGATTTTTTAGCACCTCTTAAACTAATGATCTAGCAAAAATATGGAACTATTTTTTAGTAAGAAATGAACCACAACAGATGGAATTAGGAGGATTTCTAATAAAATGTTTTTGGTTTTAAATGGAAATTAGATGATATGAGATTACATTTACAAACAAATCCCCAAAATTATGACAATTTGAGTGCTTTTTTGCTTAACTCAAATCCTTATAAAAGCGTTATAAGTTTCAAAAAATAGATTTTAGGAACCATTTCATCAAGGACTATGAAGAATGAAATATAATAGACATTACATTTGTTGCTAACAACATGCAGCAAGTTAGCACATTAACAAGCTTCTAAGTAAGGATTTATTCCATAGAATTAGAAGACTTTTTATGATGATAATAGGGGGAGAAATTAAGCTTTGTTTTTAGGGAAGTTCTTGAGTGAAAGGGAGCTCAAGCATGTTCTTTAAATAATTCCAAATCTAGCTTGACTTGATAATATCTAGCAAATGTTTTCTTATAGTGCATTCAACTACATTATCATAAACTTAGATGGTAAGTCATCATAAAACAAAAAGGGGTTATTGGTCCCATGAGTATTTCTCTATGATATTTTGATGTTAATGACATAATTAAGTAGCATACTAATTGATTATCTAGCTTTTCTTGTAGATATGATATGCGAACAACATTAGAAAGGCATTAATGTCAAAAGAATATGTCAATTGATAAAATACATTAATATAACCATGTGTTGAATAAGAATGGAAAGGATTTTTGCTCGGTAAAGAAACTAAGTGTTTTTTGTTGTAAAACATGTGAGAAAAAATGAATAATAAGAGAATGATGAATTGTGTGTTTAACAAATTTTTATTCCAAAAATTAAAAAACAATTTTGAGTTTAAAAAAAGCTTTTTTATAAAAATTTTGATTAAAAAAAATTTTTGAATAATAAAAATATACAAAAGATTTTAAAGTTATTTGACTAAAACCTATGCCTATAACAAAACCCCAATCTCTAATCAAGATTCTACTAACCGCTCCCTTTTTTAGAAGTTGGTAGAGTTAAAACAAATATATATCAATGCTACAATGAAATACCAAAATCTGAGAAATTTAAGATATACAAAAAAATTTGAAACCTTACAATTTTTGTTAACAAAAACCCTGCACCTTTAATTTTTAAAACAATAGTAGTACTACAAACAAACGAAGAAATGTTACTCACAAATACAAAAATTATTATGAAGGGAAGTAGGAGAAATAAAAATAGATGAAAATCCATTGCTCCTATAATTATATAGAAAAGTGTTACAGTTTGAACTTCACTTAGACTTGTATAAAAACTTTCAAGTTCGATTCAATAGTTTTAAGATCTGGTAAATGATCCCTTTTTATAATTAAAATAAAAAACTCAAAAAATAAATTGCATAATAGCTAAAACCTACTTTTTACAAAGCTAATAGTAACTAACAGAGGTGATAGTACAATTACTATCTAATTAAGTGAATATAGTGGTAACCATCAGATCAACCTAAATGATAAAAGGGCCTAGATTTACCCTTAACTAGATAAGATTTGAGTGTTGGATTGAAAAGTTTAATGGATAGTAACAATGATTAGATTATTGTTCAAACAAGCAAAAAGACTCTCAACCATTCGATCATCCATTCTAGATAAACGATTAAAGAATGTTAACTATTCATAAATACGAGTGTGTTCTAGACTACTTGATCACAAAAATGCATAATTAGTCAGTGTAGAAATCTCAAGTTTGTTAATAGGTTTTGTTTTGTCTCACATTATAAAATAGTTGAAGTATGTTGTGCTCATAATACATCAACTATATATTACAATTAGCCAGTGGGTTGGCCACCCCAAGGTGTTCCCAAGAAGTCATGACCCGACTCATCAGTGGGCATGTATGGGTCTAACCTAACTCGAATTTCCTAAACTGATTAAAGAGTATACCATGACTCCTTTCACCTAAGCCTATTCATATGTAATGCCTTCAACAAATTAACCAAGATACTATGATAGTAACCTAACTTAATCGATACTTGAGCTTGATCAGGTTCTTTGCTTGTGGGGGTCCTCAAGGCCCATGCCTATAGATGCTACATGCTATTTGGCCTAAGCCCTTTAGGGTTAATGGTTGAGAGTGCTTAAGAAAAAATATTATTACAATTAAAATAAAAATTTATATATAAAAATGTATTTGAATATTTATATGATTTTTCAGAACTCAAATGCTTTCAAATAAAATATTACTTGAACCAGCATCAAATATGCATAAAAGATGATAACCCTATTTGCCATAATTATTAAGAAATTAAAAGTTTGACATACTAATCATAAAAATTTTAAAATGAATTTCTATTTTATTTAGCCACTCTACAAATATTGTTATCTTTGGCTCCAAAGTAAATAGATTGAGACATCAAATCGTATTCACTATTTATGCTATAGTTCATACTCCAACAAAGCCAGACTATAATAATATTGCATGAGTTCTAACTAAAAAAATACTAAGTTCAATAAAGTATTAGAAAATACTTTGCCTTGGTTTTGTGAAGGTATAACAATCTCCCACTTGAGGATTACAAAACTAAAGCTAAAAGAAAAAAATAACATTAATGGAAAATTTAAAAAATTAATATTCAACATTGTAGTATATACATTATATGATAACCTATACTTCTCTTGAATTCTCTCTTACCCTCACCCTGAATTTTAACACATAGTTCTCCCAATTTCTTTAAAAATTCAACGAGTTTAATTTCATCTAAGCTTAATCTAAGTTTATTAAATACTTTGATAGCCAATGTCCTAGTAAAAATATCAATTAATTAGGGAGAAAATAGTGCAAATTACGATTAAATTATTTTTTAATACATGCCTTCCAATAAAGTTATACCTTAATTATATATGTTTTGTTCCCGAGTGTTGAACAAGATTAATAGCTAAATAAGTTAAACTTAAATTATCACAAAAAATTAGAATTAGAATTATGTAAATTCTAAAGCCATAATCTAAAAATTGTTGTTTCATTCATAGAACTTGAGTTGTCCACAAAATTTTACGTTTTTTCTTACAAAATTTCCTACGCCTATAATATTTTAAACAATAGTGCTCTATGAATGAAGTAGATGTTTCTAGGAAATATAAAAAAGATTATGAACAAAGGCAGGAGAAATAGAGATTGACTAAAATCAACAACTTTGTTAATTGTATAAAAAAAAATTTACTGATAATTTGAACATCATTTCAAATCTTATGAAAATTTTTAAGTTTTATTCATATATTTTAATGTTTGATAAATCATCTCTATCTATAGTTGAAATAAACAAACTCAAAAAATAACTCCCTAATGTCTATAATCTACTTTTCAAAAAGCTAGTTGATATAAACAAAGAAGATAGTACAGTTGCCATCCAGTTAAGCAAACGAAGCCATAATCATCGAATTAGCTTAAACGATAAAGGGTTCAAATCTAATCATAGTGAGATAGGAACTGGAGCGTTTAATTTGAAAGTTAGATGGACAACAACAATGATTAGATTGTTGTTCACATAGGAGGAGAGACTGTCAACTGTTCGATCAACTATTATGGAGAACACCAAAAGAAAGTTATCTTTTCACAAAAGTGGCCATGATTTGGACTATTTAATTACAAAAAATCACATCAGTGTAGAAATCTAAAGTTTGGTAATAACTTTTATTTAATCCCACATTTTTAAGTAGTTGAAGTATTTCATGCTTATAATACATCAACTACATACAATTAGCTTATAGGGTTTGGCGGACCTTAGTGTTCTCCAGAAGTCATGGCCCTGGTCGCCACCACACATCCATGTGTCTTACCAAACCTGATTTGCATAAACAAATTATTGAGTTAATCCTTACTAGTTTCTCCTACCTTGGCTCATAAGTAATGTGCTAAACCGATTGACACAAAGACTATAACAGTAAAATGACATGACTAATACTCAAGCGTAACCCTTCTTTGATTCATCAAGTTCTTTACCAATACAGGTGCCTAAGGCCCATGTTGCTAGGTTGTACAAGTTAGTTGAACTGAGCCGTTTAGGCTCAATAGTTGCGGTGTGCTTAAGAAAAAATATTTTTATAATAATTTTAAAAAAATTATATGCAAAAAATGTTTGAATATTTATAATATTTTCAAAAACTCAAAAACCTTCAATTGAAATTCAACTTAAACAAAATTCACATATACATACAAGATTGATAATTTTATAAGCCTAAGCCTTATACTTCATAGATTCCAAAAAAAGATATAGAAGATCCTCACCTGGAATAGAATAGGATCTTGAATCCAGTGATAGTAATGTGGACTAGGGTCCTTTTCCAGCCACACTCATTCGAATTCTATAGAAATTAAATCCTGTCGTGGCAGGAGCAGGGTTAGTCAAATCATCCGCAGGTACATAAACTGCTTGGATCAATGTTATAGATCCTTCTTTCGTAGAAGTAATTTGTTCTTGCAAAGAACCCATTTTTGTACTCAGGGTAGGTTGATAACCCACTACAGAAGGTATTCAGAATTTGCTGTTACACTCAAGTTTAAGGGCGATATAAAGAAGGCCTTAGACGTTCCTCAAATGCTTTTGCACATCGATATTTAATCACTTTGATTATGGATAAAGGTATTGTATTTAAAATATTCGTAAAATTTATGCTATGCATTACAAAGTTGCATAATAACATAAGTAAAAAAAACATCTTGTTATTGCTGATTAGATGGTTGTACCAATTTTTTGCGTACGCAAAACAATTATTTAAGTGTTATGTACTTTGAATTTTAACAATTTTATCATAAACAAACTATTGTTTTTAAAACTTATTTAACATTTCATATGGAGGATAATACCAATTTGTTTAATGCGTAAACTAATTATTTAAGTGTTATATACTTTTGATTTTAACAATTATATTATAAATAAATTAATTATTTTTCAAGCTTATTTAACTTTTCATATAGAACATCATTTTTAAATGTTTTGTTTTATTTACAATAATAAGAAGTTTTTTTATTATGTTATAGTGAAACTTTATAATGTATTGTGTAAATTTATCAGACTTATAAGTATATTTTTATAATTACCACATATTATTTATTTTTTCTCTTTGTTATTTAAATTTAGCACATTTTATTTAGCAAAGTACTCTTTTAATCGAAAAAGTTTTCAAATATTTAAATATCATTACCATTGATTGCTTATTTATCATATTGTATCGATAGGAAAACTCTTTGTTGATGCATTCTTCATAATACTTATCTTAATTATATACAAAATAATTATTTTCTATAATTTTGCATATAATATAAATATTTTCAACATTTTGTACAAATAATTTAAGCTATTTTTATCCTCCTTGGTATTTTTATTCTAACCAAAACGATTTCACATAATTTCAATTTATTTAACAGATATTATAACAATTATGTTCACATGTTTAATTTTTTAAATTGTTTAGCTGACATCACACAATCTAAATGTTTTGAATCACTAAGACTTTCTTATTTACATATTTAATATTAAAAAGTTTTTACATAAATTGTTTTTGAATAAATAGGAAAAGCATTTCTAAATTTAAATATTTTGAAATTTATTTTTAATTTTGTACATTTTTCTTTAAAAATTATAATATTTTTAGTTACGAAGAATATTTTTTATTAAAATTTTTAAGAAATGCTTTCTCTAAAAATATTGCAAATGTTTTTTATATTTGAAAATTTCCAAGCAATCAATATGGAAAATATTTCTTGTGAAAATGTTATACATATAAATTATATGTCGTTTGGAATTTTCTTGTAACTACCAGATATATTGGATGTAATGATCAAACATCAAATTATTCAATAATTTTTATAATTATAAATCACTTAATTATTTCAAAATTTTTAGATTAACATATTTGTGATGCAACATTACTAAGAAAAGTTTTATTCATTTTTAAAGCATATGGTAATAATTATTTAAATCACTTTCAATGGTGTAAATATTTTTGTAACTCTTTTATTCATTTTTATTGGCATATTTGTCATTATTTAATTAAATAAATTATTTTTTAATGTTTTATCCATAATGTCCAAAATTTGAAGTACACTTATTTCTTGATTGTTGGCAATTTTCTTTCTCACCAATTTTAATTGAAATGGTATTCAATATATGTTTTTATTATAATTTTTAATTTGCTAACTTTTATAAATTAATCTCATTTAATATATTTAGTATTTTGATTTTATAGAACAATTTTCTTGTATTATTAACCTAAGTTCATTAGTTCCTTCACTCGATATTTTGAATTTTTAAAATATTTAATTTTGCTCATTTATTTTTTAAAATTTTTTTTGTTAACGTTTTGAAACTATAGTTCTTAGCAAAATAACTTTTAAAGTATGATTGATTTATGAAATAGTATTATCTTCATAATGTTTTGCTTATGATTTTTATTTAAAATAATATTTTAGCAAATATATAATACCGATATTTGTTTTGTCATGAATATGCAGTTATACGCAAATATTACAAATAGTGTCATATCTAAATTTTTTATTTTTCTTAAAATATATATGTACATCTTTGATTATGCCAGCATATTTTTCTCGAATTTTTTATAAATTAAATTTATTTTTTTATTTATTAGTAATTTATATTAATAGTTTAAAAATTGTTCTCTCATAATTTCTTTTTAACAATTTTATGTTTTTATTAACATTGAAATGTTATTTTTTTTTTTAATAATTTATTAATAAATAATTATTTTTTTTTAAGTTAAGAAATATGTAAAGTAATAAAAATATAATTTTAATAAAATGGTTCCAGCATTTGATCAATTTACATTTTGTTTCTTATTTGCATTGCAAGCTAGGCTAGCCTATGATTATCCTAATATAATAGGATTTGTGAAGCAAAGAAAAAAACATTGTTATGCCAAAACATCTAAGCTAGTCAAAATTATATAGAAAATGATAAAAGAAATTGCATAATAGTAGGGAAAAAAATAAATAAGAATACAAAATAGATAATATTACAAATTGTTTCATAACCCAACATCAATAAAATGTGACAAGAACACATGTTTTGCCCATAAAAGGTGCAAAAAAAAATTTAGTAGTCAAAAATGAAAATAGTTGATGCTACAAAATATTTAAAACTAATCAAAATATAGTGTACAATTTGTCACAAAACATTACGCCTATGTGGAAAAAAATAAAACATTGAAAAATATAACAAAAATAATAAAAAAATAAAATATGTAGGTTATTAATAATAATTAAATGCTATATTAGCTACAAAATATATAATATATAAAAGAATGAAAAATATTTTATTACAAAAAAAACTAAAACAAAAGTGATGGAAGAAAAAGATAGGATGAGAATCCATCAACTTGATTTAGATCTTGTCTTTATGCCACAACGATAACGAAAAGTTGACAGAGTAAAAGAAAAGGAAGCAAGGCCAATGTATGTATGAAAATGTTAACCTTCCTATTTTAAAACTTTCTTTGTACATAAATCGTCATAAAAAAATAAATTTTACAATTGCAATCAATTAAGAAACATCTCTATACAATCATTATTAAACCTCATAATATAACTTGTCTTATATCAATTAAACAAACTAAGAGGTCATGTTCTTTATATAATTATACAATTAATGTATTCATTGAGTTCAATATTTTTTTTAAAGCTTTGACTAATAATGTTATCCAAAACAATTCATATGCAAAAGAAAATAAACTTTTATGCTTAGATTGATATTTTAAATTAAGGACAAAAAACGTTTTGGAAGTAACTGAATTCAACTTTTTTTTTCTTTCGATGACTTATTTAGAATAAGGCCAAGATAAGTAAACATAGGTAAAAATGTTTCAAGAAGGCAATGCTCTAAATGATTAATTACTATAATGAGGAGTAATATTAGGAAGACATTATTGAGATATTAATAAGTTTTATTTAGATCTAGCATAAGTGGATAAAGTTTTGAAAGTTCTTCAAATTTGTATTTGTGTTAAAGAAAGTCAAAACTTCACTTTTGTGGTTATCTTTGATGAAATTTATTCATGACATTTTGATTAATAAGATTGATACTTTATGTCATAGAAATTACTTTGTCAAAATGCCAAAATCCTATTTAACCAAACTAAGTTCTTCCAAGTATAATATAAATGTATCCATATAAATGCGTCACACCAAATATTATATAAGAACTTTTCAAAGTTGACAGTAATACAGTATGTTTAGTGTCTTAAACTTCAATAAATTTATCAAAGTTCATTGAAATGATTATAAGAAGTGCAATAGGATTAACATTTGTAGATATAACTAACCAAGGTAATTCCTATTTAGAAATAATATTCTCATTAATAAAAGTTGTAGCTTCCAAAAAACTTTTAATGTTAAACATAGTAAGAGATTGCACATAATAGTCAGATGGATTCTAATAGTGGATTAAGTAGCATAATACAATAAATGTGTAACGTGAATCATTTTATGGTTTGAGTATAATAGAAAAGCATGTAAGACATAATTATAGATGCTCATTTTTAGTAGATTGAATGGAAGGGATTGTGTCTTTCAAGAGTGACAAATTTTGATAAGACAATATTAAAATGGATAGGAATTTTGTAATCTAATTTGACAAACATGAATATAAATCAAATCTTTGCAAAATGTACCTAATGTAAGAAAAGTAAGCCATTAGTGGCATAAGAATTACATCAAAATATGGAAAAATTCCATTAATAAATTGTTTGGAAATTTGCTTTGAAACTAGGCTAGAAATAATTAAAAAAGAGGATTTGACTATTGTCAAGCCATGATTAATTTCAATTTATGTTGTAGTTAGATGTAATTACTTCACTAAGTTAGTAATTAGTTTGGGGGTAAAAGAGACAAGTCACTTGTGACTTACTCTCTTGTGAGCTACTTGTTCAATATGATGCATAATAAGGTTGTGCAATACAAACAAGATAATGAGGTCATGGGTGTCATTGCAGAAGTACTACTACTCAAGAATTATTTGAAGAAAGCTTACAGGAATGTGTTGACATCAGGTCTGTAATAAAAATTCAATGATTAAGAGTCATAATGAGGGTTAGAAAAAATTGCTAAAAAAGAGGAAAGTATAACAAAGTCTGACAATGCAACAAGTAATGGTTATCGATCATCATGCTCATTTGACTAACATAAATTATGCTTTGATAAAAAAAAATTGATAGTGAAGCTACATATGATAAGAATCTTATAGTTGGAACCTAATTTAGCTCTAATTCCATAAAGAAGAAGAATAATGAAGAAGAAAAAAGGTAAGGAAAAGATGTGTATAATATGCAACCCACTATTTCAGTCTATATGCAAACTAGAGCTCCACAATGACAATGATGATATTAAATTCCAATTATTTTCACAACAAAAATTCTATTAAATTTCTTTGAGAAACAACCTTAATACTAAAAGAAAAATGACGAAGATACTATAACAAAAATAATTGATGCGGACATTGAAATATTTGTAAATATTTTAGCCTTATACATGTCTTGTTATAATATAATATAAACTTAAATTTTTAAATAACTAACAAAAGTTATTATGTGTGCCTAAGCTGAAATTTTAGTGCATCTTATCTTCCATTGAAAATGTTTTAGTTAAAGAAGAAAAGATATAATAAAAGATAACCCAGTTTAACATCAATACACATATAATGGTGTATAAAGAAATGGAGCTTGTTAACTTATTATGTATGATCAAAGAGAACCCCAATACCAAAGTATATAGAACAAAAAACAAAGTTTGAATAAGAGGGAATATAATAGAAGACAATCCTGCTACCTTCTTCATGGCTGTGAGCATGCACAAAATTACCTTCATGACTGATAAATCACACATCCAACAATTAATATCCATATTCTAATCACATAAAATGCATTTTTTAGCTAATAATACGAATCCATTGAATAAAACAACAGTTTAATTTTGCTAATTCACATAAATGCCAATGAAGCTTTGTAGCTACACAAATACATAGCTTCAAACTAGTCACACCACCTCAATTAAAAAAAGTGACATTTCATGGAGAAAAGAAAAACCTAGCCAACAAAGTTAAAAGGCCTCTTTCATCTCAACCATGAGCCTTATTCAAGATGATTTCATGGTGCTAACCAATATTACATGTTGACATCGTTAATCAAATTTTTGTGAACTTACTTTTAAATATTCCAAATGTTTAAATAGAATTAGCTTTTTATGTTACAAAATTACTCTTCACTTTCATATTCAGAATATTTTTTTAAATAAGTTTTGCACATGGTTTTTATCATTTTAAACATACCATTTTCTCGATGATTTTTTCCATGTTATGAAATGTTTAATTTTTCTTACAATAAGAATTTTGTTTAGCATGTAATATCAAGAAACTTTTTCCAAGTATTTATTGTATATAATATTTTATATTAATGACAGCTCTTTTCCTATGATTTTAAAATTTTTTATGCTTACCACACATATTTCTTTTCTTATAATAACATATATATGATACTTTTAATTACTAGACAACTCTTTAACAAAAAGAAAATTTATATATGTTATATGCCTATATAGAAAAAATTAATATTTAACATGTTATTCATATAGTTCTGAGGGTCTTAGATTTTTCATTGTCTACATAACATTATGTATGATTGCTTTTCTTGTTATTTTTATTTGCACAAAAACATTTTTACTTACTTATGAAAATTTGGAATAATTTGATAACAATTGTTTTATTCTTCTAATATTTAGTTATTTTTCTTGTGGATCACATAATATCTATGTTAATGGACTCCTAAGCCTCATGACTAAAATTTAAATTTAGTATAACAATATTAATAAAGTAAGCCACTAGCAAGTTTGTCAAGTCGATTATGTTACACTAAAGCAATGTGACCTATAGATAGTAGTTTAGTGAATTACATATTAATTCAATAAGCTTAAAATGAATTCCAAATGAACCTCAAATAGGATAATTCAAAATCATAATTGAAGTAATAAGTGTTCTCAAAGCAACTAATGAATAATAGATCATGATCATTCATATGCTAAGACAAACTTTCAATTTGAAAAAGAAATGCAAATTGAAGTTAGAAAGAACTGTGGAGGCTTGGAAGAAAGAAATATCCTTCGCAATGTCAAAAAATCAAAACAATTTTGGGAAAACTTTTTGTGGATATTTTCCAAACTTTATCTTATATGATTCAATTTGCATGCAGCATGTTTTTAAAAAAATGTCAAAAGAAATCATTTGATTGTTTTCACACTTCACCCTTAAAATGGTTTTAAAATGTTTTAAAAATCCAACTAGTGTAATGACAACAAGCATGTATTGAAAAAAATTTATTACACACAAAAAAGATCTAAGGTATTTCCAATATTTGTTAAGCAAACATAAATCCAAAGTGCATCCAACATATGTCTATGAACTTTGTGTAGAACAAAGAAACATTTGTTCACATAATTCTACAAAACTACACAACAAAACAATTGATTAGACAATATTATATATGTTTGGAAGGTCAGGATAAATACACATAAACAACACAATGCATATAGACACTATTCCTAACATTAAGTGCATCTATCTCACTAGGAATTATTAATCACTAGTAAATATGACCGTTTATGCAAACAATAAATTTGAATAGCTAGTAGTCTTTCTTAAGTTTCTCCTAAGCCTATCTATAAAAGTTTAAAGTTAATTTCACAATTGGAAGGGATTAAATTAGTTCTAAGAAAGAAAAACTATTCTAAAGTTTTTAAAGGTAGAGTTGAGTAAAACTTTTGGAATTCATGCTACATAACATTTCTTAATGCAATCAAATACTACTATTCCTTCATTAAATTAATTTTATGACATTTATCTATTTTAAAACACTTGCCAGATCAAAACCTTGCAAGTACTTACTAGAAGTGTTGTTGAAGAACTAAAGCACATAGTTATACAAAATTTCCTCATCAACCTCATGCATCAACAAAGTTTGTGGGAATAGTTTTTTTTATTTTTCATATGTTCTACACATGAGCAACATTTTATAGAATCTTATGTATTATGCTTTAAGCAAAGGGATTTGTCTTTTAGAATTATAACTTGATTGGGTTTTAGTTATAAAAGTAGCCATTTTTGTGAAGGTTGAGTCTAACCCACAAAGTTGCAAGAACGTTTGACTTTAATATTATAAGAGATCCACTTATATTATGTTCCAACAAGCAAAATATACAAGGGGTTATGTAATAGCACAAGGAGAAAAATGCACAAGGTGAGGTTGTGTATTTGCCTTTTGAAAATAACATGTGATGCCTTCTCAACTTGCTATGCAATGGTTCACTTTGGTAGAAACAAAACCAACTAAAATACTCTTAGCATTTTTTCATTACAACCAATTTTCTTTTCTTGTTTTCACTTACCAAGAATTTGATTAGTCTTACTACTACAAGTTGGATGTTTGGGACCAATAGACATTATCATAAACAATCAACTAACTTTTAAAACATGTAAAGTAAGATCTTTAGAGCATAGCACACACATTTCTCTTAAGTGCAATAGAATGTGAGGGACAATCAAAGAAAACAGTCATTGTGAGTTTCTTAGTATGGTCATCAGTTAACATTTTTTGTGCCCATAAGCCAATCAAACAACTATTGACACTTTTGGGGAATCCATTATCTGTTCTTTATATGTAGAGTTAAGATATTCTATGTTATAAGCTGATCCAACTTGCAAAGAAAGTGAAAAGGATCCAAAAATGGCCCATTTTCATAGAAGCCTTTGTTTGTTACCAACCACAAACAATACTAGAGTTAATAGTAAACATGGATCATGTATTTTGGAATAGACCAATGAACAGGTCTTTCAAGTCTAATCTAGATCATGAGCTCATATGACCTATAAACACACAAAGATCTACAACTTTGTCCTTACACATGAGGACCAACTTAAAAGTAGCAAAATTTCTAAGTTCCCCAAATGAAACTAGATCTACTAATGTTATGCTTACCATCACAATTTGTTTTGCACTGAACTAGATCTTATCCATGACAACATCGATGTCACATTGACCCGCTAACTTCATCCATGACACATCAACTCAAATTTGACGAAGTCATCATCGACATTACAATGATTCGATGACTAGAAAGACAATAAATGTACTTGAATTTTACCTGCAACACATTTGATTGTGTGCCAATTCATTGATTTAATCCACAAAACTACAACACAAATTGATTTCGATGGTCATTGTGAACTTGACCTATAAAAATTGAATGTTCAAATTTTATGAAGTTACTTCCAAACCTGTTTAGACCTTAGAAACTTTGCACCAAAACGATAACTTTTTAGAAAGATATTTTCCAATGACTTTGGCCAAACATTGCAAAATACCTTTTAGAAAATAGATTTTTTTGAAACTAAAAAGTTAGATTTTCAAATTGATCTTTGGTAAGTGTTAATTACATCAATTTTACAACTTTAATTTCTTTTTATTTTGTCCATAGACTCTTTATAAAATTGGAGGCATACCCTTTCAAAGAGATGATCCTTACATGTGTAAAATTCCACTTTTTTAATTACATCTAGTTGAGGTATAGAATTAATTACAATGAGAACTCTAACGTGCTGAATCATCTAGGCTTCAATATTAGGTGGAGGCATGCAAAGCTTAAATGATGGGACAATGTACAAGTTTAACTATGACACTACTGTTTTCCCTTCTTGTGGATGTTGCAAAATGATTCCTTTCACTTTGATGTTTCTTTTACATTATTGATTCACTTTTATTATGCCATTTCCATGCACTTCAATGTTCCTTTTCACTTTGATACTTAATGTTTTCTGAGATTTCTACTTCTACTTATGGCCACGTTTTATTCTATTCTCAATTCAACTTTTTATTTTGTATGAATCTGCTTTATGTTCAAGTTACATTATTACACCATCTTTTCTCTATTACTTATTATTTTTCCCAAGGCTTTCAATCTACACACATGTGATATTTATATTGTTCTTTCCATATAGCCAAATAGGTTTTGTCAAACAGCATTCCAAATACCCTTTCTTTGCGCCATTCAATTGGTAATAGGATTAGCATAAGAAATGCACCCTTTGTTGTTCTTGGCTCCTTCTTGACTAAAGTTTCCCTGGATAGCTTTCTCATGTTTGTTGCCTTTTTAGATTTCTCATGCTCATTAACTCATTTTCTTTTTTCTTAATCTATGTTGGCTAATCTTTAAATGCTTATTATAGTTTGTACTAGTAGTTAAGCATCAAATATTGCTCTAAAGCTTGGTTAAATTAATGTTTACAATGTTAATAGAAAAGCAATGCTAAACTAAGCATTCTTTTTAATTTTCCTTTATTAGCACCTAATCTTTAAAAAAAGTGATAAAGCTCAAACAGTGGAGATTTCTTTTCTTTTTCCTAAAAGGCACAATTTATACACATGATATCATGTAGAACTTGTCATATAGAACTCCCACACATCAACTAAGCACAAGTGACCCTCTAAGACTGATTAACTGGACTACAAAATTTGGAACACAAGTAAGAGAAATATGGTTTTTGAATAATCGAACAAGAGAAGCTTAAAATAAGCTCACCTTTTCAAATCTAATATTTTCATCCACTCTAATCAAATACCTCTTATAATCAACTTATGTTAATACTATGATAATGATGGTAACAAACATGTGATGTCTATAAAATATGACATTCCCATCTTTGAAGGTATCATAAACCTTAAAAAATACATAGAGTTGAAAGTTTTTTTGGACCACTTCTTTTAATGGTTTAAACTTAATGAAAAACAAAGGTCTTGTTTGCACAAATGAAATTGGGAAAACAAACCCAATTATCTATAAAAATCACAAAAATTGTTAACAAAGGGGATCACCACTCATCAAAATATATATTCCTCTATTAAAAGAATCACTTACTTGACCAATGACATGCCTAACAAATGGAGGAAATTATGTTAATGGGTGCATCACTCATTTTTTTTAGTGCATTTCCATTGTGCTATTAATGTAGACCCTTTGGTCCCCCCTTCCAGATTCCTAGTTGGGCTTAAAGATATATTAGAGAGAGCTTTTCATGCAAGACCTTAGAAGAGGCTTATAGGAATTCCACTAACTATGAAACCTAGAAAAACTTATTAAGTCAAAAGTGTTGAAGCATCAACCATGATAAACTTCAAGCTGAGCAACACGAGACGCTCCACAGGTATTGTCCCAAAACATACCACCCCAAGCCATCCCTATCCTTAAACTTATAGTGAAACCCAACAAACTTATTAACTAATCACTCTAGGAACTTGTTCTCAAATTTACAAGCGAAGTCATACAGAGGCCCAATACCAAAAATGACCAGTGTGGTATATCGAGGAAGACAATTATAGGGAATTGAAAACAATGAAAAAATAATAGGTCAAAGAGTATGCTTCCTAATCCTAATTAGCCAATGAATGCTCCATTGAGGATTGAGAAAATAGCATTGATAAAACTAGACCATTATAGTCATTAGAAGCACCTTCATCTAACCATAGCAAAGTAAAGACTGAAGACATACCACCATTTTTTAAATCTTTATCAAGCGTAAAGAAAAGGTTTATATATGTATCATAGAAAGTGGCAATAGCATCAATGCCATTTCTACAAATGGTATAGCAAGCCACACACTGTGGATCATTCATCACCTAAACACATACACTATTTTTTTATTAACAAAATATGCATTTGTGCCAAGAAAAAATGAATTATACTAGTTAAAGTTTGCCAATAATTTTGAATATATCTCATGTGATGCTTTTCTTTTTTTTAATATGAAGTATCATCTTATTATGACCTGGTTACATGACCATGATGCCATTATCGATAGAAAAATAGACATCTGCACATTTACACATCATGACTAAAACACAAATTAACACCTAAAGACCAGGTCTGGCCTATAAAATACCACCTAACAGCCCAAATAAAAAAATCCTATTTATGTTCCTTGGTAAATTAGATAAAGAATTTATTGATAGAACTTCCATTTATGCTATAGAAGTACCATATATAGGAATACCTTTCATTGCAGAATCCATATTATTTAGATTTTCTAAAATTTTTACCAATGAACCCCACGGTTTACAACCTCTTCATGATATCCAATATGTTGTAGACCTTATACTAGGTACTGGTTTGCTAAATTTGTCACAATATGGATGAATCCTTCTAAACGTCAAAAACTCTTGACAAGTACAACACTAATTAGAAAAAGAATTTGTTTGAGAAATTCATAATCCATGCACTGTTCCTACACCTCAAGCCCTGAAAAAGAATGTTTCATGGAGAATTTGTTCCAAGAATAAAGAAATTAACAAAATATGTGAAGTATAGTTTCTTATCCCTTGCCTGGATGAACTTTTGGATCGAACAAAAGGATCCACTATTTTGTCCAAAATCAATTTAAAACATAGAAAGCACCAAGATAGAATCCAGTTAAGGGATGAGTGAAAAACAAATTTTAAAATAAGAGTTAGATTATATAGGTGATTAGTCATTACCATCACCATATTGAACACACCTAGCACATTTATAAGAATAATGACCCAGATACCCTAATTAAGAAAGTTTCTGATGGTTTATTTCAATGACATCTTGAACTTTAGTTATGCCATTAAACATAAATCAAAACACCTTAGAAAGATTTGTTCCATGCTTAGGGAGATCACCCCAGCCAAACATAAAAAATGTACATTTGTTTCCCATCATCTTAACATTTTGGGCTTCAAACATTAAATATTAATGGATCATCTTTCTATGACAAACTTAAGGATATAAATGATTAATAAACATGTTAGGAAATAAATAATATTAAGAATTTTCATGGCCTAACAACCTTGCATTAGAAATTCATTCAAAGTTTTATTATTATAAATACCCTAATAATTGGTCATTTTAGGACGAGAAATTTTAAGTGTACCCTTACAACTAAGACAAAAATTTATGAAATTCAATGAAGCTATGACCCAAGAATTTATTCTCCAACCTCCACACCAAACTTGACAAAGTATCTATGTTTACTTAGTTGCTCAAGATGACAATCACTGATAAGGATGTTTGCTTCACTTGGTATTTTCAAAAAACCATTTCGCATCTTTTGCAAATATGGTTAAAATTCTTATTTTCATATCACCCATAGCTTTTGATCAAATTGAGTTAATAAATCATAGCCCAAGAAATCATATGTGGTGTTTGGTAAATAATTTCGATCATCTTTTGCCACAAGTCAAGAAAGTTTATAATAGTTCCATGAATTTGTCCACATGAATGAGGCACTTTTAATCCAATGATGAATATGAACCTTTTAACCTATTTAATCTAATCCTATTACCGATTCAAGAACAAACATAACTATTTGCATATAAGGTAGGTTCATTAGCATATTAAGGAAATAATAAATCTTAGGAATGAGCAATATAATAGATTGGCCAATGCACACCACAAGCTTAAATAATTCTTACAAGGAGAATTCATGATGATCAGAATCAAGTATGAATGGTTTCCTCTATAAACTTTGTAGAAGTTAAATTCAAGAGTTGTATTTCCATTTCAAATCTAAATGGTTGGACCAATTAAATACATTGTGGAGCTAAGTGCTTGATAGCTTATCATGGTAAG
Source organism: Vanilla planifolia (assembly GCA_023846275.1). Lineage (NCBI taxonomy): Eukaryota > Viridiplantae > Streptophyta > Magnoliopsida > Asparagales > Orchidaceae > Vanilla > Vanilla planifolia. The sequence goes on along the minus strand of JAIUJO010000396.1, from coordinate 42,815 downwards.
AAGAGTAAGGAGATAGAAGCATTAATAGATATGAATTAAACAAACAAAAAGTTAGAGTTATCAAAGGTGTCTTTTTCATTGGAAAGGTTAAGAAGGAATAAGGATACTTCGATCAAAATGGAAGTGTCATAAAAACTAAACCCTGACACATTAGATATTTATGATGACTAATATAGAGTAGGAAACTCACTAAAATGAAATACTTCTACTTCAAGGAAATACGAAAGGACCCTAGTTAAGATTTTTATTGCTCAAGGACCAGTTAGACATGTGTCAACAATTCCAGATAATCAAGCTATCTTTTCTTTATGTTTTGAGTTAAAGGGAAGCTTAAAATTCTATACTATGCTCAAAATTCACATCATGAATGAATAAGAGAACAAAAAAAAGCTCATTGAGCCCCTGTCTATTGATTCCATCATTCCTTGTTGCCTTTATCACTCATTTTTGAGTTCACCTGATTAAACTTGATGTTTAATTGGACTATACTCCATCAAAATAGATTAGTGATTGGGTCATTTAGGATTAATCCCATGCATGAGTTTTCATAACCCACAATTACACCTAGATCCACTAGGTTGCAATAACTTGTTAGGTTTACCCACTAGTAATAAAGGTCATCTACCTTGTAAACAAACCTAGACAATTAATACCAAGCTTACCCAATAATCCACTTTTTTAATGATTTTTTTCGATCAACTAGTTAATAAGATTTTAAATGTTTAGAAAGATCATAAAATCAACACTAAGCTTGATGAAGATTCACTTACAGCATAACACCACATCACAGATAAGATTTCTCTTAGTAGTCCATATTGAAGTTAGACAATTTATCTTAAGATTACAATTGAGTTGAAATATTGAAGTTTATTTAATTTGATTTAGTTTGCTAAATGTTTTATTTCAATATTAGTTTTAATGGTTCATATAAGTTCCCCATGATATTTTCACCCTTTGTCGACATATTGCATGATTTTTGCATGTTTCCATTAAGAATAGTATTTTAGTTAGTTTTTCTTTTGATATTAGGTTTAGTATTGAAGTCTATTCAAAGTTCTATTATGAGTGTACAACTATAAGTTGCAACCTAGGTATTTTAGGTGATGATTTGATATTTAATTTATGATTTGAATTTATCTCTACCATTTTTGTCATACTTTCATCACAACCTTCCATCTTCAGTCCTGCTGTGTAAATTTAAACTGTCCATCCTAAATTAATAATAGTTGGCCATTAAGATAATTTGTCATATCATTTTGTCCATTATGTGCTTAGCTTCATCAAACATTAGACATTATATTGCTCTCAACCGAGCCACCCCAAAAAAGGTTCAAGTTGACATAATCTTCAAAACTACTAAAATATTATAAAATAAAAATTAAGTGAATAATAAGGAAAAATAAAATATGTAAAAAATATGCACAACATATTGATGCTAGATTTGGCAAGGAAGTGTATTTTACAAAATAATTAAACTAACAGTGATCGAGATATAAAAAAATATAATAAATATCAAAAAATAAAAATAAATAATAAATAAAAAAATAAAACCTTGTTAACATAAGAAATAATGAGTTATATTAATTAGTTGAAAATTGAAAAACATTTTATGTTATGCTAATTAGCAACTCATCATGATTAAAATATATCATTACAAATAAAATAAGAAAAAGTGTATTAGAGCTTCAAATGGTATGCAAAGGTAGGTCGTTAACTTTATCAAGCAAATCAAAGGACAAATATATTTTTTTACCATTAGTCCATACTAATTACAATAAATCAAAAATATGCTTAACAATTTTAGTAATGTAAGTTAGTTCTAGATCCAATGATGCAATAGAGATGGTCAAAACCATTCTTCAAATTTATTACAAATTTTATTGAAGATGAGATAAACATCTCAACGTTTGATGCTTCAGCAAACCACCTGTTATTTCATAAAAGTTTAAACTTTTAGATTTTAAATAAATTAGTTATAATCTTTTATGTTTTAGTAAATTCATCATGCTTGTCATGATGAAATAATTATGTAATTGGGTCAGTATTTAACATTTAAAAAAATTATGTTATTGTGATGAATATCTCCATATCTTAAATTTATTTTTTCTATGCATTAATGTTTATTAAGTTTTCTTTTTTTACATCGATATTTATTTTCATAACATTTAAGGAAGCCTTTTTCAAAAATTAATTTACGAGTTAAAATTTAAAATATTTTATGTTATGTTTAGCCTATTTTTTATTTATGAATTATATTTTCTAACTTTTACATCTTTCTTATTTATACTAGTTTTAATTAAGGTATTACTTTCTAATATTTTTATTACAGCAATTATTATAGTTTAATTCACCTATAATGTCCTATGTATATAGTCTACAAAGAATTTAAAAAATTTTAAATTATATCAGTATGTATTTTTTTAATAAAAAAATTTATTTGACATAATATGATCTTTCCTAATTAGCATTATCTCAACATAGATTTAATTATTTTGAATATTTTGTTAATGTGACAAATTTTCTTAGTAACTTTTAGGTTTTTAAAAAATTTTATCAGTTTAAAAAATTTTATCATTTTAAAAAATTTATAATTTTGTCATAATTTGAATGTTGTCAGTTATGTTTTCAATTTAATTTTTTTAATTTTTGGTATTATACAAGAAATTTCCTTTTTTTGTTATCATTCTATTTCTTGAGATTTTTATATTTATATATTACTTTAAATTTGGTACATTGTTTATGATTTTTAAATTATTATTATATCTTTTATTAGAAATTTCAACATATTAAATAAAATTTTCAATATTTAATTTGCATAATAATTAGTTTTTCCAATTATTTGAAAGGTTTTATAAACTAACAAATTGGTTATGATTATAGCATTAAAAAATTTTGAATACATAATGTATATGTAGTGAATATTCGAAACATTTTTTTACTTAATGTTTCAATTTATAATAAGTTTTATTGAAATATCTACAATGATTACACAATTAGGAAAAAAAATTTCATACATTGTATTAAAAAATTTTAAAGTTTTAAACAATTTTTATAATAACGATATTCCAACCTATATAGTTATACTTAAACTAAACAAATTTCGAATTACTTGTCGAATAAATATAATTTTAAATATTCTTGTTCTTTTTTATATATTTATTTAAAAAATTGTCCTTTATAATTTAAATATAATAAATATGCAATGCAATAAAAATTATAACATAAAAAAATCCTTATCATAAAATTTCCAATATTAAACTTAGAGACCTTAGTTGTTATATGTATAATTCAAAACTTTGAATGAACTGTAATTTATTTTGTTTTTATAATCCACAAGATTTGAATTTATTAAGTTGACCTAATAATAATTATATCATAAGAGCATAAATTTTTTATTTTATATGATTTTTCATGTAAATATTTTGTAATTTAAATTAGAGTTTGAAAGCTTCCTAATGTTCGTGTTAAAAAATATGTTTAGTAGTATCGTTACATAGTTTGGTTAATTGACTTATATTATTGAGTCAAATAAATATTTGCCAAGCTTCAACAAACAAATGTCCTTATTTTTGTAAGCAAGAAAAAAATTATGATAATCTTATAAGCTCAATATTTAAAAGTCTAACAAATAACCATCTTATTAGTTGGTATCAATTGTCAACCTATTTAAGTCAATTCTTGATGTTAAACTTAAATTTATCAATTGTGTAATTATCTTAACAATTATTGTTAATTTGGTTGGCATCATAACTTTTATTTCGATATTTTTCATCAATCAACTAGATATCTTATCTAGCTTTCTAAAATTGGTAACTAAATTTGTAGTTTGTAATAAATTGATGTCTATATTATTTCAAGTTATCTTACATTTTTATCTATAAATATATTTTAGCAAGTGTGAATCAAAAGTGCTATAACATCTTTCAACCCTTAGCATCTCTCAAATTATAGTATAGTAATGTTTCAAAGAGAAAGTTAATGGATTCTTCTTAATCATTTTTAAAGTTTTAGGTGCATTCTAAGATTTTTTATTAAATAAATTAGTCATAATTATATTTCCTATATTAAATCTTAAATATTACTACAATCTGTACAAAAGATGTCATGTGATCTATTTGGTATGATTTTCTATCTTACCCAAGAATTAATAAATATCTTACCGATCTTCTTATCAATTCATGCCAATAAATTTATGAATTTTTTAGCTAAAAGTTCTTTGTTATATTGTAGAACAGCAAATGTAGAAACATATTATCAAAATATGGATGAAGATTAATGTCATCAATAATCTTTTAATCATAAATACATAATGTGGTAAGAAAATTGTGATATGAATATAATTTAGAGGTATATTTATAACAAAGAAGATTTTAAGGACTCGATTATAAGTAAAACAATAATGAATATACATGTGATTCCCAACTGTCATTTTTAGTCTTAATTGGTAATGGAAAAAGCATTTATTATCTATATTTTAATGAAAAAGATGTGAATGACATGTAGCAATAACAATTATAGCTCTTTATCATTTTTATTTGATAAAGTGTGTGTTATGCCTAATATTTTTAGCCATATAATTATTATATATTTAATTAAGGCATACGATTTCTTTTTAATTAAAATTTTAGATTTAAATGTATTTTAACATTCAATATTGACAAATTGAATTTTTAATTTTTAAATTTTAAATTCTAAGATTGGAAGCATTGTGGAGTTCTAAGATTTAAATTGTAACACATGAACCTTGGTTAGGCTTAATGTATCAAAAATGAGCTTAGAAGTTTATTATATTATTACCTTTTTCTCTCATCCTTATTTCTAACCAACCATGAATTCTTGAAAAGTATAGATAAGATACTTAACTATAAGGGTTTGGTGGTTGAAGATATGTGGATTAAAATAAGAACTTCTTTATATCATGAATATTAGAATATCATAAGAAACTATGCATATAATGGAAAGAAGAATCTATTACCATATCTTACATAGATTCTTAAATTTAAGGATATTTATATAGAAGACCAAAAGTGGTGTAATTAGAAGAGGGTTAATTTAAAATAATGAATTGTGGCTACTCCAACCCAAGACTAGTTTTTCTTTAAGTAAATTCTTGGTTTAAGGTGGAGTGGGAAAGGCTATATAGGCTATTAAGAAGTGCTTGTAATTTTAGAAACCTCAACCATAAAAGGGGAATTTTGAGGAGCCAACTTAATTAATAATAAGTAAAAGAACTGAGTTAAGCTATTGTGAAGACTAAGGAGGATTAGAGCTTTCAAGCAAGGAAAGATCTTACAAAAGAGAAGTCGTCTACATGACTTTTCAATGTAGGATAATACTTGAGTGCATATAATAACTTTAGCTAAGATCTAAGCTAAGATAAAAAGGAATTGCTTTGTGAAAGGTTTATGAAACCTTCGAAATTGATTATGATAATAATTAGTTATTCTTTTCATGAAAGTTGTTCAAGGAGGAGGAAATTCTTTCTACCCAAGAATAAGGGAAATTTATTTTGGTAAATGAATGGTTCAATTTTCACTCTTTCTTATGTAGTGTTTCTAGTTGAGTGACAAAAAATGTATATTACATCTTTTCCTATTAATGCAAAGAAGATTACATGATCACATGTTGCATGTTTGGCTTTGGTGTAATACATTTGGAAGACGATTTTAGAATAGCAATTTATTGATGAAAAACACTTCCTAACATTAACAACACCATGTAAAATAAGTGAAAAGCATGTTAAGGTTTATGCCTATTTTGTTATTTATGTTGGTTTTCTAAGCATTTATGTATTAAGCCTAGATTATATTGATAATTATTAAAAAAACTACAAAATCATTGAGATCAAAATTTTATTGAATGTAATCCCCATAACCTTGACATAATAGCCACCTTTTCCTTATTATATATTGTTAAGAGTTAGGATCCTTAGTGTATTTCTTCTTCTCTCTAAGTATAATTCATCTTTGACAATATAGATTGAACATAATGTTTATCCCTTGATTAGTGCAACAATAGACAGAGTTTAGTGCCATGATGAACAAAGAAGTGTAGAAAATTGAGAATTTATTATATATTGCTTGCATAAACTTATTGTATGAAATGAATTTTTGATGTGAGCCACTATGATTATTTTTAAAATTATTCACAAGTTTGGTTGATACCATGACATTGTATAAATGGGTACTTTATCACTAAGATCATGGATAAAAGTATATGGAATGTAATGTGATATAGGTTATGCCATATATTAAGTAATAAAAAATTTATAGACACTTGAAAATAATTAAAAAAACTCTAGATAATGTTGCAGCAACTATTCTTTTATCTAGGGTCTGATTATGAAGTGTGGAACCATAGGCTTGGCTAAGTTATAGCAGGCAATGGCTTAACCCTCAAGAGAACCTAAATGGATTTTAAGATATGTGTGATTCTTGGTTAGTATTTAGAAAGCCTTCAAAGGCTCAGTTTAAGGCCCTAGAAGAAGTCTAAGTCAAATAGGGATATCATTAGCAACCAAAGAGTTTAGTTATGACTAAAACTATTAAGGTTAAGGTTAGACATAGTGGTATAGGTTTTAAGGATAATTCATAAACCTTAGCATAATCAAATTATGACTTTAAGGTTTTTTGATATGAATATGTAAGGTAAGCATAAGTGTGGAACCACTCTCAGTGGCATACAAAAAACTTAATAGAAAAGGAAGCTATAATAAAAGATATTTATGATAGAATCATGAAATACCATTTGTCAACCTTTATGAACAATGTAAATTATGCATTGGTTAGCTAGGCTATCGGCCAAGACCTTCCATGAAGGTGGAAGAGTTTGGAAAAAGACATAGGGTTGTGTTAGGTTTGGCTATGTAAGTGTTATGGTAAAGATGTTTGCCAAACCTTAGATTGAATAAGTTATTATGGTAAGACCATAAGTAATTATATTTAGGCTCTTAAATCACATGATAAAACTCTCAATGGTGATTTGAGGAATGTGTGGAAGCTTAACAGACACCTTATGATCATTATGATCATAATGTATTGCCTTGGGATCACATGGGTCACCTGTGATACCTGTGTAAATCGAGACTTAATTGCACTAGCAATAAGTTAAATATAGAATCTAAGGTTAAAAGTCAAACCATTATGAACTCTATGGTTATATTAGGTAGGAAATGTCAAAACCAAAATATAAGAAATATTAAATATAAGAATAATAAGCTAAGAAATTGTAGATAATTGAGTTAGGATTTAATGGGAACTTTAAGGCATTTAGATATAGTGGACTCTAAATGATCGACACTCATTAAGGAGATAGACATGTTAGCTACCCCACTCCCTTGGCTTGGTGCTAGTTAAGTTTGAATAGTTGAGCTTATAGTTGGAGTATCACATTTCATGATAAGAATCTTTAGAATTTGTACGAAGCCATTGTATGAATACACCAAAAAGGAAACAATTATGCATTTAGTCCCATAAGAAATCCTAGTGTGTGCTTTCTTTTATTTGGGACCACTTGTTGTTTTTGAAGGCTCTTAGAATACTAGATGGATGCCCATGTGATTATCATTACCATGTGAAATACCAGATTACATTATTTAAAAAAGTGGTTATGTCTATCATGATTCTCATGCATAGGAAATTATATTATATCATAAGTGAATGCTAAGTCTCTAGTTAGTCATAGTGTAAGAAAATATATATTGAATTAGTTAGTAGATGGTTATATCATTTTGTTAGTTAATAACTGATGTCATCTATTCATAAGATTTAATGCATTGTTACATTCATATTTCGTGTTAGTGCATAATAGTTTTATTTTATGGCTCAATGATTGCTTATTGAGCCACCTTACTATCCCTTTTATAATAAAATAACCTTGTTAAAATTTGAGTAGGAATTCAACTAGATATTATTAGACCTACTGAATTAGTTTGATAATTCATTTTATTTATTTCATTAACAGTAATAATACATTTGATACTTCTTATCATTATAATTTATTGTATATAGGAGTGTATTAGATTGTCTTATAAGACTTGGTGCTTGCTAGTTATGTTTTTCTATCAAACTTTGATAGTTACTCATGATACTTCCTTAGACTAGATTAGAATTGTGTGGTTTTATTGTTTTTATAGATATTTTTATTCATGTTATGGTCTTGAGAATGCAAAAAATTACTATGTTCCTTGTATGATAATATTTTGCTCAGAACTTGCTTGTACAAAATGATTATGTGATTTTTTAGAATTTGGTTACACTCATGGTTTTTTTTTAAATCTTAAGTTTGATAGTGAAAGATCATTTGAGAGTTAGGCTAAAGAAAAATGATGTGTGTGTTTGTGTATTTGTCTGTGTGTATTATGTTATTAAAATTGAATCTTTTTTATTAAAAAAATAGTTATGTGATCAATTAAATATCTACATTACATGTTTATTTTTACTATTAAAGATTTACTTTCTCTGTATTATAAAATGGTCAATTTTGTTATCCCAAGGGCCCAGTGGAAGATCAAAGAGAATTTGATGATAATAACCTAATTATATCAAATTTTAACATAATCATAAAGCTTGGATATATTTTGCATAGATAAGTGATGAAAAGGACCTTTAAAGAGACATTAAGAACTATAAAAGTATGAATTTGTATTGTTGATGATTAGAGTAGAAGAGTAGTAAATATCAAATCCTTAGAGTCACAAGCCTCAAATAGATATATTTTAAGTTAAACTTTAAGTTTTTTTTAAATTATCTATAAAAATTAAATTAAAATTTAAATTTATCAACTTAAAAAATAGATATTTAGTTTTTAATATCTTTTAAATCATACCATGATCATCTAAAGATTCATTTTTCTAATTTTTGTTATTTGTTTTCTGCAATAATTAATTAAATTTAAAAAATTAAAAAAACAATTCCACTTGAATGAATTAACCTAAACCTATGTGACAATTTTTAGGCATAGAGAATTACTATCAATCCTGTTCGCTACTGTAATTGAATCGAGGCAACACTCCATCAAATGATTCCATGGTCTAGATTTAATGCATAAGCAAAATTAAATCCAGCTAATAGATCATAATTCAGATTTCACAGTTCATATGAAATCAAAATATCTAACTATATAGTATATTTCTAACAGACCATTTGTGTAATTTCATAATCAAGCATTCCAAGATTCTTTTTAATCATGTAGCTCCTATGCAATGATTATTTTAACAAATTTTTACAAGTTGTTCTAAACTTTATTTAAATAACAATAAGTTTTAATTAAAAAAATATATGTCTATTAAAAACATCAAATGGTTAGTTTGGTAAATACTTTTTAGCTATTAGAAAATGTTTATAAATTGGGTAATCATTGATCAAAATAAACTGGTGAAATGTTTTAAAAATTTTAAAGAAACATTTGAAGTAATGACGTTGAAGCTATTAGAAAATAGTGCTCATCATTTCCTTTGTACATTGTTTCCTTCTTCACCAACTCAATATTCTTTCTTAAAGATGATAAGGCACTCATTTCCCCTTTTTTTATTTTGTTAAATTAAAATACTTGTGCTTTGTTTAGCATTTCTCAAGTGTTGGAATAACTTTCTACATATTTCAATTGCCACTTTCCTTTCCTCTTTCTGCAAATCTTACTTTGTTAAATAGTCATCGAACCCTATTTATTTCTATTTAATTGTTCAAATAGTTTAGCATATCCAATTTTTGATAAAAACCTTATATACATTATGTTTTATGTCTTGTAATTTTTGGAGTGGACATAGGTTTGATGTTAGGTTGAATGATCTGAATAATGCTTAAGTGTGCTTTAAAATTTTTGTTGACTTCTCATTTCACAATTCCTTAAAAAATTATTATTTAATAGAAATTAACCTATTTTAAATAAAAATTAAAATTTTCACAAAAATGCTTTTAGATATTTGTTTAAGCATATTATAAAGGTATTTACACTTTCTTTAAAATACTTCTATGAGAAACAAATAGTTTGTTTCTCAATAATTCACACACTCACTTGTTGAAATACTCTCAACGTGATGCAAGGAGCTCATTTGTTTAAGATGAATACACAAAACTCAAATGTACTACAAGGAGTAAAATAAAAGTAAGGAAATTAATGAAGCATAAGAAAACATGTTGATATTTGGAATGAATATTTATTAGCATAGAGGACATGTGACCAAGCTTAAATAATAAACAAAAAAAGAACAATTTTGGGAAAAAATTTTGATTTAATTAAATTTTGAATTAATCATTCATAAGGATTAATTCATTATTTTATGCATTCTTAATTTTTTAATTGTCAAAATTTATTTTTTAACACAAGTTTCAAAAGAACATCACAAACAAACATCAAAGCGACATTGAGGTGATAGAATTTTTCAACTTTTTTATGAGGAAGATTGCACTCCAAACATGATTTTAGGAACATTCTCTTGTAAGTATGCTCCTCTCTCTTATTCGGTATATCTCATGCACATTAGCTTCATAGCCCTTCTTTTATAGTGAATATGGGAATGTTTTTAATCTTTGCAAATCATGATAATGACAATGACTTTTTGAAAGTATGAAGAAAAGGTTATGTTTGATGAGGATGATTTCTCTAAAAAGGTTACTCCCTTCAAACTCACTTTAATCGGTAACATTTTTAGTTGCATGACCCAACATGGAATTTCAAAGAGTATGAATTCAAAACAATTAGCATCTTTGAATCTATTGTAAAGAGATAAGAATGTGCTCCTAAGATTTTCACTAGAATTGGAAAACATTTTATGTTGGATGCACAATATTAAAAAAATTGTAGTCTTTCAAATTTGGGACATCTAATGTTTCAAACTTTTTAGCTCATCACTAAACCTTTGCATGTTCTAATGTGGATCTCATTGGAGCACCATCAAATCGACTTTGTCAGCAAGTAAGCCCTATTCTCATTCATGTGAATAGTTAACAAGTCATAAACAGTATTTCTATGATAATAAACTAAACAAGGCTCCATGGGGCTCTAAACTTTGTTTTGGTTAGTTTTAGAAAAAAATTTCCCTTTAGATATTAGAATCTCTATAAATATTAATGCAATAATGGTTTATTGAAAAAAAATAAGTAATGAAAATTTTCCCAAATATTATCGAAGTAACAGTAAACAACGATTCTCAATGGTCCAACACAAGCAAGAAATAACTTCTAAACCCTTCTATGTAAGAAATTGAGAAGATGAGGTACTTATAATTAGTGTAGCAATAATAATGTAAAACATCAAACTTTGGTAGCCATCAATGTATAAAAAAACATCAGTACCGCACTACACCAAAAAACATCAACATGATGAAAAAACCTAATTGTACTATTAATCATTTAATATGAAAGTAGGATCAATTTCAATTAGCAATTGTAAAGCAAGAGTAAAAAAATCAATCTAATTTTAAACATAGGAAGGACATGCACGTCAAATAATAAGCAGATATTCAATCTCTCCAAAGCTCAATTAAAGATCTTTAGGAAAAAGCAAAGACACTCAACATTTCTAGGATAGACTTGAATGGCTTCACAGTGGCTAATAGTGACAAGTCAATAAGGAAAGACACTAAATGGAATGCCAAAAAAGTTATTTGCCTAAAAATAACCAAAAGAAGCCTTCAAAAATCTCAAAATGTAGGCATTATAGATTGTAATTAATAATGTCTTACATTTCAACATAAAGGGTATAGTTAGTTCACAGTAGCTTGATGTGCTAATAATATGTTTAAATTACACAAAATTAAGTTAATTACAATGATGGAATACTTTTCAAGTAATAAATAAATGGACAACCTTTACAAGATACTAACTTTTCACTATTATGAAGCAATATTTCTAACAAAGGGAAGGTTTATCGGTTGTAGTGCTCATCTTGTTAAAAATTGAAAATTAAGAGCACTTTCTTCACATGGTGATATGTAAATGATGTGCTATAATTTTATGTATGCCAACAACGCCTTTATTAATATAGTAGATCTTTGTAGGGATTTAAGATTGTTGGGGGAGACCAACTTGTCGTCCCTAAATAGAAAGGATAGTCAAATACCTTTGGTAAGATTTAGAAATATAATGGTCATTCTTGTGGATAGAACCCTAATGATTCATGATTTTCTCAAAGCCTTCCCAAAATAGTGGCCCAACGTATGAACAAGTTCTTGTTATACGAACCTCTATTATTGATCATTTCCCTAGTAGCAATTAAATCTAATCTTAGACGACATGGATTCCAAAGCACTTGGATTGAAAGTATATAATTCTCTCTAGTTGTTGCTCTGAATTGGAGTCTTCCAATTTCTAGGTTAGGAATGTAAGTCATAGTTTACATGTTGAAGAGTGCTAAATACCACCTTAAAGAATGAAGTAGAATTTAATTTTGGTAATATAAATTTGAAGTTTGAAGAAGAAGAATACCATATTATAGAGAAGGCAAATAACTTGAAAGAGTTATAGATGACTTATCTTGGTTAGAACTAACAAAGCTTTAGCTGAACAAACCATGGTTGCTAAAATAGAGGAGATATATAGAGAAGGCATTTGAGAATACTGTGGGATAATATTTTGGAATTATATAGGACATTTTAGAATTCTAAAAGCCACAAAAATTACAAACTAAATAGAATTTTTCAAAAAAAATCTTCCTTAAAAGCTATTAAATTAATTATTGCAATTGGTTCCTAAATGGGCTCATACTTTTCGAGCAATAGTAATGGAGAAAACAGAGGTAATAGGCAACAAGCAACATGATACGAGTGGATCAATGCATCACTTTGAGTTCCAATTTTGGTGAGTAGCATTAGTAAAAAGGAATTGACAATTTGGGTCTGCTTTGGGGTTAATGTGGATCAAAGAGAGTTAGCATGAGTTGATGAGTAAGTGCTAATGGTGATGTTAAGGGCGATTGATAGAGGTGGATGACAACAAAAAAAGCCCAAAACTAAATTTTAATCCCTTTTAAAATCATTTTCCAAGCAATTTTTCTACTGATCGACTTTTGAGATGGTTGAAGGGACCATCTATACTTATTATAAGATGAAAATCTCAAAAATGTTTCCAATAGTTCTTTAAACAACTTAAACTAAATTGTAAATGTAAAAAAATTGATGAAATAAAAAGATATATTGATATATGAAATAAATGAGGATCTACTATAATTCATCTGCACAACGACAATAATAATGAAGATTAATGAGAAGTATAGTAACCAATCCTCAAAGGGCTCAAAGTACAAATAGAACTAGTACTTTTTCAAGTTGAACCTCTACGTGATGTATTGGATGCAACTGCAACAAATGGATAAGAGCTAAAAGATAGGTACTGTGTAGCATAAGAACGTTGATAAAAACACAAATGTCATCCACACAACATTCAATAATAAGTGAATGAAAGGCAACATAAAAAAATTAAAGATCCAAGTGAGTGCTTTGTCTTAGAGAAGGATTGAATGCAAAATATATATTAGATTGCTTGATGTCTCACTCTTTCATACTAAGAAAAATGAGAGGTGCTTTAATTTATGATTCTTAGACTCACTGACAAGAAATATGATGCTAATTCAGCTACTTAATAAGGAATATATACAAAAAAAAATTTCAATGGATTCTTTATGTGCCTGTAGATTGTATGGGTTTAAGTTTTGCATTACAAGAATTTTTGGTCCATATTTACAGATGAAATTTTTGATGCTATCAATGATTTTCTTACTGGTATCCCATCATTCAAAGAATGCGGTAGTGCTAATTTAATTTTCCTCCTAAAGAATAATTACAATACATGTTTCAAAGACTTTATGACAATTTGGTTGTGTAGTTTCTCAAAAATATACTAAGTTGTTGGTAGCTATCCTATAGAGTTTCCTACCCACCATCATCTCAATGGAGCAATCAGCTTTTGCTAAGTGGAAAACACTAAAAATATCTTATCAACATATGAAATCGTAATTTCATAAGAGCAACTTCATGACTTAAATGAGAATATCAAAGCTAATAACTTTATTATTGACCTAGACTTTAAGAATGTCTTCAATAATATATCGTTGGAGAAACATGTATTAGACAAGTTTAACCTCAGTAGTTAATTAATTAATCTAGTCATGAGTATCTATAATATGCGCTAGTTGTTTGTCATTATTAACGAGAAAGGAAATTGTTCCATCTAACACTCCCAATGGATAAAGCATGATAGCCCTCTATCCCTATTTCATCTCCACATTGTACCTAAAGAACTAAGAAAAGGTTTAAACAATCAACCTATACAAGGTAATATGAAGCACTAGGCCACTCCAAGTGGTTGTCAACAAAGGTCTCATTTGTGCTTTGCAGATTGCCTTTTAATCTTCTTAAACATGATAAACACTTAATAAAAAATACCAAGTCCTTCTTCTCTAATCTCCAAGGCACATCAAGTTTGTAGATTAATGTACAAAGGATCCTCTTTATTAGATGTTCAAACATGAAACACAAGCTGGAGAACATTGAAAAGGAGCTCTTGCTTTAGAAAAGATACTACCTTCCAATACCTTTACTCAAAAGCACATTATTCGAAGGTAGGAAATAAGTGGTCCACTTTGAACACTAGATTAACAAAATATGAAAAAAATAAATTACTCTCAATGGGAGGTAGAACTTGTTAGTCATGTTCTCTAGTCAATAGCATTTTATAAATCAAATTATATCTTATATTCTCAATAATATTATTAATTTTTAGATTGCGTGATAAATGGTTTTCTTTGGGATAATAGTGATTTGATCAGTAAGCACCACTTGGGTAGTTATAACAAGAATAGCTTCCCCTATGAAAAGTATCGATTATAGGTAAAGAAATTGAAGGATATTATGGATGTATGTAATGTAAAGACCTTTTAAAAGGTCTACACCTCAAACATTATCTATTTTACATACTTGAGATGTAAGTTCCTTTATAAAAAATTTTTTGGAGCATCCTTAATGACAAAGAATCATATATAAAGAATCATCTCACTATTTTGTATTTTGCTATACATGGAACAAAATAGTTAAGGATAGTAGTAGTTATTGAAGCCTCACTAAGGATGGTAAATCCACTATCAATTTAGGATGAGATAAGCTTAGAGTTAATTAATTGCCTTATTCATAAGTCATAAAAAATGTGGAATAATTATCAACCTTCCAAAATATCTCTATTATTATGGAGGCTCCTAAATAACTAATTACCTTTTGATAAGAACTTGAGGGAGTTTAATTTCAATTTATAGACAAATGCCCTTTTTGGCCTCATAGGGACTCTCAAATGAATCATATGAAACCTTTTTGTAATGAATCTTGGCATTAAAAAACAAAACATCATTATTCATGAAATGCTTCTGCAAGGATGGAAGTGTACTCACACAAACTATGTAATTATTGAGAATTTCTTACTCTACAATCTCTGGTATGTTGTACTATCTACATAAAAATTCAAAACAATTCAATGAGCAAATATTCCCTATGAGTTTTCTAATAGATTTAAACATAATAGTCATGAATTTTGAAATGTTGCTTAATTATGTAAAGAAATTCAATAGATCCTGAAATGGTAAAATATACATTGCTTCCTTGAATTTTTTAGATTAATTGAATAATAAAAAAAGTGGTTCAATAGGCTCCTTTAGTAGTGGAACTAGATAAATTAACCTCTAGTGATCTAACAAAAAATAACATAGGCCCTATATGTGTTCAAAGAGTACTTTGTAGAGCTATTAAAGCACTCTTAATTTACATAAAATCTGAAAAATATATAAGTTGAAGCCATTGAAAAACTATTTGGTTTAAATTTATGTGAAAATCTGGGGTTATAGAAACATCATTATAGAATCAAAAAATTAATCAATCCTCATAATGATTCAAAAAAGGATTGGAATCCCCTTCTATATCTTAATCCAACTAAATAAAATGAATCAATTTCCTTGCAAAGTAGTTAAATTATAACACATATTTAGGGAAGAAAATGTGGTAACAAATTAGTAGGCTTAAATAGTTATTAACTATATTCATTTAAGGTACTAAATTCATAACAAATTCTAAATGTTTGCAAAGCTTGAATTAGGCTTGATGAGGAGAGGTGTTCATATATTATATAGTGATCATAAGGAAAGTCATCCAACTAATACCTCCATAATCAAATGTATGGAATTCTTTCACACGATCATTATGGCTGACTTTGATTTGTTCATACAGAAATTACTAAGCATTTATAACTAAAAACAATGAAATTAAATCTTGGAAAACCATTAGATTTTATCATATATCTTTCATTTTAGCTTAAGAAAAAAACTTTGACTAACTACTTTGGTTGACATAACTAATGCCAAGTTAATCATATTCTAGGAAAAGGAATGAACCTATTCGGTGTGGTTTGTTTCATAGTAGGGAAATCAATGTCCATAAGATCTCTCAATTTTTACAAATGATGATTATTCTTCTTATATCTAAGATCATGATTTGTTTGTATAAAAAAGAATACTAATCCAACCCATTCCAATATATTTCAATCGAACTTGAGCTTGATAATTGCAAAGGTACAAAAGAAAGGTTCATAAAATTTTGAGTTTTTTCTAAAGTAAATTGATTACATAATATATAACTATTACAATAATTTTTTTTTGCACTATCGACACAATAGAAAACTTGTGAATTCGAAGCTACATATAAAATTTTATTTTATTTTAGGATTAAATGTGCACAGAAAGAGAAAAAAGCCATCTCTTTGTCGAATATTTCTATCATTTGATCTAATTGCTAATGTAATTATTCATCAATTTTAAATACATAACATGTTTCTAAATCCTTATCATCTAGTACTCCTTGATTCATTGGCCCACACATCCTCTAAATAAACCTTAAGTAAAGACCTATTCAATGGCACCAATTAAGTATGATAGACTTTATTAGAGAATACAATAGACAATCTATTTATTTTTGAATCATTAGAGACTTTCTTTGATTGATTGCACCTATATCATGGCTTTCAATATTACTAATGGGTTCATTAATGACTAAACAAATACGATGACATTTATCGACTATTTCAACATGTATGTTTATAGATTTCATCAAATATTGAATTATATCTTACTTCATAAGAAGTGAAATCATAGCTAAGGAGTCTACCTAGCATAGATCCATTAGATTGCTCAAAAACCATTTAGTAATGCATCAATACTCAGTTTGAATACTCCAATTAGGAACAATTTCTGAAACATGCGTATTAGGATTCCATAATCAGCTAAGTATAATATTTCACATCAAGATTACCATCTTCTATGAAGGCTGATCAATCAAATCTATCTTTTGTACTTCCTCTTTGTGCCAAGGTCTTTTTGACACTATCACTCATTGCAAAGGATTAGACTAATATGTTGACAATAATTTTTTTTTCCTACATCATACAATCACAAACTCCATCAATGTAGTACACGATATCTTACTTTAAGTGTAAGATTGTCATTAGCCAAATATGTGGCATGGAATGGACCATTTGAATTACTCTAAAATCCCTTTGATTTTTGTCAAACTATTTCGTTAAAATAATACACTAATACATAAATCAAACTTATCTTTGAGGCACATTGCCTTAGTTTTTGAAGTTCATTTCCTCAATTAGCTTGGTTTATCACTTCATTGATCTTTTCATAAAATGTTTGTCAATATGGTTCTCCTCATAAAATATCATAGTTCCTTAGACCAAGACTAGTCATTGCACCCTAATGTGTGCTATATAATTTCAAGGCATAATTTATGTGGAATCAACCATGCTTAGTATGGTTACCTTAATACATTGGACTCATTCAATCAAATAGATTGAATTGATAATATTAATACTTCAACGAGACACTCCATACTCATTGAATGGTAACTTGTTAGCATGTGAATCACAACCTTCTGAAGTCTCGATATAAATAATAATGCATTTTAAGTAATAAATTATAACTACTATGACTTCAATAAGCAGTAATGGTGGAAACATTGATTAAATGATCTTAGGAGATGTCTACTACTTATAACAAATATAAACAAAACTATATAACTTATGATTAATATAATCATCCACTAGTGAAATAACATATCATCATATAATTATTCAAAATTTTGAAAACATAAATTCTTCTTTTTTTCATTGTCAAAACAACAAAGCCATGTATTACTTTATTAAGGAAACATTGGGGGTCATTTATATCACAAACATAGCCTTAAAAAACTTATAAGCTTTTGATATCTACATTCATATCATGTCAAACATCATATGTAGTAAAATTGGACATTATTTCTTCCTTGAAGAGAATTTTATAGACTTGTTTTTGCTTTAGAATTATCTAATAGGATATAATTCACTCATTAAAAAAATAATTCGGTAGTTATGTTGTTACATTTAAAAAGCATTGTTAAGTTTGTGACATAATAGCATTCTACACATCACATAGAGTTTCCATTAGATGCTAGTCCTACATTAACTTAAGCAACTCCAAGTTTGGGATCTCAATGTTTACTTTCTCTTTGATATCATTCCTATTATGAGAGACATTGACAATTGACCCTTGTTCATTGCACATTTTAATTTTCCTTTGATGAAATTTTTATGTTATTTGCATTTATAATTTTTTAGTCATCTAGAGATTGATTAGTAGCTTTTTAGATTCTTCTAACTTTAAATGTTATTTAGTGTATCCTTATAGTAATAAGATAATTTTGTTTGCAAAACATTTTTTCAAAATGACTTTAAAAAGGCTTAAAATTGAGTGTTGGGTTGCTTTTTTGTTTTGCTCACTATCGTCTCTCGCCATTACCAATATTAGCATTAATTCATGTGTTCTACTAGAGCCACCTTGACTCAAACTCATTGATTGGCTCAAGGCACACTGATCAGTGTTGATTTGTAATCCATGAAATTTCTTGACCAGTCAACACATGTCGACTTATTAGCTCGTGCTGACCCACATATAAGACTAGAGGTGTAATTGTGTCTCCCTACCTATGCTGCATTGATCGTGTAAGCCACCTGCTTTCCACTCACTAGATCGACACTCAAAATGCACATGCCAATTTAGCAGCTTCTTATGCCAAATTAATTTTGCTTCATTTCAAAGAATCTTTTTGGCCTAATACAAATTTTGTTTTTCATAATTTGTAATGAATGCAATTCTAAAAATATACTTTTCAATTCTAAAATATGTTCATCATTTTTCCAATAATATCCTTTCGTGCCCTAGCCCAACAAGTTATCATTATGGCATTAAGATATCTATAAATAGTGATACTCATAATATTGTTAGTAATGTAATTTGAAAGTGTTGCAATTAAGCTAGTCCAATAGAAGTGTGTTGTTTATATTCAATATAACAGTGTGATTTTAAAGGCACCCTAAGAAAGAGAGTGAAAGGCTTCAAAAATTGAGATCCCAAAAAATAATTCAGTATTACAAAAGCATCAAATCTCTAAAAAAGCTCTTAATCATTTAATTTTAACTTTTGGGAAATTAATCATCTAAACAAAATTTTAAGTTTGTCTTAGTGAAGATGTGATTTTCTTTTTTAGCATTCTAAAATCTCCACTTGTGCACCATGAAACTTCATGATTAACTTGAGTATTCTAGATGTTTGTTACTAAAGCCACTTTTTCTTTATGATTTTATCCCTTATCATAATGATCAATGCATGTTCTACGTTTCTGGAAAAGTTTTTACTTGTCCAGTGATACTAAGTTTTTTTATTGTAAACCTATAGCACCTTTTGATCGGGCTTCATATGGATATGTTCCATGAGCATAGGAACTTGTTAGTTATCGATGTTGAAAAAAATAGGTTTTAGCATATCATTTTATAATAACTTGGTATTGAAGAATGGTTAGCTATAGGAACTTTGTGTAATTTCTAATATGATTAAACCAACATTTTTCAATTTTATGCTATTATTCTTAATAGCTAGGATTTATTATACATTACATGAAATAACATTACAAAATAAAAAAAATTCAAGTCTATTGCTACAACAATTATTTATTTTTATGTTCTTTTCTATTACGTTTCACGATTTGTTTTTTTCTTTATCTTTATGATCTTGCAATGATATATGGTTAAACTAAGAAAATATGAATCGTTAACACTTGATGATTATTTGAAGATTTCTTTCAGTAGTGAATTACATGCAAAAAAGAATTACTATGATAATGTTCCCTTAGAACTTGATTAAACTTTCAATTACTTTATATTAGAAAATATGTTGCCCAAAAATAAAAATTTGGACTTCAAGAATAAAAACTTTTTTATAGTTTGATTTTTATGAATTCAATTACTTGATCAAAAATAGTTTTAGTTTATACATCATATATTCATATGCATGCATTATTGCAAGCTCTTGCTAACATTAAAGCAGAGAAAATTTATGCTTGAAAACGCCTTATCATCAAGGACCAATTTGTATGCTTTACATATGTAACATCAAAGGTAACACAAAATTATTGCAATGGACAAAGTCAAGTTTTATTACACTACTCATTGAGGAAATTCATTTGTCCAATTCCATGTAAATATGCTCAAATTCATAGGTGACATTTTTTTATTGTGAACTTAAATGACATCACACTAACCACACATTGCAACCTCCAACGAATATAATGTTTTTAAGAGCCTTAAAACAAAACTTTATTAAATCATGTTGGTCTCCCAATATTATAAGCTCTTATAGAGGCTAAAATTGTTTGATTTAAAATGACATAACAAATTTCTTATTAAGATTAACATCTTGAACTATTTTATATAGGAACAATTCTTTATGATTAGATAATATTATCTCATAATGGTCCTTGAAATTATATGCTAATTGTAAAATCTATTATACATGTAAGTACTACTAGAATATTTAATCACCACTAATTGTTAGATGATAAAAAAAATAAATAAAACTACATTCATAATGATCAACTTAAAGAATTGATTGTTTACCCAACTTCTAACATCTAGTAATAAACATTTAAACTTAAGAAAATGCTATAAGATTTTAAGATCATAATTGATAAGAATAACCATTTGTCAATATAACTCAATTATTCAATTAATTTTGATTCACAAGGAAATAAGCTACACCAAAGTGATAAGGATGAGTCCTTTGTGAATCAAAATAAGTTGAATAAGGAATCTAGATGAACTAGAATTCCAAATCCTTAAATATATATGTTGTGTATTGTTTTTGAATTGCTAATAATCTTAATTCACATTTATTTAACCCAATCTTAAATTTTTAGATGTCAACAATTTTTGTACATAGATTAGTTATGGAGTTCAAACCATGTAGGAATTAGTGTATCTTCTCATGTCAAGTTGTCATGTAAGAAGGCTTGATTATTGTCCATTTTATAATGGCAAATTATGTGAAATTATGATGCACACAATTAATTCATTGTTAAGGAATGACTACTTAATATTGCATATTCCAAATAATCTTTGTTTATGATTCTATTGACTACATGAGCAACAATAGTAAAAAACAAGAAATTAAATAGTCAATGGTTGTGATGGACAGTCAGTGATAGTATCGATGAATAATCTTAATTACCTTCTGGAGTGAGGTCCTTGGGACATCTGGAGGTGAGTTCCAAGACTCAACCATATTTTAGTTATACTAAGATAGTTGGTCATCAAGTCATTGTTGTAGGTTTAAAGGGCCTGACCTCCCTTAACCGTTCATTTGTTAAGGTGGTTTGCAAGGTAGCTTACCTTTCGTTAGTTTGCATAAAGCAATAAGAACCTTCATTGATTGACCAAAAATTATTTTCAATGAAGAAGAAATTGAAAAAATTGACAAACCATTCAGGCTTGAATTAATGAGAAAAGTTTCACTCATTTTTCCAAATATTGATAGTGGCATTTAAGAAAATCAAATGTTTTAGTGACTAAAAGGTATCATTTTAGGATAACTAACATGTACTAACTAATTTGATAGATTATTTGAGATTTTTGCTTCACCAAGAATGGAACATTAGTGTTGTTAAGAAAACAATAATGAAGTGGCATCATGAGTTTCATGTGAATGTTGTTTAAATTAATGAGAAAACTCTAATTGAGGTTTCATTTGAGTTTTTTAATGTGGTTGCTCTGTACTACTTAGCTTCTATAGTAAAAAATCATATTAAAGTGATTATATTTACTATAAACCTAAGCAGAATGAGCACAAACAAGATGTGTGTTGAAGTTGATTTAGTGAAGGAATTACCTAGTTGAATCTTGACAACAAAAAAATTGGAAGCTCAAATAAATTATGGCAGTGAATTCAATACGTTAACTTTTTTATTAATTAAACTTTTATAGCCAAGGTCACACTATCTTCAATGTAAAAAATTTAAATCTCACAAAATATGGATGCAAAACTAAGCACCGACAAATGTGAATGGATATAATCTCACTAAGCCATTATTTATGAATTAGGCAACATTCTTAAAGAAAAGTCATTGCATTCAGATTGCTCTCATGGAACCCCTGGTTGATAATAGCTAATTGCATAATCTATCTCGGAGATTTTAATTTTAGCACTACATTGGGAATAAATCAAATGGGAGTTAGGTATTATGAATTAAAAGAATCCATTATCAAACCTTAAATGAGGATGAGTAGTTTATTTGCTTGCTCGTTGATAATGCATGGAGACAAAATGGTTCCTATAATACTTATGTGTATGCTAAATTCAACAGGAAAATGAAGAACACTTTGGAACTTGGTGGCTCAAATTGTAAAGGAAATTATAGCTCCATGGATAAAAATAGCATACTTTATTGTAATACCCACATTTGATTAATACAAGAGTCCATACAATCTTAAATGGTAAGTAATGAACAAATTCATTTATTATATCAGTCAATGGTGCATAAGAGAACTCTCATTCACTGACCATCTATTGACATGGATAAGGAATGAAAGGGCAAATAGTTCTAGAAAAGGTGACATTGATTGTTAGATAATCATGCTTAGTTTGATCTATTCTAAGAAATAGTATTGGAATATTTCTCTAGAATTGGAACGACTTATTCACATTTACTTCAATCTATAAGGGATCATACTCTTTTGCCGAAGTTGTTAAAATTTAAAAATATATGAGTTCAGTATCTAAAGTTTATCAAAAAATATAGATAATGTTAGTGAAATTCTATTATTATTAAAATAATAAAAAAGTTTCTCACTTCTAAATTCACCTTCATTATTGCCTCTAATGACAACTAAATTTTGACCAAAGTCCTAATTTAGTTATCAAGATATATAGTTGTCTATAAGATTTACTCCTTTTTTGTAAGAAAATTATCTGTGTAAGTAAAATTGACATCTAACACAAATATTCCATATTTTTTATGTCCTATACTCATGCATTGTATAGGCCACACCATTTATTTGAGATAGTACAAAGGGTATACATAATCATCCACAAAAGTCAAATTTAGATAAACCTTTATTAAGTTATATTTAATTAATTTTCTCAATGTATGTGTGCTTGCATGACAAAGTCTTCTATCATAAATTAAAGTCATTAACATATGATAGAGAAATGTTTTTTTGAATACTGTTTACTTTTTTCAAATCTTGTAAATAAGTGTTATTTCTTTTATTTGTAATCACTAATCTATTTCCATCTTTAATAATTTTATATGTAATGGAATCAAATAAAATACTAAACTTTTTATCACATAAGTCACTTATGTTTTAGAAGTTATGCTTTAAACTTTAAATTAATAAACTTTAGTAACAAAAATGAAAAATTTCCAATAGTACTTGTTCATTTGTTAAATTTCATGTAATTCTCACTAAATACTATTTTTCCTTCAACATAAGCTTCTCATTGGATTAATAAATTGACTGTTCTGGTCATGCACCTCAAACATCAACAATCCAAGAATCATACCTTACTCATCTTTCAAAAGAAAATCTTCCTAAAATAATAGATTAATTATTAGACTTATTAAGCCAAATCTTTGTAGGTCAAGCATATTTCTGAGTGAATTAATTATAGTTTTCCATAACTACAAAGAAACTTTAGGAAACTTAGATTACATATGAGCTTTAATATACCAACATGTGATGTATAGTTAGTTTGCATGTTATAATGACATGTAAAATTATTATTATTGCATTGTAAAATATTGGAATTTCCTTTATCCAATGAACATAAAAAAATTCTAGCATTTGAAAAACATAATTTCTATGAATAAGTTTTGCATTTAATAACAAACAAGTATATTTCAAAGATTTAAGATCATTAATTCTTTAACTAAGGCCCTTAATTGTTTATTCTAATCCATCATTTTCCTTTTTCTTGTTCATTAATATGTCCTGGCCTTATTTCTATTATGTTCACAAACACTTAAATATTCACTACACTTTTCTTTTAGTTTCTTATATTCCTTACATAAAATTTCATATTACTACACAAATTAATTTTTAAGGTAATCCTTCATTATAATATCTAACCTCTACTTGTCTTAATGATGTTCCCATTTCATCTTCATTCTCTTGATCCACCATCAAAAATAGCATTTCATTGTTCTCTTCCTCTTCACTAGTATTCTCCTCAAAGTCACTTCAAGCTTTATTGAATGCCTTCTTCTTCTAGTTCTTGCACATCTTCATTGAATTCTTCTCTTTTTTCAATTCAAGCTAACTCCACAACACATGCTGGTTTTATATGACTTAGTTTGTCACACTCACAACAAAAGATCTCTTTTCCTCTCACTCTTTTTTTGGACCTTTCTTTTATATACCTTCCTATAACACCAAAAATTTTAAAAAAACCTTCCAAATTAGAGCTATGCTATCTTCTTATGTAATCTCCTTTTCTAAGGCACCTTGCTCTTTTTTTAGTGCTATTGTTTATAATTTATTCATTAATTTATTTTTCTAAATAAAGCCTTTCTCTTTTTTTTTCCTATCCATCTCTAGTTTATTAGTCATTAGCCAACCTATAAAGTCTTCCAATGTTATAATAAAAACAGTTTGGTCATCTTGAAGGTTGTGGTGAAAGAACATTACCCTTGTAGAAAAATTCTAAGGATCTTTTTTAAATGTTCATTCATAGATATAGTCTTTTCCAAAATAATAAATCCATTAATAATGCTAATAAATCAAATAAGCATAATCATATGTCATCATATCAATTTTACTTTTTTAAGCAAAAAGATGTACCTTTTTTATGTTATCATTAATTTGTGGCAAATTTCAAATGTAATTTCTAAACTCATAATTCTATTAGCCTTAAAAATATTCAAAGTAAAAATTAAAATATTTGTAGCTTCATCATTTAATTAAATTCTATTTTTTTCTTCATATCTATTTTTTACATGTTTTTTTTTAATACACCCTATGAATTTTTTTAAGCGGGCATTTTCCTACTTACTATTTTAAAGTGAATGGTATTCTTAATATTTCAATAAAGATTATAACATAGCATACTAGAGGAAGCTGTTAAGTTACCCTTGGCTTTGATTAGTCAAGTCCTAAATATTTTTTTTTATTTTAATAGACTTGTTTAGTGTAAAATAGGTTCACATGTAAATAATAAGCTATGCATGTTTGAAGATGGTGAACTTGTGATATTTAAAGTACCTTGGATGTTCAATAAGATTCAATATTAAATATATATGTTCATCAAATTTAAAAAGGTTTTTTTAGTATAGAATAATAGCTTATTATTTTTATGATAGTCTCATTTCATTTTAATTTCAAATAATATTCAAGTATCAATTTGTTCAATCATCTCCTTAATCTAGCAAACAAATAAGATTTTATTTTTAAATCTCATAATACTTTTCTTGATTAAATCTTATCCATATCAAATTTCCTGTTAGTTAGTTTGCTAAATTTTGATTAAATTAAAAAAATTAATTATGTTAATTTTTATAATTTAAATTATAAAAAAATTTCCACATCATAGCTTATGCCCAATTTCAAAGTTCTCAAGTCTGGCTAGCCCGAGGGGGTTAGAACTAAATCAGTTCGAGGAGTTGGATCGAGCTAGGCAACACTCGTATAAAGTATACTAGAGGACAAAGGGGAAACCATCCTCAATTAGGTTTGAATGTCAATCTTGTGTGAATTCTTAATCTTTAATCTTGTGTGCATGCCTTTGTGTGTATGCATGTCTGTGTGTTCATATGCTTTCATGTGTGTGTGGGCATGTTTATTTATGTATGTTTGTGTGTCTACATATGTGTGTTTATGTGCATGTGCATGCCTGTGTGCTATTGTGCTTAAAGTATGTTTATATGTGTGCATTTGCATGTGTCTGAGCATTAGTGTGCATGTGTGTGTGTGTATCTCTGTATGTGTCAATGTGTGTGTGTGTGCATGTGCATTTGTGTGTATGTGTCTTGTTACATGTGTTTGTTTGTGTGTGCGTGTGTGTGTCCTATCACAAGTTTGTGTAGGTGTGTGTGTGTGTGTATGTGCATGTATGCGTTTGTGTGTTCGTGTGTGTGTGTGTGTATGCATGCATGTATGCTTGTGTGTTTGTATGTTTGGGCATATTTTTAAGCATGCATGTGTGCATCTGTGTGTGCATGTGTATGTGTTGGGGTGTGTGCATGCATGTGTG
Source organism: Vanilla planifolia (assembly GCA_023846275.1). Taxonomy (NCBI): domain Eukaryota; kingdom Viridiplantae; phylum Streptophyta; class Magnoliopsida; order Asparagales; family Orchidaceae; genus Vanilla; species Vanilla planifolia. The sequence goes on along the minus strand of JAIUJO010000396.1, from coordinate 16,226 downwards.
TATATTTATGAGTGTATGCACTTGTGTATATGAGTGTGTACTTATGTGCATGCACGTGTGGATGTATGTGTGTGCATTCATGTCTATGTCTGTTCGTATGTGTGCACTTATTTGTGTGCACATACACATGTGTGTGTGCATGTTCATGTGTGTATATGTGTATGTGTGTGCATGTTTGTGTGTGTGTGCACATGTGTGTGTGAGTACATGTACGTGCATGTGTACTTTCTTGTGTTTGTGCATGCATGCAAGTGCATGTGTATACCTATGTGTGTGTGTGTGTGCATGTGTGTTTGTGCTTATGTGTCATAGTGTAACTACAGGTGTGTTTGTGCATGCTTTTACATGGATGGGTGCATATGTGTAAGTGTGAGTGTGACTGCATGTGCATGCATGTTTGTGTGTGGGTGTTTGTATGCATATGAGTGTGCAAGTATGCATGTTTGCAACCATGTGCATGTTCTTTGTGTGTGCATGTGTGAGTGGCTATGGGTGTTTGTAGGTGCACATGTGTGTGTGTATGCATGTATGTTTGTGTGTGTTTATGCATGAATGTTTGTGTGTGTTGCATGCATGTGTCTATGTGTTATTAAGCATGTGTATGTGTATGTATGGGTGTGGGTATGTGTGTGTATGTGAGTTTGTATGTGTGTTTGTGTGTGTGTGTTGGTTCATTTATGTTTGCTTATATGCATTCCTTTAGATGCATGTGTGTGTCTGTGTTGGTTTGTGCGTGAGTACATGTTTGTGTGTGGTTTTGTATGTGCATGTGCGTATGTGTGATTATGTGTATATACATATGTGTGCAGGTGCATTTATATGTGCACATATGTGTATGCATACACCCATTCTTATGCATGTGAGTGTGTGTTGTGCTTGCATGTATATTTATGTGTATAGTTGTGTGTGTGTGTGTGTGCATGTGCTTATATGCGTGTGTGTGTGTGTGTATGAATATTTGCATGTGTGTACTTGTGCATGTCTGTTTGTGCATGCATTTGTGTCTATGTTTATGCATAAACACACACACACATTTGTGTGGGTTCTTTGTGCATGTGTTATGTCTGTGTTTGTGCATGTGTAAGTGTGAGCATGTGTGAATGTGCTTGTGTGTATTTGCATGTGTGTGCTTGTGTACTTGTATGTGTGTCTGTGTACATGTGTAAGTGTGTGTCTACATGTTCGTGTATTTGTGCATGTGTGAGTTTAAGCACACATATGCACATGTTTGTGTGCATGCGTGAGCATGTGCAAAAATGTGTGTACATGTGCATGCGTGCATATGTGTGTGCATGTTCTTGAATTTGTGCTTGTGTTAATGTGTGCCCATGCACGTGTGTAATGTCCATATGTGCATGTTTGTGTTCGTGTGCTTATGTGCTTATGTGCTTGTGTGTTTGTGTACTTATGTGGATGTGTGTGCATATGTGTATGACCATGTCCATACATGCATGTGATTATCTGTCTAAGTTTGCATGTGTGTGTGCTTTTATTTGTGCATTCATGTGTGTGTATATGTGTGTAAGTGCATGTGTGTTTGTGTGTATGTGTGTGTATTCATGTGTGTGTGTGTGGTTGGGTGAGTTTGTGTACATGTTATGTGTGTGCCTGTGACTATGCCTATGTAAGTGTATAAGTGTATGTGTGTATCTGCATAATGTGTATAGTTGTGTGTGTGTGAGCATGTGCATATGTATGTGTGTGTGTTTGTGCTTGAGCATGTTTTCATGTGTGCACGTGCACATGTGGGAATGTGTGTGTGCGTGTATGCATTTGTGTGTGTGTGTGTGCTTTTGTGTGCATGTGCTTGCATGAGTGTGTGTGTGTGTATGTGTGTTTATGCATGTGTGCATAAGCGTTCATATGCTTACACATGTGTGCATGTGTAGTAATGTGCATACGCGGGCGTTTGTGTGTCCATGTGTGTGTGTGCATGTGTGTGAGTATGTGTGTGGGTGTGTGCCTATTGGTGTGCATGTATGTCAATGTGTGTTTATGCAAGTGCATGTGCATGTTTGTGTGCATGAGCATTAGCAAATATGTGTCTATGTAGGTGTCTCTGTGTCTATATGGGCATGTGAGTGTGCACCTATATAAGAGAGTGTATACGTATGCATGTCTACATGTACATGTGCATCAGTATAAATGTGTGTGTGCATGTGCATGTCTCTACATGTGTGTGTATGTGTATGTGTGTGTATGCACATTATTTTTTGTGCAGGCATGAACATTTGTGTGTTTGTGTATTTATGCATGCATGCTTGCACATGCATGTGTAGTATGCTTGTATGTGTATCGATCTGCATATGTGTGCATGTGCGTTCTTGTGTATGTGGGTATCCTTGCCAGTGTGTGCGTGAGTTTATAATTGTGCATTTGTATTTGTGTGTTCTTGCATGTGTACATGTGTGTGTATGTGTGTATAAGTGTGCATTTGTGTGCATGCATGCATGTGCAAGCATATGTGTGCCTACATGTGCTTGTTTCTTCATATGTGTGCATGTTCATGAGCCATTACATGTGTGTGCATGTGCTTATGCCTGTGTATGTGCTTTTGTATGCATGTGTGTGTTTTTGTTCTTATTTAGGTGCATGTGTGTTTGCATGGCAGTGTGTGTGCGCACTTACGTATCTCTATGTTACTGTAAGTGTGTGTGTTGGTGCGTGTGCTTATGTGTCTATGCATGTGCACATGTGTGTATGTGTATGTGCATGTGTTCTTGTGTGTATGTCTGTTTTTGTCCAGGTGTGCATGTTGCACATGTGTACAAGCATACATCTGTGTGCATGTATATGTGCATACAAGCATGTGTGTTTGCTTGAGCATGTGCATGCACCTGTGCTTATGTTTGTATATGTGTAAGCACATTTGTGTGTATATGTATGCATGTTTTTATACTATGTGTATTGTGTGTCATGTGCAAGAATTTCATTGTATGCATGTTTGTGGGTGTGGGTGTGGTTGTGCATTTAAGCACATTTTTGTGCATATGCATCTGTGTGTGTTTGTGTGCACATGTTTGGGTGTGCATGCATGTTCGTGTGTTAGTATGAACATGTACACTTTTGTGCTTATGTGATTATGATCATACAAGTGTGCTAATTTGTTTATGTGAGTTTTTGTGTGTGCATATGCTTGAGTGTGTGACCATGTGTGTGTACGTGTGTGTGTATTCATGCATTTGTGTGTATGTGTGTTCTTTTGCATACATGTTTGTACATATAAGTGCCTAATAGTGTCTGTGAGTGCACATGTGTTTTATGTTAGTGTGCATGTATGTGAGTGCATGTATGTGTACATGTACATGTGTGTGTGTTTGAGTATGTTTGGATTCTTATTCATGTAAATGTTCGTGTACATATATGCGTGCGTGCATGTATTTGTGCATGGCTGTGTGATATGTGTGTGCATGTGCTTGTGTGAGTGTGTGCACATGAGTGTATATGTGTGTGCTTGTGCTTGCATTCATGTACACATGTGTGTGCTTGTGTGCATGTGCATGTGTGTTCATATATGTGCATGTGAGCAATTGTGCAAAAATGTGTGTGTGCATATTTGTGTTTATTATGCACACGTGTGTGTGTGTGTAGTTGTGTGTATTTATATGTGTGTTTATACACATGCCTAAGTGTTAATGTGTGTGTGTGTATGCATCTCTATGCGTGTACATGTCTTTGCATGAGTGTTTGTATTTGTGTGTCTATGTGTGTCTGGGTGAGTGCAGATTTATGTGTGGTTGGGCATGTGTGTACCTATGTGCATGTGCATGTGTGTGTGCATGTGGGTGTGTGCGTACGAGTGCATGGGTTTGTGTGTGTGAATGTGTGTGTGCATTTGTCTCTCTATGAAAATGTGTGTCAAGGGGTGCATGGGAGGGGAGGGGTGAGTGTGTGTGGGTGTGTGGGTGTGTGTATGTAGGCATGTTTAAGTTTGTGTGTTTGTGTGCCTGCAAGCACATGTGTCATTGTTCTTGTGTTTGTGTGTATGTGATCGTCCTTGTGTGTGTATGCACATGCTTGTGTGCATGTGTATTTTTGTGCATGGGTTTACAAGTGCCTCTATGTGTGTGTTTTCATGTGTGTGTGTGCATCTATATACGCATCCATGCATGTGTGTTCTGGTACATGTGTGCAAAGGTGTGTGCGTGTGTGTCAACATGCATGTGTGTGCATGTTCATGTGCTTGTGTGAGTTTGTAAGCATGTGAGTACGTGTGTGTGTGAGATTGTGTTGCCATGTGCTTGTTTGCATGTATGAATGCTTGTCTATACTTATATTTGCATGCATGTGTACACATCTATGTGTGCATGTGCATGTTCATGTGTCAACATGTGCGTGCATCCATGTGTGTGTGAATGTATGTGTGTGCATACATGTTTGTGTTTACGTGTGTGTGAGTACATGTGAGTATGTGTGCATAAGAGATCGTCTATGCATGTATGTGATTGACTTTATGTGTGCACACACACGTGTGCATACGTATTTCTACGTATGTGCACATCGGTGTCTGTGTGTTAATGTGTGTGTCTGAGTGCATGTTCATACACTAGTGTGTGTCTGTGTGTGGGTGTATATAGGTGTTTCTATGCATGTGTGTGTGTGTGTGTGTTCATATGTGTGCATACACATGTGTGCACACACATATGTGTTGGCATGTGTGTGTGTTTGTGTGCAATTATGGGCATGTGTGTTTGTATTTGTGCATGCATTAATGCTTCTGTGTGTATGTGCATTTTTCTCTTTGTGTTTGTGTGCATGCATACATGCTTGCATATGTGTCTGTGTGCATGTGTGTATGTACGTGTACATTTTTTAGTATACAAATATGTCAAAGTTCATGTACAGGCATGTTTATGTATGTGTGCATTTGTGTGCGTGGGCATCTTTGTGTGTGTGTGCATGTGTACGTGTATGTGTAGGCATGTGTGTTTGTGCATGTCTATGTGTTTTTGTTTGCATGATCAGACGTGTGTGTATGTGAGTGTTTGTGTTTGTGTGTTTTTGTATTTGTGTTTGTGTACAAGCATATGAGTTTCTATGCATTTGTGCATGTTCATGCAAGTATATGGTTGTAGTTTGCATTTGTGTGAGTGTATCTGCATGTCTATATATGTGCATGCTTTTCCTTGTGCATGAAAATGTGGTCATATGCTTATGTGTGCATGTGCAAGTGCTAGTGTGTGTGTGTGTGTGTGTTTGTGTTCATGTGTGTGCATGTGCATACCTATGTGTTTTCTTGTGCATATGTGTGTTTGGGTGCATGTGTATGCATTCATGTGTGTGTGCATACATGTTTGCATAGTTGTTCCTTTAAGCATGAGTGCATTCTTATGTGTGTGTGTGTGTGTGTGCTTATGTGTTTATGTGTGAATGTGCATGTTTGTACATAAGTGTCTACATGTCTGTTTGCCTACATGTGTATGTGTATGTGTTTGTTTGCATCTATGATTGCGTGTGCATTTATGCTTGTCCGTGTGCATCTGCATATGTGCACGTGTGCAAGCTCCTATGTGTATGTCTACATGTATGTACATGTTTGTGTTCATTTGCATGTCTCTATGTGTAATGTATGTATATGCATGTGTGTTTGTGTGCATGTGTGTTGATTTGTGTGCATCTGTGTACATGTGTATTTATATTTGTGTGTATGTGTGTGCATGAGTATGCATGCATGTGTGTGTGTGTGTGTTTTTTGTGTGTGTGTGCATTCATGTATGTGTGTACTAACTTACTTGCATGTGTATTGCACATGCTTGTGTGTGAGTAAGAGATTATGTATCTATGTTTATGCATGTCCATGTGTGTGTGCATTTGTGTGTGAATATGTGGGCACATGTGGGTGTGTGGAGTGTATGTATATGTGTTTGCATGTGTGTGAGCAAATATGAGTATGTGTGTGTCTGCACTTGCGTGTGTGTATACACATTGGTCTACATTTGCAAGTATGTTGGTGCATACGTGCATGTGTGTTGTTGTGTTTGTGTGTGTGGGTGTGCATGCAAATATGTTTTCTTGTGTGTGTGTGCATGTATGTGTTTGTGTGCACATATTTGTGTGTGTTGGTTTGTGTACAAGAATTTTAGTGTACATATGTGTGTGCTTGTACGTGCATATTTGTGTGTGCTAATTTGTTGATGCATTTATGTGAGGGTATATGTGTGTGTTTGTGTGTGTGTGTGTGTGCATGAGTTCATGAACAGGCATGTGTGTGTGCATGCATGTGCTTGTCTTTTTATATGTGTCTACTTGTGTGTATGCATTTCTACGAGTTGACATGTGTGCTTATGCATTTTTATGCATGTGCATGTGTGTCTACGTGTCTTTTCCTATCATGCATGTGTCTGATCATGTGGGTACCCTTGTGCATGTGTGCTTTTATGCATGCATCATTGTTTGTGTGTGCAAGTTTGCATATGTGCATGTGTGTTCTTGTGTTTGTGCTTATATGGGTGCATGCATGTCTACGTGCTATGCGAGTGTGCAGTAATGCATATGCATATGTATGTGAGTGTGTGTATGTGTAGGTGAGTGGGTGCACATACATGTGTGTCTATGTGCAGCTGTATGCTTGTTTACGTGCTTTTTTGCATGTATTCGAGCATGTCTACTCCCACATGGTTGTATGCATTCATGTGTCCAAGCATGTATGCGTGAGTGTGTGCATGAGTGTATGAGTATACCATAGTGCATGTCTATGTGTGTTGTGTACATGAATGCATGTGTGCATGTGTATGTGTGTAAATGCATGCATGTGTCTGTGTGTATATTTTTGTGTATGTATGTGCTTGTGTGCATGCATATTTTTGTATAGGTATATGCATGTGTGTGTGTGTGTGTGTGCTTATATGCACCTATATTATGCATGAAAAAGAAGAAGAAGAAAAAGAAGAGGAACAAAATGAAGCAGAAGAAGATGAAGAGGAAGAAGAAGAAGAAGACAGAGGAGACAAAGAAATAATACAAGAAGATGATGATGAAGAAGAACAAGAAGAAGAGGAGGAATAAGAAAAAGAAGATGATGAAGAAGAAGGAGCAGTAGAAGAAGAAGAAGAAGAAGAAGATGATGAAGAAGAAGAGAAGGAGGAAGAAGAAGAGGGAGATGAAGAAGAAGGAGAATAGGAAGAAGAACATGAAGATAAAGAACAAGAAGAAGAAGAAGAAGAAGAAGTAGTAGAATAGGAAGAAGAAGAAGAAAAAGAAGAAGTGTAGGAAGAAAGAGAAGAATGAGAGGCAGAAGAAAAAGAAGAGGAAGAAGAAGAAGAAGAAGAAGAAGAAGAAGAGGAAGATGAAGAAGAGGAAGAAGAAGAAGAAGAAGAGTTAGAAGAAGAAGAAGAAGAAGAAGAAGACGGGGAAGAAGAAGAAGAAGAAGAAGAAGAAGAGGCAGGAGAAGAACAGGAAAAGAAAGATGAAGAAGAAGAAGTAGAAGAAGTAGAAGAAGAAGAACAAGAAGAAGCAGAAGAAGAAGAAAAAGAAGAAGAAAAAGAAGAAGAAGATGACCAAGAAGAAGAAGAAGATGAAGAAGAAGAAGATGAAGAAGAAGAAGATGACGAAGAAGAAGAAAAATAAGAAAATGCTAAGAACAAGAAAAAGAAGAACATGGAGAAGAAGATGTAGAAGACGAAGAAGAAGGAAAAGAAGAAGAAGAAGAAGAAGAAGAGGAGGAGGAGGAAGAAGATGAAGAAGCAGAAGAAGAAGAAGAGAAGAAGAAGAGAAAGAAGAAGAGGAAGAAGAAGAAGTGAAGGTAGAAGATAAAGAAGAAGTGGAAGAAGAAGAAGAAGAAGAAAAAGAAGAAGAAGAAAAAGTAGAAGAAGAAAAAGAAGAAGGAGAGGAACAAGACGAAGAAGAAGATGAAGAACAAGAAGAAGAAGTGGAAGATAAAGAAGAAGATGAAGAAGTTGATCATGTGGATGGTGATGAAGAAGAAGAAGACGTGGTAGATGAAGAAGCACAAGAAGAAGAGTAGAAGAAGAAGAAAGAGGAAGAAGAAGAAGAAGAAGAGGAAAAAGAAGAAGAAGAAGAAGAAAAAGAAAATGAAGTAGTAAAAGAAGAACAAAAAGAAGTGGAAGGAGAAGTAGAAGATGAAGAAGAAGAAGAATATGATGAAGTAGAAGAAGTAGAAGTAGAAGAAGAAGAAGTAGAAGGGAATAAGAATAAAAAGAAAAAGAAAGAGATGAAGAAGAAGAAGAATAATAATAATAAGAAAAAGAATAAGAAAAAGAAGAGGACAAATAAGAAGAAAAACAAGAAGAAAAAGAAGAAGAAGACGAAGAAGAAGTAAAGAAGAAGAAGAACAAGAGGAAAAAGAAAAAGAAGAAGAAGAAGAATGGCTAGAAAAATAAAAGAAGTGGAAGAAGAAGACGAGGAAGAAGCAGAAGAAGGAGAAGAAGTAGAAGAAGAAGAAAAGAAAGAAGAAAAAGAAGAATATAAGGAAGATGATGAAGAAGATGAGGATGAAGAAGAGAAACAATAAGAAGAAGAGCAAGAATAAGAGGAGGAAGAGGAAGAAGTAGAAGAAGAAGGAGAAGATGAAGAAATAGAAGAAGAAAAAGAAGCAGAACAAAAAGATGAAGACGAAGACGAAGATGTAGAAGAATAAGAGGAGGAGGAAGATGAAGAAGAAGAGAAGAAGAAGAAGAAGAAGGAGAAGAAGAAGAAGAAGTAGAAAAAAAGAAGTAGAAGAAGATGAAAAGGAGAAAGAAGAAGGAGACGAAGAAGAGGAAGAAGAA